>OV651826.1:9175645-9643145 GCA_927349885.1 Psylliodes chrysocephalus | reverse complement strand
AAAAAATTTTACCAAAAAAAATTTTGACCAAAAAAATTTGGACCAAAAAAATTTTGACCAAAAAAATTTTGCCCAAAAAAATTTGGACCAAAAAAAATTTGGACCAAAAAAAAATTTGAAAAAAAATAATTTGACCAAAAGAATTTGGACCGCACGCACGCACGCACGCACGCACGCACGCACGCACGCACGCACGCAAAAAAATTTGGACCAAAAAAATTTGGACCAAAAAAATTTGGAATAAACAAAATGATCAAAAAAAATTTTGACGAAAAAAATTTTAACCAAAAAAAATTTTGACCAAAAAAAAAATTGACCAAAAAAAATTTGGACGAAAAAAAATTTGAACCAAAAAGAAATTTGACCAAAAAAAAATTTTGAAAAAAAAATTTTTGACCAAAAGAAATTTTGACCAAAAAAATTTGGAATAAACAAAATGATCAAAAAAAATTTTGACGAAAAAAATTTTAACCAAAAAAAAATTTGGCCAAAAAAAAAATTGACCAAAAAAAAAATTGACCAAAAAAAATTTGGACCAAAAAAAAATTTGACCAAAAAAAAATTTTTGACCAAAAGAAATTTTGACAAAAGAAATTTTGACAAAAGAAATTTTGAACAAAAAAAAATTTGACCAAAAAAATTTGACCAAAAAAAATTTGGACCAAAAAAAATTTGGACCAAAAAAAAATTTGACCAAAAAAAAATTTTTGACCAAAAGAAATTTTTACCAAAAGAAATTTTGAACAAAAAAAAATTTGACCAAAAGACTTTGGACCGCACGCACGCACGCACACACGCATGCACGCACAAAAAATTTGGACCAAAAAAATTTGGAATAAACAAAATGATCAAAAAAAATTTTGACGAAAAAAATTTTAACCAAAAAAAATTTTGACCAAAAAAAAATTTGACCAAAAAAAATTTGGACCAAAAAAATTTTGACCAAAAAAATTTTAACCAAAAAAAATTTTGACCAAAAAAAATTTGACCAAAAAAAATTTGGACCAAAAAAAATTTGGACCAAAAAAAATTTGAACCAAAAAGAAATTTCACCAAAAAAAAAATTTTGAAAAAAAAAATTTTTGACCAAAAGAAATTTTGACCAAAAAAAAATTTGACCAATAAAAATTTGGACCAAAAAAATTTGGACCAAAAAAATTTTGCCCAAAAAAATTTTGACCAAAAAAAATTTGGACCAAAAAAATTTGGACCAAAAAAAATTTGGACCAAAAAAAATTTGGACCAAAAAAAATTTTGAAAAAAAAATAATTTGATCAAAAGAATTTGGACCGCACGCACGCACGCACGCACGCACACACACACGCATGCACGCACGCACGCACGTACGCACGCACGCACGCACGCAAGCACGCACGCACGCACGCACACACGCACGCACGCACGAACGCACGCACGCACGCAAGCACGCACGCACGCACGCACGCACGCACGCACGCACGCACGCACGCACGAACGCACGCACGCACGCAAGCACGCACGCACGCACGAACGCACGCACGCACGCACGCGCGCACACACGCATGCACGCACGCACGCACGTACGCACGCACGCACGCACGCATTCACGCACGCACGCACGCAAAAAAAATTTAGACCAAAAAAATTTGGACCAAAAAAAAATTTTGAAAAAAAATAATTTGACCAAAAGAATTTGGACCGCACGCACGCACGCACGCACGCACGCACGAACGCACGCACGCACGCACGCACGCTTGCAAAAAAATTTGGACCAAAAAAATTTGGAATAAACAAAATGATCAAAAAAAATTTTGACGAAAAAAATTTTAACCAAAAAAAATTTTGACCAAAAAAAAATTTGACCAAAAAAAATTTGGACCAAAAAAAATTTGAACCAAAAAAAAATTTGACCAAAAAAAAATTTTTGACCAAAAGAAATTTTGACCAAAAGAAATTTTGAACAAAAAAAAATTTGACCAAAAAAAATTTGGACCAAAAAAATTTGGACCAAAAAAAAATTTTTTAATAAAAATAATTTGACCAAAAGAATTTGGACCGCATGCACGCACGCACGCACGCACGCACGCACGCACGCATGGACGCACGCACGGACGCACGCACGCACGCACGCACAAACGCATGCACGCACGCATGCACGCACGCACGCTTGCAAAAAAATTTGGACCAAAAAAATTTGGAATAAACAAAATGATCAAAAAAAATTTTGACGAAAAAAATTTTAACCAAAAAAGAATTTGACCAAAAAAAAATTTGACCAAAAAAAATTTGGAGCAAAAAAAATTTGGACCAAAAAAAATTTGGACCAAAAAAAATTTGGACCAAAAAAAATTTGGACCAAAAAAAAATTTGAACCAAAAAAAAAATTGACCAAAAAAAATTTTGAAAAAAAAAAATTTTTGACCAAAAGAAATTTTGACCAAAAGAAAATTTGAACAAAAAAAAATTTGACCAAAAAAAATTTGGACCAAAAAAATTTGGACCAAAAAAATTTGGACCAAAAAAATTTTGACCAAAAAAATTTTGCCCAAAAAAATTTGGACCAAAAAAAATTTGGACCAAAAAAAAAATTGAAAAAAAATAATTTGACCAAAAGAATTTGGACCGCACGCACGCACGCACGCACGCACGCACGCACGCACGCACGCACGCACGCACGCACGCACGCAAAAAAATTTGGACCAAAAAAATTTGGACCAAAAAAATTTGGAATAAACAAAATGATCAAAAAAAATTTTGACGAAAAAAATTTTAACCAAAAAAAATTTTGACCAAAAAAAAAATTGACCAAAAAAAATTTGGAACAAAAAAAAAATTGGCAAAAAAAAAATTTTTGACCAAAAGAAATTTTGACAAAAGAAATTTTGACAAAAGAAATTTTGACAAAAGAAATTTTGAACAAAAAAAAATTTGACCAAAAAAATTTGACCAAAAAAAATTTGGCCCAAAAATAATTTGACCAAAAAAAAATTTTTGACCAAAAGAAATTTTTAGCAAAAGAAATTTTGACCAAAAAAAAATTTTTGACCAAAAGAAATTTTGACCAAAAGAAATTTTTACCAAAAGAAATTTTGAACAAAAAAAAATTTGAACCAAAAAAAAATTTGACCAAAAAAAAATTTTTGACCAAAAGAAATTTTGACCAAAAGAAATTTTGAACAAAAAAAAATTTGACCAAAAGAAATTTTGAACAAAAAAAAATTTGACCAAAAAAAATTTTGACCAAAAAAATTTGGAACAAAAATAAATTTTGAATAAAAATAATTTGACCAAAAGAATTTGGACCGCATGCACGCACGCACGCACGCATGGACGCACGCACGGACGCACGCACGCACGCACGCACAAACGCATGCACGCACGCATGCACGCACGCACGCTTGCAAAAAAATTTGGACAAAAAAAATTTGGAATAAACAAAATGATCAAAAAAAATTTTGACGAAAAAAATTTTAACCAAAAAAGATTTTGACCAAAAAAAAATTTGACCAAAAAAAATTTGGAGCAAAAAAAATTTGGACCAAAAAAAATTTGGACCAAAAAAAATTTGGACCAAAAAAAATTTGGACCAAAAAAAAATTTGAACCAAAAAAAAAATTGACCAAAAAAAATTTTGAAAAAAAAAAATTTTTGACCAAAAGAAATTTTGACCAAAAGAAAATTTGAACAAAAAAAAATTTTACCAAAAAAAATTTGGACCAAAAAAATTTGGACCAAAAAAATTTTGACCAAAAAAATTTTGCCCAAAAAAATTTGGACCAAAAAAAATTTGGACCAAAAAAAAATTTGAAAAAAAATAATTTGACCAAAAGAATTTGGACCGCACGCACGCACGCACGCACGCACGCACGCACGCACGCACGCACGCACGCACGCAAAAAAATTTGGACCAAAAAAATTTGGACCAAAAAAATTTGGAATAAACAAAATGATCAAAAAAAATTTTGACGAAAAAAATTTTAACCAAAAAAAATTTTGACCAAAAAAAAAATTGACCAAAAAAAATTTGGACGAAAAAAAATTTGAACCAAAAAGAAATTTGACCAAAAAAAAATTTTGAAAAAAAAATTTTTGACCAAAAGAAATTTTGACCAAAAAAATTTGGAATAAACAAAATGATCAAAAAAAATTTTGACGAAAAAAATTTTAACCAAAAAAAATTTTGACCAAAAAAAAATTTGACCAAAAAAAATTTGGACCAAAAAAAATTTGAACCAAAAAAAAATTTGACCAAAAAAAAATTTTTGACCAAAAGAAATTTTGACCAAAAGAAATTTTGAACAAAAAAAAATTTGACCAAAAAAAATTTTGACCAAAAAAATTTGGAACAAAAAAAAATTTTGAATAAAAATAATTTGACCAAAAGAATTTGGACCGCATGCACGCACGCACGCACGCACGCACGCACGCACGCATGGACGCACGCACGGACGCACGCACGCACGCACGCACGCACAAACGCATGCACGCACGCATGCACGCACGCACGCTTGCAAAAAAATTTGGACCAAAAAAATTTGGAATAAACAAAATGATCAAAAAAAATTTTGACGAAAAAAATTTTAACCAAAAAAGATTTTGACCAAAAAAAAATTTGACCAAAAAAAATTTGGAGCAAAAAAAATTTGGACCAAAAAAAATTTGGACCAAAAAAAATTTGGACCAAAAAAAATTTGGACCAAAAAAAAATTTGAACCAAAAAAAAATTGACCAAAAAAAATTTTGAAAAAAAAAAATTTTTGACCAAAAGAAATTTTGACCAAAAGAAAATTTGAACAAAAAAAAATTTGACCAAAAAAAATTTGGACCAAAAAAATTTGGACCAAAAAAATTTTGACCAAAAAAATTTTGCCCAAAAAAATTTGGACCAAAAAAAATTTGGACCAAAAAAAAATTTGAAAAAAAATAATTTGACCAAAAGAATTTGGACCGCACGCACGCACGCACGCACGCACGCACGCAAAAAAATTTGGACCAAAAAAATTTGGACCAAAAAAATTTGGAATAAACAAAATGATCAAAAAAAATTTTGACGAAAAAAATTTTAACCAAAAAAAATTTTGACCAAAAAAAAAATTGACCAAAAAAAATTTGGACCAAAAAAAAAATTGGCCAAAAAAAAATTTTTGACCAAAAGAAATTTTGACAAAAGAAATTTTGACAAAAGAAATTTTGACAAAAGAAATTTTGACAAAAGAAATTTTAAACAAAAAAAAATTTGACCAAAAAAATTTGACCAAAAAAAATTTGGACCAAAAAAAAATTTGACCAAAAAAAAATTTTTGACCAAAAGAAATTTTTAGCAAAAGAAATTTTGAACAAAAAAAAATTTGACCAAATAATTTGGACCGCACGCACGCACGCACGCACACACGCATGCACGCACAAAAAATTTGGACCAAAAAAATTTGGAATAAACAAAATGATCAAAAAAAATTTTGACGAAAAAAATTTTAACCAAAAAAAATTTTGACCAAAAAAAAATTTGACCAAAAAAAATTTGGACCAAACAAATTTTGACCAAAAAAATTTTGACCAAAAAAATTTTGCCCAAAAAAATTTGGACCAAAAAAAATTTGGACCAAAAAAAATTTTGAAAAAAAAATAATTTGATCAAAAGAATTTGGACCGAACGCACGCACGCACGCACGCACACACACACGCATGCACGCACGCACGTTCGCACGCACGAATGCACGCACGCACGCACGCACGCAAAAAAAATTTGGACCAAAAAAATTTGGACCAAAAAAATTTGGACCAAAAAAATTTGGAATAAACAAAATGTTAAAAAAAAATTTTAACCAAAAAAAATTTTGACCAAAAAAAAATTTGACCAAAAAAAATTTGGACCAAAAAAATTTTGACCAAAAAAATTTTGCCCAAAAAAATTTGGACCAAAAAAAATTTGGACCAAAAAAAATTTGGACCAAAAAAAAATTTTTGAAAAAAAAATAATTTGATCAAAAGAATTTGGACCGCACGCACGCACGCACGCACGCACGCACGCACGCACGCACGCACGCAAAAAAAATTTGGACCAAAAAAATTTGGACCAAAAAAATTTGGACCAAAAAAATTTGGAATAAACAAAATGATCAAAAAAAATTTTGACAAAAAAAATTTTAACCAAAAAAAAATTTGACCAAAAAAAATTTGACCAAAAAAAATTTGGACCAAAAAAAATTTGGACCAAAAAAAATTTGGACCAAAAAAAATTTGGACCAAAAAAAATTTGGACGAAAAAAAATTTGAACCAAAAAGAAATTTGACCAAAAAAAAATTTTGAAAAAAAAATTTTTGACCAAAAGAAATTTTGACCAAAAAAATTTGGAATAAACAAAATGATCAAAAAAAATTTTGACGAAAAAAATTTTAACCAAAAAAAATTTTGACCAAAAAAAAATTTGACCAAAAAAAATTTGGACCAAAAAAAATTTGAACCAAAAAAAAAATTGACCAAAAAAAAATTTTTGACCAAAAGAAATTTTGACCAAAAGAAATTTTTACCAAAAGAAATTTTGAACAAAAAAAAATTTGAACCAAAAAAAAATTTGACCAAAAAAAAATTTTTGACCAAAAGAAATTTTGACCAAAAGAAATTTTGAACAAAAAAAAATTTGACCAAAAAAAATTTTGACCAAAAAAATTTGGAACAAAAAAAAATTTTGAATAAAAATAATTTGACCAAAAGAATTTGGACCGCATGCACGCACGCACGCACGCACGCACGCACGCACGCATGGACGCACGCACGGACGCACGCACGCACAAACGCATGCACGCACGCATGCACGCACGCACGCTTGCAAAAAAATTTGGACCAAAAAAATTTGGAATAAACAAAATGATCAAAAAAAATTTTGACGAAAAAAATTTTAACCAAAAAAGATTTTGACCAAAAAAAAATTTGGACCAAAAAAAAATTTGAACCAAAAAAAAAATTGACCAAAAAAAATTTTGAAAAAAAAAAATTTTTGACCAAAAGAAATTTTGACCAAAAGAAAATTTGAACAAAAAAAAATTTTACCAAAAAAAATTTGGACCAAAAAAATTTGGACCAAAAAAATTTTGACCAAAAAAATTTTGCCCAAAAAAATTTGGACCAAAAAAAATTTGGACCAAAAAAAAATTTGAAAAAAAATAATTTGACCAAAAGAATTTGGACCGCACGCACGCACGCACGCACGCACGCACGCACACACGCACGCACGCACGCACGCACGCACGCACGCACGCAAAAAAATTTGGACCAAAAAAATTTGGACCAAAAAAATTTGGAATAAACAAAATGATCAAAAAAAATTTTGACGAAAAAAATTTTAACCAAAAAAAATTTTGACCAAAAAAAAAATTGACCAAAAAAAATTTGGACGAAAAAAAATTTGAACCAAAAAGAAATTTGACCAAAAAAAAATTTTGAAAAAAAAATTTTTGACCAAAAGAAATTTTGACCAAAAAAATTTGGAATAAACAAAATGATCAAAAAAAATTTTGACGAAAAAAATTTTAACCAAAAAAAATTTTGACCAAAAAAAAATTTGACCAAAAAAAATTTGGACCAAAAAAAATTTGAACCAAAAAAAAATTTGACCAAAAAAAAATTTTTGACCAAAAGAAATTTTGACCAAAAGAAATTTTGAACAAAAAAAAATTTGACCAAAAAAAATTTTGACCAAAAAAATTTGGAACAAAAAAAAATTTTGAATAAAAATAATTTGACCAAAAGAATTTGGACCGCATGCACGCACGCACGCACGCACGCACGCACGCACGCATGGACGCACGCACGGACGCACGCACGCACGCACAAACGCATGCACGCACGCATGCACGCACGCACGCTTGCAAAAAAATTTGGACCAAAAAAATTTGGAATAAACAAAATGATCAAAAAAAATTTTGACGAAAAAAATTTTAACCAAAAAAGATTTTGACCAAAAAAAAATTTGACCAAAAAAAATTTGGAGCAAAAAAAATTTGGACCAAAAAAAATTTGGACCAAAAAAAATTTGGACCAAAAAAAATTTGGAACAAAAAAAAATTTGAACCAAAAAAAAAATTGACCAAAAAAAATTTTGAAAAAAAAAAATTTTTGACCAAAAGAAATTTTGACCAAAAGAAAATTTGAACAAAAAAAAATTTGACCAAAAAAAATTTGGACCAAAAAAATTTGGACCAAAAAAATTTTGACCAAAAAAATTTTGCCCAAAAAAATTTGGACCAAAAAAAATTTGGACCAAAAAAAAATTTGAAAAAAAATAATTTGACCAAAAGAATTTGGACCGCACGCACGCACGCACGCACGCACGCACGCACGCACGCAAAAAAATTTGGACCAAAAAAATTTGGACCAAAAAAATTTGGAATAAACAAAATGATCAAAAAAAATTTTGACGAAAAAAATTTTAACCAAAAAAAATTTTGACCAAAAAAAAAATTGACCAAAAAAAATTTGGACCAAAAAAAAAATTGGCCAAAAAAAAATTTTTGGCCAAAAGAAATTTTGACAAAAGAAATTTTGAACAAAAAAAAATTTGACCAAAAAAATTTGACCAAAAAAAATTTGACCAAAAAAAATTTGGACCAAAAAAAAATTTGACCAAAAAAAAATTTTTGACCAAAAGAAATTTTTAGCAAAAGAAATTTTGAACAAAAAAAAATTTGACCAAATAATTTGGACCGCACGCACGCACGCACGCACACACGCATGCACGCACAAAAAATTTGGACCAAAAAAATTTGGAATAAAAAAAAATTTTTGAAAAAAAAATAATTTGATCAAAAGAATTTGGACCGCACGCACGCACGCACGCACGCACGCACGCACGCACGCACGCACGCACGCACGCAAAAAAAATTTGGACCAAAAAAATTTGGACCAAAAAAATTTGGAATAAACAAAATGATCAAAAAAAATTTTGACAAAAAAAATTTTAACCAAAAAAAAATTTGACCAAAAAAAATTTGACCAAAAAAAATTTGGACCAAAAAAAATTTGGACCAAAAAAAATTTGGACCAAAAAAAATTTGGACCAAAAAAAATTTGGACGAAAAAAAATTTGAACCAAAAAGAAATTTGACCAAAAAAAAATTTTGAAAAAAAAATTTTTGACCAAAAGAAATTTTGACCAAAAAAATTTGGAATAAACAAAATGATCAAAAAAAATTTTGACGAAAAAAATTTTAACCAAAAAAAATTTTGACCAAAAAAAAATTTGACCAAAAAAAATTTGGACCAAAAAAAATTTGAACCAAAAAAAAAATTGACCAAAAAAAAATTTTTGACCAAAAGAAATTTTGACCAAAAGAAATTTTTACCAAAAGAAATTTTGAACAAAAAAAAATTTGAACCAAAAAAAAATTTGACCAAAAAAAAATTTTTGACCAAAAGAAATTTTGACCAAAAGAAATTTTGAACAAAAAAAAATTTGACCAAAAAAAATTTTGACCAAAAAAATTTGGAACAAAAAAAAATTTTGAATAAAAATAATTTGACCAAAAGAATTTGGACCGCATGCACGCACGCACGCACGCACGCACGCACGCACGCATGGACGCACGCACGGACGCACGCACGCACAAACGCATGCACGCACGCATGCACGCACGCACGCTTGCAAAAAAATTTGGACCAAAAAAATTTGGAATAAACAAAATGATCAAAAAAAATTTTGACGAAAAAAATTTTAACCAAAAAAGATTTTGACCAAAAAAAAATTTGGACCAAAAAAAAATTTGAACCAAAAAAAAAATTGACCAAAAAAAATTTTGAAAAAAAAAAATTTTTGACCAAAAGAAATTTTGACCAAAAGAAAATTTGAACAAAAAAAAATTTTACCAAAAAAAATTTGGACCAAAAAAATTTGGACCAATAAAATTTTGACCAAAAAAATTTTGCCCAAAAAAATTTGGACCAAAAAAAATTTGGACCAAAAAAAAATTTGAAAAAAAATAATTTGACCAAAAGAATTTGGACCGCACGCACGCACGCACGCACGCACGCACGCACGCACGCACGCACGCACGCACGCACGCACGCACGCACGCACGCACGCACGCACGCAAAAAAATTTGGACCAAAAAAATTTGGACCAAAAAAATTTGGAATAAACAAAATGATCAAAAAAAATTTTGACGAAAAAAATTTTAACCAAAAAAAATTTTGACCAAAAAAAAAATTGACCAAAAAAAATTTGGACGAAAAAAAATTTGAACCAAAAAGAAATTTGACCAAAAAAAAATTTTGAAAAAAAAATTTTTGACCAAAAGAAATTTTGACCAAAAAAATTTGGAATAAACAAAATGATCAAAAAAAATTTTGACGAAAAAAATTTTAACCAAAAAAAATTTTGACCAAAAAAAAATTTGACCAAAAAAAATTTGGACCAAAAAAAATTTGAACCAAAAAAAAATTTGACCAAAAAAAAATTTTTGACCAAAAGAAATTTTGACCAAAAGAAATTTTGAACAAAAAAAAATTTGACCAAAAAAAATTTTGACCAAAAAAATTTGGAACAAAAAAAAATTTTGAATAAAAATAATTTGACCAAAAGAATTTGGACCGCATGCACGCACGCACGCACGCACGCACGCACGCACGCACGCATGGACGCACGCACGGACGCACGCACGCACGCACAAACGCATGCACGCACGCATGCACGCACGCACGCTTGCAAAAAAATTTGGACCAAAAAAATTTGGAATAAACAAAATGATCAAAAAAAATTTTGACGAAAAAAATTTTAACCAAAAAAGATTTTGACCAAAAAAAAATTTGACCAAAAAAAATTTGGAGCAAAAAAAATTTGGACCAAAAAAAATTTGGACCAAAAAAAATTTGGACCAAAAAAAATTTGGAACAAAAAAAAATTTGAACCAAAAAAAAAATTGACCAAAAAAAATTTTGAAAAAAAAAAATTTTTGACCAAAAGAAATTTTGACCAAAAGAAAATTTGAACAAAAAAAAATTTGACCAAAAAAAATTTGGACCAAAAAAATTTGGACCAAAAAAATTTTGACCAAAAAAATTTTGCCCAAAAAAATTTGGACCAAAAAAAATTTGGACCAAAAAAAAATTTGAAAAAAAATAATTTGACCAAAAGAATTTGGACCGCACGCACGCACGCACGCACGCACGCACGCACGCAAAAAAATTTGGACCAAAAAAATTTGGACCAAAAAAATTTGGAATAAACAAAATGATCAAAAAAAATTTTGACGAAAAAAATTTTAACCAAAAAAAATTTTGACCAAAAAAAAAATTGACCAAAAAAAATTTGGACCAAAAAAAAAATTGGCCAAAAAAAAATTTTTGGCCAAAAGAAATTTTGACAAAAGAAATTTTGAACAAAAAAAAATTTGACCAAAAAAATTTGACCAAAAAAAATTTGGACCAAAAAAAAATTTGACCAAAAAAAATTTTTGACCAAAAGAAATTTTTAGCAAAAAAATTTTGAACAAAAAAAAATTTGACCAAATAATTTGGACCGCACGCACGCACGCACGCACACACGCATGCACGCACAAAAAATTTGGACCAAAAAAATTTGGAATAAACAAAATGATCAAAAAAAATTTTAACCAAAAAAAATTTTGACCAAAAAAAAATTTGACCAAAAAAAATTTGGACCAAACAAATTTTGACCAAAAAAATTTTGACCAAAAAAATTTTGCCCAAAAAAATTTGGACCAAAAAAAATTTGGACCAAAAAAAATTTTGAAAAAAAAATAATTTGATCAAAAGAATTTGGACCGCACGCACGCACGCACGCACGCACGCACGCACGCACGCACGCACGCACGCACGCACGCACGCACGCACGCACGCACGCACGCACACACACACGCATGCACGCACGCACGTTCGCACGCACGAATGCACGCACGCACGCACGCACGCAAAAAAAATTTGGACCAAAAAAATTTGGACCAAAAAAATTTGGACCAAAAAAATTTGGAATAAACAAAATGATCAAAAAAAATTTTAACCAAAAAAAATTTTGACCAAAAAAAAATTTGACCAAAAAAAATTTGGACCAAAAAAATTTTGACCAAAAAAATTTTGCCCAAAAAAATTTGGACCAAAAAAAATTTGGACCAAAAAAAATTTGGACCAAAAAAAAATTTGACCAAAAAAAATTTGGACCAAAAAAATTTTGACCAAAAAAATTTTGCCCAAAAAAATTTGGACCAAAAAAAATTTTGACCAAAAGAAAATTTGAACAAAAAAAAATTTGACCAAAAAAAATTTGGACCAAAAAAATTTGGAATAAACAAAATGATCAAAAAAAATTTTGACGAAAAAAATTTTAACCAAAAAAGATTTTGACCAAAAAAAAATTTGACCAAAAAAAATTTGGAGCAAAAAAAATTTGGACCAAAAAAAATTTGGACCAAAAAAAATTTGGACCAAAAAAAAATTTGAACCAAAAAAAAAATTGACCAAAAAAAATTTTGAAAAAAAAAATTTTTTGACCAAAAGAAATTTTGACCAAAAGAAAATTTGAACAAAAAAAAATTTGACCAAAAAAAATTTGGACCAAAAAAATTTGGACCAAAAAAATTTTGACCAAAAAAATTTTGCCCAAAAAAATTTGGACCAAAAAAAATTTGGACCAAAAAAAAATTTGAAAAAAAATAATTTGACCAAAAGAATTTGGACCGCACGCACGCACGCACGCACGCACGCACGCAAAAAAATTTGGACCAAAAAAATTTGGACCAAAAAAATTTGGAATAAACAAAATGATCAAAAAAAATTTTGACGAAAAAAATTTTAACCAAAAAAAATTTTGACCAAAAAAAAAATTGACCAAAAAAAATTTGGACCAAAAAAAAAATTGGCCAAAAAAAAATTTTTGACCAAAAGAAATTTTGACAAAAGAAATTTTGACAAAAGAAATTTTGAACAAAAAAAAATTTGACCAAAAAAATTTGACCAAAAAAAATTTGGACCAAAAAAAAATTTGACCAAAAAAAAATTTTTGACCAAAAGAAATTTTTAGCAAAAGAAATTTTGAACAAAAAAAAATTTGACCAAATAATTTGGACCGCACGCACGCACGCACGCACACACGCATGCACGCACAAAAAATTTGGACCAAAAAAATTTGGAATAAACAAAATGATCAAAAAAAATTTTGACGAAAAAAATTTTAACCAAAAAAAATTTTGACCAAAAAAAAATTTGACCAAAAAAAATTTGGACCAAACAAATTTTGACCAAAAAAATTTTGACCAAAAAAATTTTGCCCAAAAAAATTTGGACCAAAAAAAATTTGGACCAAAAAAAATTTTGAAAAAAAAATAATTTGATCAAAAGAATTTGGACCGCACGCACGCACGCACGCACGCACACACACACGCATGCACGCACGCACGTTCGCACGCACGCACGCACGAATGCACGCACGCACGCACGCACGCACGCACGCACGCAAAAAAATTTGGACCAAAAAAATTTGGACCAAAAAAATTTGGAATAAACAAAATGATCAAAAAAAATTTTGACGAAAAAAATTTTAACCAAAAAAAATTTTGACCAAAAAAAAATTGACCAAAAAAAATTTTGACCAAAAAAAAATTTGACCAAAAAAAATTTGGACCAAAAAAAATTTGAACCAAAAAAAAATTTGACCAAAAAAAAATTTTTGACCAAAAGAAATTTTGACCAAAAGAAATTTTGAACAAAAAAAAATTTGACCAAAAAAAATTTTGACCAAAAAAATTTGGAACAAAAAAAAATTTTGAATAAAAATAATTTGACCAAAAGAATTTGGACCGCATGCACGCACGCACGCACGCACGCACGCATGGACGCACGCACGGACGCACGCACGCACGCACGCACAAACGCATGCACGCACGCATGCACGCACGCACGCTTGCAAAAAAATTTGGACCAAAAAAATTTGGAATAAACAAAATGATCAAAAAAAATTTTGACGAAAAAAATTTTAACCAAAAAAGATTTTGACCAAAAAAAAATTTGACCAAAAAAAATTTGGAGCAAAAAAAATTTGGACCAAAAAAAATTTGGACCAAAAAAAATTTGGACCAAAAAAAATTTGGACCAAAAAAAAATTTGAACCAAAAAAAAATTGACCAAAAAAAATTTTGAAAAAAAAAAATTTTTGACCAAAAGAAATTTTGACCAAAAGAAAATTTGAACAAAAAAAAATTTGACCAAAAAAAATTTGGACCAAAAAAATTTGGACCAAAAAAATTTTGACCAAAAAAATTTTGCCCAAAAAAATTTGGACCAAAAAAAATTTGGACCAAAAAAAAATTTGAAAAAAAATAATTTGACCAAAAGAATTTGGACCGCACGCACGCACGCACGCACGCACGCACGCAAAAAAATTTGGACCAAAAAAATTTGGACCAAAAAAATTTGGAATAAACAAAATGATCAAAAAAAATTTTGACGAAAAAAATTTTAACCAAAAAAAATTTTGACCAAAAAAAAAATTGACCAAAAAAAATTTGGACCAAAAAAAAAATTGGCCAAAAAAAAATTTTTGACCAAAAGAAATTTTGACAAAAGAAATTTTGACAAAAGAAATTTTGACAAAAGAAATTTTGAACAAAAAAAAATTTGACCAAAAAAATTTGACCAAAAAAAATTTGGACCAAAAAAAAATTTGACCAAAAAAAAATTTTTGACCAAAAGAAATTTTTAGCAAAAGAAATGTTGAACAAAAAAAAATTTGACCAAATAATTTGGACCGCACGCACGCACGCACGCACACACGCATGCACGCACAAAAAATTTGGACCAAAAAAATTTGGAATAAACAAAATGATCAAAAAAAATTTTGACGAAAAAAATTTTAACCAAAAAAAATTTTGACCAAAAAAAAATTTGACCAAAAAAAATTTGGACCAAACAAATTTTGACCAAAAAAATTTTGACCAAAAAAATTTTGACCAAAAAAATTTTGCCCAAAAAAATTTGGACCAAAAAAAATTTGGACCAAAAAAAATTTTGAAAAAAAAATAATTTGATCAAAAGAATTTGGACCGAACGCACGCACGCACGCACGCACACACACACGCATGCACGCACGCACGTTCGCACGCACGAATGCACGCACGCACGCACGCACGCAAAAAAAATTTGGACCAAAAAAATTTGGACCAAAAAAATTTGGAATAAACAAAATGTTAAAAAAAAATTTTAACCAAAAAAAATTTTGACCAAAAAAAAATTTGACCAAAAAAAATTTGGACCAAAAAAATTTTGACCAAAAAAATTTTGCCCAAAAAAATTTGGACCAAAAAAAATTTGGACCAAAAAAAATTTGGACCAAAAAAAAATTTTTGAAAAAAAAATAATTTGATCAAAAGAATTTGGACCGCACGCACGCACGCACGCACGCACGCACGCACGCACGCACGCACGCACGCACGCACGCACGCAAAAAAAATTTGGACCAAAAAAATTTGGACCAAAAAAATTTGGAATAAACAAAATGATCAAAAAAAATTTTGACAAAAAAAATTTTAACCAAAAAAAAATTTGACCAAAAAAAATTTGACCAAAAAAAATTTGGACCAAAAAAAATTTGGACCAAAAAAAATTTGGACCAAAAAAAATTTGGACCAAAAAAAATTTGGACGAAAAAAAATTTGAACCAAAAAGAAATTTGACCAAAAAAAAATTTTGAAAAAAAAATTTTTGACCAAAAGAAATTTTGACCAAAAAAATTTGGAATAAACAAAATGATCAAAAAAAATTTTGACGAAAAAAATTTTAACCAAAAAAAATTTTGACCAAAAAAAAATTTGACCAAAAAAAATTTGGACCAAAAAAAATTTGAACCAAAAAAAAATTTGACCAAAAAAAAATTTTTGACCAAAAGAAATTTTGACCAAAAGAAATTTTTACCAAAAGAAATTTTGAACAAAAAAAAATTTGAACCAAAAAAAAATTTGACCAAAAAAAAATTTTTGACCAAAAGAAATTTTGACCAAAAGAAATTTTGAACAAAAAAAAATTTGACCAAAAAAAATTTTGACCAAAAAAATTTGGAACAAAAAAAAATTTTGAATAAAAATAATTTGACCAAAAGAATTTGGACCGCATGCACGCACGCACGCACGCACGCATGGACGCACGCACGGACGCACGCACGCACGCACAAACGCATGCACGCACGCATGCACGCACGCACGCTTGCAAAAAAATTTGGACCAAAAAAATTTGGAATAAACAAAATGATCAAAAAAAATTTTGACGAAAAAAATTTTAACCAAAAAAGATTTTGACCAAAAAAAAATTTGGACCAAAAAAAAATTTGAACCAAAAAAAAAATTGACCAAAAAAAATTTTGAAAAAAAAAATTTTTGACCAAAAGAAATTTTGACCAAAAGAAAATTTGAACAAAAAAAAATTTTACCAAAAAAAATTTGGACCAAAAAAATTTGGACCAAAAAAATTTTGACCAAAAAAATTTTGCCCAAAAAAATTTGGACCAAAAAAAATTTGGACCAAAAAAAAATTTGAAAAAAAATAATTTGACCAAAAGAATTTGGACCGCACGCACGCACGCACGCACGCACGCACGCACGCACGCACGCACGCAAAAAAATTTGGACCAAAAAAATTTGGACCAAAAAAATTTGGAATAAACAAAATGATCAAAAAAAATTTTGACGAAAAAAATTTTAACCAAAAAAAATTTTGACCAAAAAAAAAATTGACCAAAAAAAATTTGGACGAAAAAAAATTTGAACCAAAAAGAAATTTGACCAAAAAAAAATTTTGAAAAAAAAATTTTTGACCAAAAGAAATTTTGACCAAAAAAATTTGGAATAAACAAAATGATCAAAAAAAATTTTGACGAAAAAAATTTTAACCAAAAAAAATTTTGACCAAAAAAAAATTTGACCAAAAAAAATTTGGACCAAAAAAAATTTGAACCAAAAAAAAATTTGACCAAAAAAAAATTTTTGACCAAAAGAAATTTTGACCAAAAGAAATTTTGAACAAAAAAAAATTTGACCAAAAAAAATTTTGACCAAAAAAATTTGGAACAAAAAAAAATTTTGAATAAAAATAATTTGACCAAAAGAATTTGGACCGCATGCACGCACGCACGCACGCACGCACGCATGGACGCACGCACGGACGCACGCACGCACGCACAAACGCATGCACGCACGCATGCACGCACGCACGCTTGCAAAAAAATTTGGACCAAAAAAATTTGGAATAAACAAAATGATCAAAAAAAATTTTGACGAAAAAAATTTTAACCAAAAAAGATTTTGACCAAAAAAAAATTTGACCAAAAAAAATTTGGAGCAAAAAAAATTTGGACCAAAAAAAATTTGGACCAAAAAAAATTTGGACCAAAAAAAATTTGGAACAAAAAAAAATTTGAACCAAAAAAAAAATTGACCAAAAAAAATTTTGAAAAAAAAAAATTTTTGACCAAAAGAAATTTTGACCAAAAGAAAATTTGAACAAAAAAAAATTTGACCAAAAAAAATTTGGACCAAAAAAATTTGGACCAAAAAAATTTTGACCAAAAAAATTTTGCCCAAAAAAATTTGGACCAAAAAAAATTTGGACCAAAAAAAAATTTGAAAAAAAATAATTTGACCAAAAGAATTTGGACCGCACGCACGCACGCACGCACGCACGCAAAAAAATTTGGACCAAAAAAATTTGGACCAAAAAAATTTGGAATAAACAAAATGATCAAAAAAAATTTTGACGAAAAAAATTTTAACCAAAAAAAATTTTGACCAAAAAAAAAATTGACCAAAAAAAATTTGGACCAAAAAAAAAATTGGCCAAAAAAAAATTTTTGGCCAAAAGAAATTTTGACAAAAGAAATTTTGAACAAAAAAAAATTTGACCAAAAAAATTTGACCAAAAAAAATTTGGACCAAAAAAAAATTTGACCAAAAAAAATTTTTGACCAAAAGAAATTTTTAGCAAAAGAAATTTTGAACAAAAAAAAATTTGACCAAATAATTTGGACCGCACGCACGCACGCACGCACACACGCATGCACGCACAAAAAATTTGGACCAAAAAAATTTGGAATAAACAAAATGATCAAAAAAAATTTTAACCAAAAAAAATTTTGACCAAAAAAAAATTTGACCAAAAAAAATTTGGACCAAAAAAATTTTGACCAAAAAAATTTTGCCCAAAAAAATTTGGACCAAAAAAAATTTGGACCAAAAAAAATTTGGACCAAAAAAAAATTTGACCAAAAAAAATTTGGACCAAAAAAATTTTGACCAAAAAAATTTTGCCCAAAAAAATTTGGACCAAAAAAAATTTTGACCAAAAGAAAATTTGAACAAAAAAAAATTTGACCAAAAAAAATTTGGACCAAAAAAATTTGGAATAAACAAAATGATCAAAAAAAATTTTGACGAAAAAAATTTTAACCAAAAAAGATTTTGACCAAAAAAAAATTTGACCAAAAAAAAATTTGACCAAAAAAAATTTGGAGCAAAAAAAATTTGGACCAAAAAAAATTTGGACCAAAAAAAATTTGGACCAAAAAAAAATTTGAACCAAAAAAAAAATTGACCAAAAAAAATTTTGAAAAAAAAAATTTTTTGACCAAAAGAAATTTTGACCAAAAGAAAATTTGAACAAAAAAAAATTTGACCAAAAAAAATTTGGACCAAAAAAATTTGGACCAAAAAAATTTTGACCAAAAAAATTTTGCCCAAAAAAATTTGGACCAAAAAAAATTTGGACCAAAAAAAAATTTGAAAAAAAATAATTTGACCAAAAGAATTTGGACCGCACGCACGCACGCACGCACGCACGCACGCACGCACGCACGCAAAAAAATTTGGACCAAAAAAATTTGGACCAAAAAAATTTGGAATAAACAAAATGATCAAAAAAAATTTTGACGAAAAAAATTTTAACCAAAAAAAATTTTGACCAAAAAAAAAATTGACCAAAAAAAATTTGGACCAAAAAAAAAATTGGCCAAAAAAAAATTTTTGACCAAAAGAAATTTTGACAAAAGAAATTTTGACAAAAGAAATTTTGAACAAAAAAAAATTTGACCAAAAAAATTTGACCAAAAAAAATTTGGACCAAAAAAAAATTTGACCAAAAAAAAATTTTTGACCAAAAGAAATTTTTAGCAAAAGAAATTTTGAACAAAAAAAAATTTGACCAAATAATTTGGACCGCACGCACGCACGCACGCACACACGCATGCACGCACAAAAAATTTGGACCAAAAAAATTTGGAATAAACAAAATGATCAAAAAAAATTTTGACGAAAAAAATTTTAACCAAAAAAAATTTTGACCAAAAAAAAAATTTGACCAAAAAAAATTTGGACCAAACAAATTTTGACCAAAAAAATTTTGACCAAAAAAATTTTGCCCAAAAAAATTTGGACCAAAAAAAATTTGGACCAAAAAAAATTTTGAAAAAAAAATAATTTGATCAAAAGAATTTGGACCGCACGCACGCACGCACGCACGCACACACACACGCATGCACGCACGCACGTTCGCACGCACGCACGCACGAATGCACGCACGCACGCACGCACGCAAAAAAAATTTGGACCAAAAAAATTTGGACCAAAAAAATTTGGAATAAACAAAATGATCAAAAAAAATTTTAACCAAAAAAAATTTTGACCAAAAAAAAATTTGACCAAAAAAAATTTGGACCAAAAAAATTTTGACCAAAAAAATTTTGCCCAAAAAAATTTTGCCCAAAAAAATTTGGACCAAAAAAAATTTGGACCAAAAAAAATTTGGACCAAAAAAAATTTGGACCAAAAAAAATTTGGACCAAAAAAAATTTGGACCAAAAAAAAATTTTTGAAAAAAAATAATTTGATCAAAAGAATTTGGACCGCACGCACGCACGCACGCACGCACGCACGCACGCACGCACGCACGCACGCACGCACGCACGCACGCACGCACGCACGCACGCACGCACGCAAAAAAAATTTGGACCAAAAAAATTTGGACCAAAAAAATTTGGAATAAACAAAATGATCAAAAAAAAATTTTGACAAAAAAAATTTTAACCAAAAAAAATTTTGACCAAAAAAAAATTTGACCAAAAAAAATTTGACCAAAAAAAATTTGGACCAAAAAAAATTTGGACCAAAAAAAATTTGGACCAAAAAAAATTTGGACCAAAAAAAATTTGAACCAAAAAGAAATTTGACCAAAAAAAAATTTTGAAAAAAAAATTTTTGACCAAAAGAAATTTTGACCAAAACAAATTTTGAACAAAAAAAAATTTGACCAAAAAAAAATTTGGACCAAAAAAATTTGGACCAAAAAAATTTTGCCCAAAAAAATTTGGACCAAAAAAAATTTGGACCAAAAAAAATTTGGACCAAAAAAAATTTTGAAAAAAATAATTTGATCAAAAGAATTTGGACCGCACGCACGCACGCACGCACGCACGCACGCACGCACGCACGCACGCACGCATACACACACGCATGCACGCACGCACGTACGCACGCACGCACGCACGCATGCACGCACGCACGCAAAAAAAATTTGGACCAAAAAAATTTGGACCAAAAAAATTTGGAATAAACAAAATGATCAAAAAAAATTTTGACAAAAAAAATTTTAACCAAAAAAAATTTTGACCAAAAAAAAAATGACCAAAAAAAATTTGACCAAAAAAAATTTGGACCAAAAAAAATTTGGACCAAAAAAAATTTGAACCAAAAAAAATTTGAACCAAAAAAAAATTTTTGAAAAAAAAAATTTTTGACCAAAAGAAATTTTAAACAAAAAAAAAATTTGACCAAAAAAAATGTGGACCAAAAAAATTTGGACCAAAAAAATTTTGACCAAAAAAAATTGGACCTAAAAAAAATTTGAAAAAAAAAAATTTTGACCAAAAGAATTTGGACCGCACGCACGCAAAAAAAATTTGGACCAAAAAAATTTTGGACCAAAAAAATTTGGAATAAAAAAAATGATCAAAAAAAATTTTGACCAATTAAAAATTTTGCCCAAACTTGTAAAGTTTTCGTAAAAAAAAATTAAAATCAGATTAAGGTCTTATGGCGAATGAAACATTTCGTAACTCTCATAGTCATTAGATAGTTTATTTCTTCGCCTTTTAAAAAAAGTCAATTTTTTATAATTTTTTATTGCTTTAATAGGTTTTAATTTTAGGTAATTAAATCAATGTTAACGGTGTCTATTTTTATTATTTTCCTCTGTCGAATACCCTTGTTAAAACTACACATTTTTAGAACGATTTCTACTTTTTGTGTTCTTTTACGTTTGGGAAATATAGATCAATTAATAATAATTAAAAACCTTTGATATAACAATCGTTAATTTTAGTTCCAGCAATATTTTCGACACATTGCACCTTAACGGTTTCAATCATTATCCGGTGAAATTTTTGCGGTTGACATAACTATTAGAAGATGAATTATCATCCATGGTGCATTTTTCATGAACACGAGAACTCAATCCATAAATCAATGCGGTATAATTTGGGCTGCAGGTTGTTTTTATAAAAAAGCAAGTGTTCATCAAGACGACTTTTGACACCGACATAAAAAGCAAATTTGGATTTTTATTGTCAGCTATAATATTACATTAATCATGCTCTGACGATGCGTGGGTTTGATGTTTTATTGAAACTAATAAAAAAGTAATCGTTATATTTACATGAATTTTTTTTAATAAGCCAGTGATTAAACAATTGAAATTTTTACATTTTGTGACCGTACTAACTACTGTCTTTTGGTTTACATCATCAATGTACAATTTAAGAAAGTCATTAAAGAAAACCGATGAGGAATCTTTCTCGGAGAGTAAGATTATTCCACGAGAATTCGCTGTGGCATACTTCAATTGCTTTGAAGGTCGTATGCATGATATATTTCATAGGAATTAATTTTTCCACTTTAAAAATCTAGATACTAACCACAATTTTTTTTAATTAATGTCAGGTGAATATGAATAAAATTTAAAAGTTCTTACACTCTAAGAGACAGCAATAACGTCCTAGACATAGAAAATATAGACATACATAATCTCAATGATTCATTTTAAAATGAGTCCTTTATTATATTCAATGGCTTAAGGGCCATCCTCCGCCTGAATTTTTAAGCCAAAAAAAGCGGTTAGGCTCGTGGGCAATTACAACTTCATTTTTCAAAATTACTTAAAACTGCTTGTGTAGGTGATGAAAGAAAACGTATTTCTAGGGATGTATAAGAACAAAATGATTAATTTTTTTTTTAAGATTGCTATTATTCAAGATAGAAAAAGGTGACAATATTACGTATTTTAAGGCGCTAATCATGTCGTTATAAGAAATAATTTGGAAAATCTAATTCTATATATCCCTGCTGCAAATCTTTAACTTTATCCTAAAATGTTCTTTCTTCAAAAAAGTCAAAAAATAAGTTATTAATCGCGCACGGCCTGACCCTCTGCAAATAACATTTTTCTAACCCTAATGTGGCGCCCTTCGCACTGAAATTTATTAACAACAAAACTAATAGATAAACAATCTATTTACCCGCCTTCGTCAAATGCGAAACTTGCAACGGCCCGCAACCCCCTGATAATTTTAAGTAAGGGATCGATTGGAAGATGACTCTTAAAACAGGGATTCCTAAAGTGTTTTGGGCTATAGACTCCTTTGACATAACTGACACCTCAGACCCCCATAGCCAAATTAGTTTAAAAATAATTTCTCTAGTTTTTTCCTATTGATACAAAACACCAATTTAAAAACTTTGCGGTTGGTATCATTTTCTCATCAAAATTTAACATAAAATTCAGTAAATAAAAATACTTAAGTAGGTAATTATTTTTTGACAAAAAAAAAACATTAAAATCGCGAGCTAAAGATAAAAAGATAAAAAATTCAGTGTGATAGATGAACCTTCCAAAGTAACAATTGAATATTTTATAAAAGCTGAAAAAATGTTTACTGAACAAAATTTATAAAAGAGAACATTTTAGTTTTTTAAATGTATCTGTTAAAACAAATTAATTCTCGATTTGTCATAAAAGGTAAATTTAAGGCGATAATAGTAAAATGGCAGTATCTACCTGAGAGATATCTATAACGCGGTTTAAACATAATGTATGACCCACAATAAAGTCGTTTTTGGATGCGCAGCCAGAATTACTGTTAATTATATAGCACATACAATACTAAATTTTTAAGCCCCTCGAGTTTGATTCATATTTCTAATATTTTTTCAGTGTAAAACAAAAATTAAATTTATGAAATTCGATTGTTTTTACTAATATGATTATGCTAATATTACTAATCTTTAATTAACATTAGTTTTGTCTTATAAACTAGTAAAACCGAAGGTAGATTTAGCATTTGAACTGTCTTATATTTTTGTTAAATATGGCGGCTATTTAAGGGTATTAGGAAGTTATTTTAAGACAGAATCATATTTATAAAATACATTGTAATAAAAACAATTGTGATACAATAATTAAGTTGTATCAGTCATTCCTACAAAACAAGTTCACCGTTGTTTGTTGTATCAAATGTTCTAGTAGTTTTCCCATCACGTCGAGAATGAATATTGGGCTGTACTTTTTCTCTTCGATGTTTCCTTTGAGGATTAGTGCTACCCTTATTCTTTTCCAGGGCTTTGGGAAGATCTGGGTTTTTGCTATTTCATTGAAGACGCCAAGGAGTTCATTTGGTATTATTTGTGTGTCAATCTTGATGGTTTCAGCAGTGTTTCCATCTGAGCCTGTGGCTTTATCTGTTTTTAGTTTAACGACCGCTGCCGTGAGCTCATTCTTTGTGAATTAGTCATATTTCGCCACTCTACTCCTCATCCCAGTTAGGGAAGAGTTCATCGATTACTTCTCTAATTTTTGTGATAGGTAGGTCATAGAGTTGCCTCGGTCCTTTGAGGTGTCTAGTAGTAATTTTGTAACCTTGGCCCCAAATATCACTTACCAATTCCTTGCAGAGATCTTTCCATCTTTCTTTTTTTGACGTATCAATTGTTTCTTGTATTTATTTCTGACTGTTTTGTAGTTTTTTTGAAGTTCCAAAAGTTCGTGGGAAGTTAATTTTCTCCTCCTGCCTCTAGTAATTTGTCTTCTGTAGAGGTTACATACTGCTCTTTTATCCTCCACATACTCGTTCCACCTAGTACGGGGTGTTCCTAGGATGTTGTTGTGGGTTGCTATTTTCTCTAACCTGTTGTTGTGCTGATTTTAGTATTTTGACTAGATTTTTGGATGTATGGAGGATGATATGTTTAACAAACTCCAATGTGTTCACCAGTGTTTCTTGGTCAATGGTTTTACTGGTTAAATGCATTTCTTGCCTTCTGTTTCCCCTTATCTCACCTACTTTGAAGGTAATGAATCTATGAAGACTCAGCGATTTCTCTAGGGATACTGTCCAGTTTTTAGTTGTTCTGGCTACACACTCCATTGTCAGAGTAATATCTATAAAGGACTTACTATTTCCTAGTACAAAGGTTGGCGTTGAGTCGTTGTTTATGGCAATTAAATTTAGCGCGGCCATCCATACATCAAGGTAGTTTTCTCTATCATCGGTAATAGTTGGGCTTCATGTTCTCGACTTTGCCTTAAAATCTCTTAATATTATTATTTGGTTATTATTTTTCGTTCGTGCATCATCCATGATTTCGTTCATTCGAGTTTGATATTCTTGTTATTTAAAATAGTGCAGATAGGTAACCAGTATACAGCCGCCATATTTACACATAAAATGTTGAAAAATTATTTATTCCTATACAAGACTGGTCAATATGTTACCGACAAAACCTTCCGTTAAGAGCATCAGATACCAATAACTACACAGAAGTGATGTTTAGACTTTTAAAGGATATACCGCTCGAGAGAACAAAGGCTTTTAACTTGCCTCAGCTATCCGATTTTATATGTACCAGCTTCGAAAGTTATTACACTCAAAGAATACTTGATATAATATTAAAGAGAGTTTGTAAAGTTGTCCAAGAAAAGTACATGCCTAAGGAGACAAAAGTAGAAGCGAATATAAAGGATTTGGGTGATCAATAATACCTTGTAGAAAGTTTTTTAGATTTCGAGGTGATTTACTCTGTCGATATGATTTTATGCATGTGTATTTGTGCTGTCGGTTTCAATGGCAAACACTGTAAGCATCAGGCAGCAGTTATTTCAAAACTCAACATTCTTTTCACGATTAATACAATATCACAACAAAATAAACTTTCTCTATTTCATTTAGCAACGGGAAACATAGCATATCAAAAAATGTTTTTGCCACTTTTATGCAACGAAAACAATGTTTATTTAGAAAAAGTCCAGAGAATATTAGCGAAAACCAACCTTAGTAATAACGATGGTGATGATATTTTCAAAATCGTTGAGGAGGATACAACTGAGTCGTTAGATTCGCCAGGATAAATGAAGAACTAAGGGCAAGGTGGAAGCAACACACAGATCATGTTTTCAAAAATTTGACTGAGGATCCTATTCATTTTATCCCAGCAGTAACGGCATACCTCGATAATGCTAGCAAGTATGGGAAATCCATTTCTGCTTTGCTGAGTGGACTTCACACTTCTTTCAACTATAAAGGTCAGTTATCATCCAAACATTGTAAAAAAAGTAATTACGAGAAGGGGAACTAAGATTGGTGTTCAGCCGACAGCCCTAAGTCGACGAAAAAGTGACATTACAGGTAGAAGAAGATTACTAGGGAGACATTCACAAGGTGAAAAGGTTCATATAAATAAAACTCCACATTATTTGAATACCTGTGTTTTAAAAGGTCAGTAGAAGTAACTCAAGAAGAAACAAATGAAAAATTCTACTTTGTAATATACTACTAATATAGACATTTGTATTAATCATTGTATTTTTATTAAGTTATTACGCAAGACTGGTCATCTTTATGTGACCGATGAGTCAGGCTACTAAATACCATTTTGATTGCTCACCAAATACCTATATGTACCCGACAAATAAACCCAACTCGTCGGTTAGTTAATATCACATTAATCGGGTTGCCTCGGAAATTTTCGAATACACGGATTGTCGGTTACCCCAACTATAAGTCTATTTTTATGTATGGGAGAGTAATAAAACAGCATTTCTAATGCAAAACTTAGTACGGTCATTTTAAATATTTTTACAGAATAATCTAAATATTTCCTAAAATTGTAATAAATGTACTATTACAAGTTATGGGTCTTTTATTGGTCCTTTATAAACATAAGCTGTACAGAACAATAGAAAAAGGTTTGGACTGGCCAAAAGCCCTGTGTATTAAAGATTACATAGCCGTATCTTAAGATTATTTTCAATAAGTACCTATTTGCCAATTTTGTTTTATTTTAATTCCAAGAATTTCTTACAGTAATCGAATTATAAGTAGATAAATACCTTCCGAACAAATTTCACCGAAAATGCGATTATAGGTTTTCCATTTAGTAAGGAGGTCCAAGTTGTGTATTCTTGACAGTTTACTAAATGTCGTGTAGTTGCAACTTGCAAGGTGCAGTGTGAATTCTAGTGTGATCATGGAAAATTTGGAAGGGCCGCGTAAACGACAAAAAATCGGTCCTTTAACAGTTAATGAAAAAAACATTAATATTTAATTGTTTTAAATCATTTACAGACAAACATTTATGTAAAAGTGTTGATGACACAGTGGAATTAGTTAGTAGTACGCTTGGTGTTGGGAAATCTACGATTTACAGAGTTATTATTATTATTATTTAAACCGTCCTCATTATGGGCAACATATTCTATATTAAGAAGTGTTATAACTTTGAAAAATAATGTAAACATTGAAAATTATCCGAAATTGCGAGCTTACTTAAAAAGACAGTCAGAAGGTTTTAAAAACAAAAAACTAAAATTTTACATGCTGATCAGATAAAACTTTTTTTAAATAAAGCTCCTGATGTACAATATTTATTAACAAAGGTATGTTATTTAATAGTACCTATAACATAAATGTATACTTATATTACTTTTATTTTAAGGTTATTGCAATTGTTGGAATATGTGGAGCTTGTAGGAAACAAGAATTAAAAAATATTAAAATTAGTGATATCGATGATTTAAGTACCATATTATTGGTTAAAATCCCTGATACTCTAAGTTTACAATAAAACGTTGTAAGTTTATAAGTCATGAGGATATTTACACAACAATTTTGTACGTATATTCTTCTCTCGAGATAAATTTGTTGTATTCAGATACTCTTATGAAGTAAAATTGTCTCTTAAATAGCATGATTCGATAACTATATAAGGCATTTATATTGCTAGTTGAGATGGCCTTTGAAAGATACTCAAAACTATCAAACGTAATATAATTGACGAGAAATAAAATGAGAAACATTCGAATTGATTACCTTTTCAAGATATATTTTCCTCCACTAGTGCATTTCAAAGTAACATACAGGAATCAGGCCTTGATGAACAAAATAAAAGGAATGTTGAGAGCATTATCAGAATGAACCTTCAATTTCCTACAAACTAGTTCTACTTCTCTCTTTTCAAACTGCATCCACAGAAATAAATTACAAGATATTACATTATCCAGCCAGGCACAGGTCGTAACTTCACGTTCGTTACAACCGGAAATTCAAAAAACCCTGGAACGTATTCACCCTTAATTTATATTCTCTAATCTTACACATTCTTCTTGAAAAAAATTCAACATTCCCGTATCTTGGTTCCTATCAACCGAATTGCATAAAACACGTGTGAATATACGCAGGCAGGTCTAAAAATTTCCGGACCTATTACATTTTTAGTGCGGAGTTTATTTTAATACAGACCAATATTTTTTTATTATTATTAATAGTGTATTACATAACGAGAGTTGTAAGGAGCTTATTATATGCGAGTAAAAAAGTTGCGCGCGAGCCGCGTAGCGGCGAGCGCAGTAATTTTATGAGCATGTAATAATCTTACAACTCTAGTTGTGTACTATACTTTTTCTACGACTATTTTAATTTATAGAAATAAAAAGCATTACAAGTAAATTTATTTCACAAAATTCTGGAACGATTTAAATTAAACATTTATTTGTAATAATTAATTGGCAATTATTTATAACTATTCCCTTACGCGGTGAATGATGGGATGACGTAAACTGTACTCTTCTTGGACATTGGTATTTTCAGTATATGTAAAGGTTTGTAGATTATTTTCAATTGAAGTTATAATTCTATTGGCTGTTGACGTCTTATTATTTATTGACTCATCGACATATCCTTCGGCTGTTGTTGAAGATTATAACGTTTTCCAAAACATTATATAAAACTGTTGTAAAAGTGTTGTGTAAAAATGTAACTTTGATTTTATACTTACTCTATGATCTACTAATTTTAGCACTTAGAACATGTTTTATAAAAGTTTTGTATAATGTATACAAATTTATTTAGGCAGCTGATAAAACTATTTTATTAAATTGCAATAAAAAAATGTCTAGAATTAATATAAAACTATTTTATAGGTAATTTATTTTTGTTTATTAACTTATAACAAAATTCCTATTCACACATCACCTCACCTCAAAAATTAATAAAAATTAATAAAAATTAATAAAAATTAATAAAAATTAATAAAAATTAATAAAAATTAATAAAAATTAATAAAAATTAATAAAAATTATTAAAAATTAATAAAAATTAATAAAAATTAATAAAAATTAATAAAAATTAATAAAAATTAATAAAAATTAATAAAAATTAATAAAAATTAATAAAAATTAATAAAAATTAATAAAAATTAATAAAAATTAATAAAAATTAATAAAAATTAATAAAAATTAATAAAAATTAATAAAAATTAATAAAAATTAATAAAAATTAATAAAAATTAATAAAAATTAATAAAAATTAATAAAAATTAATAAAAATTAATAAAAATTAATAAAAATTAATAAAAATTATTAAAAATTAATAAAAATTAATAAAAATTAATAAAAATTAATAAAAATTAATAAAAATTAATAAAAATTAATAAAAATTAATAAAAATTAATAAAAATTAATAAAAATTAATAAAAATTAATAAAAATTATTAAAAATTAATAAAAATTAATAAAAATTAATAAAAATTAATAAAAATTAATAAAAATTAATAAAAATTAATAAAAATTAAAAATTAATAAAAATTAATAAAAATTAATAAAAATTAATAAAAATTAATAAAAATTAATAAAAATTAATAAAAATTAATAAAAATTAATAAAAATTAATAAAAATTAATAAAAATTAATAAAAATTAATAAAAATTAATAAAAATTAATAAAAATTAATAAAAATTAATAAAAATTAATAAAAATTAATAAAAATTAATAAAAATTAATAAAAATTAATAAAAATTAATAAAAATTAATAAAAATTAATAAAAATTAATAAAAATTAATAAAAATTAATAAAAATTAATAAAAATTAATAAAAATTAATAAAAATTAATAAAAATTAATAAAAATTAATAAAAATTAATAAAAATTAATAAAAATTAATAAAAATTAATAAAAATTAATAAAAATTAATAAAAATTAATAAAAATTAATAAAAATTAATAAAAATTAATAAAAATTAATAAAAATTAATAAAAATTAATAAAAATTAATAAAAATTAATAAAAATTAATAAAAATTAATAAAAATTAATAAAAATTAATAAAAATTAATAAAAATTAATAAAAATTAATAAAAATTAATAAAAATTAATAAAAATTAATAAAAATTAATAAAATTTAATAAAAATTAATAAAAATTAATAAAAATTAATAAAAATTAATAAAAATTAATAAAAATTAATAAAAATTAATAAAAATTAATAAAAATTAATAAAAATTAATAAAAATTAATAAAAATTAATAAAAATTAATAAAAATTAATAAAAATTAATAAAAATTAATAAAAATTAATAAAAATTAATAAAAATTAATAAAAATTAATAAAAATTAATAAAAATTAATAAAAATTAATAAAAATTAATAAAAATTAATAAAAATTAATAAAAATTAATAAAAATTAATAAAAATTAATAAAAATTAATAAAAATTAATAAAAATTAATAAAAATTAATAAAAATTAATAAAAATTAATAAAAATTAATAAAAATTAATAAAAATTAATAAAAATTAATAAAAATTAATAAAAATTAATAAAAATTAATAAAAATTAATAAAAATTAATAAAAATTAATAAAAATTAATAAAAATTAATAAAAATTAATAAAAATTAATAAAAATTAATAAAAATTAATAAAAATTAATAAAAATTAATAAAAATTAATAAAAATTAATAAAAATTAATAAAAATTAATAAAAATTAATAAAAATTAATAAAAATTAATAAAAATTAATAAAAATTAATAAAAATTAATAAAAATTAATAAAAACTAATAAAAATTAATATAAATTAAATTAATATAAATTAATAAAAATTAATTATTAAAAATTATAAATATTATAAACACGTGCAAAGCCGCGGATAACGGCTACTAATTAAATACATTCATATTTTTTTCAATAGATAATTAAAAAATTGTGAAACTATTCCTTCTGACACATTTTTATTGAGATGTTTTTTAAATATTTGGTTTACTTTATATATTAAATATGTGTTATTGTAAAACGGACGTGCGCATGTGAAGTAAACTTGTTTAAAAAATGGCATATGCGCTATAAACCCCCCTGTTTACCAATATTGGTTATCTCCTTTCTGTTTCTTTTGATGTATTGGCTACCTCTGTTTACTGTCTCTCATCTGATTTTGGTTGGAAAAATAAATATCTATACTGTGGTATCTAATGGTTTAATAATCTTAAAAACTGTATCAAATACTTGGTATTTCACAATTCCAGCTTAAATTTTTGTTAATTGGAAAATAAGCACTATTTTGTTTCCAATAAAAGCGAATACTTATTTTTTTGCCCAATAAAAAATTAGTGGAATATTATATTAGTGCATGGAATTTTGGATCGTTACCTCTATGTAAATAAAGAGATATTAAAAATAAAAACCTCTAAAACATCTTTTACTGAATAATTAAATAAATACACCATCAAAATAATTAACTTTATCCGAATTTTTGAGTGTAATTTTGTGGTTGTTTTAGACTTGTTCAACAATGCTTAATTAACTCTTTTACTTCTTCTACAATTATACGTCCATCTAATTTAAGACTTTAATCTAAAAAGGCTCAAAAATCGGTGAATATTATTTTTACTCCTCTTGGGGAAACTTTGAAGTTAAATTTTTTAATGACTAGAGTAAAAAATTGTGTTCTTTTGTATAATTAATTATTCTAAAGAAAATAATTGAAATGAGCTTGTTTTAAGAGATTATTTTAAGAGCTTATTCATCTTTATTTCAACATAACAAGACTTTATTGTATTCCCGTAGGGTGGTAACAACATTTTCAATTTTTAGTAGAAGAAAACGAATAAATTAAACACTAAGTAGCAATTTTCTATTTTTGTTTGTGTACCTAAAGAAAATAAATTAAAATATCAGCGACTGGATTTGCAAAAAACATTGTTAGAGAAAGTTTTTCACTGCTTTGGCTGTAATTAGAGAGATTCTTTCAAAGAATTATCGCAAATTATTTTCGTTTTTCGTGTAAATATAAAACCAAATAAGAACGAGACAAACGAGTTTGTCGATATCCTTAATGATCATAATAATAAAAGGACTTGGTTTCACGAATTTGAAACAAGAGATTCTTGTGTTTATTTATGTAATAGATGAAGTGCAATTTTCTCTGTAATAAAATAACCGTCAAAATTTATAATGATTGTACACTGTAAAAAGTGTCAGACACTTACCAAAGGTGGTTTTAAAATGATAAATATTTCGTATTCTTTTTAATAGACCATATCCTGTAGAACCATATCCTGTCTAATATCTTTCATACTCAAGACTTTAAAGAAACTGCTAGATAAATATATTAGAGACGGGACATTGGTTATTGGTATTGGTCAATACGCCTATAATGCAAAAAATCAACAAAAACAGCTCTCCGTCAATCAGTAAAATGAGTGTAGAACACACTGGAAAACAAGGAGATAGTATTAGGAGCTTTCTTTGACATTGAGGGAACATTTCTGCCGTCCAAAGCTAAACCCCCGTATTTGCAAAAAACTTAAAATGGAGGAAAATGACAATTAATTTTAAATGTATAATATAGCTTTACCTAATGTCAACAAATTGTAGAAAATGTATTATAGTAGAAGAAATAGACAAACTAAACATATTTTTTTGCTAAAATCTTTTATATTTTATCGTTTTTGTATAATAAAAACCCATACGGTGAATATCGTTACGTAAAATAAGACCTTATACTAAGGAGAATACCGGTGTTTTGATAATACGGTGAATAGCGTTATATTAAATGGGATATATACTAAGGGGAATATCCGTATTTGGAAAAAAAGTTGAAATGCCTGGATATTCATACGGAAATTATGATTTTTATACCATCCGATGTTAAAATAATAATAATATCAAACCAGTTCTAAAGTTTTATTTTAAAAATTGAAACAGTTGTACAAAAATGAATAATTATTTAAAATAGAAACACATTAGGTATACAATATTTTATGGTAAAATATTTTTTTCAGGTAGTTCTAGCCAAAATTGTTTTCTGTTTTCTGGTATAATATCACCAAGATTTTTTAAGATGTTTTCTACTTTGTGTTTTTCAAACCTATTAAGGTGTGGTTTTATTGAAGGGTCTGTCATGTCCGAAATATATTTTTTTTGCAAAAAATCGAGTTTTCTCCAATCGTCATTAATATTTATTTTAAAATACAACTCATACTCGTTACGTTTAACCAATATTTCACTTATTTTAGAAATGTACAGTCTTGGAGTTTCTTTTTTAACTTTAGCTACAGAAGACAAATTTTTCCAGAGTTGAAAATCTTCCAGTGACATGTTTTTAACATTGACCCGTTTTTTGTTGCACATTTCAACGGCATGTATGAAATCTTTAAAATCATAAACCTTCTTTAGCCTTTTTAATGACTCCTCAACTTAATGGTGGAAGGAGTCTGCAGACATAAAAGTATGTCCAGGCTCAAAATATCTAAGAGTGATAGTTTCTGCAGAAATGCCTTGATAATTTATTATGTAAATTAGAAATGAAAACAGAGGCCAATTTTTATTTTGGCTTGAACAATTGTCTAACAATATAAAATGTTTAACATCTCTATTATGGATAAAAAATGCTTTAAAAGCACTTATTATATCTTCCTGATTACGGCCACTTATGGCTTCATGCCATAAAACAGCAAAAGGAAATCTTTCAGAAGTAATTGTGCCATCTGGTACAAAACTTTCATTATATGCGATAAGTCTTTGGGTGAAAATGGCCCTTTTATACATTTCCAATTTAGGAAGCATTATTATTTTTTGCAAATCGACTGACACACATAGGGTATTTTTATCATGAGTCTTTTGCTTATCCAAAGAGTATCGCTCTCGAGAATCTTTTGCTTTTTTGATATGATCATTCCAAGTAGAGCACACCTCGCAACCATCTTTAAGGGAGTCAGTAGTATGTTCAGGATTGTGTAACTGAAATGACTCACAAAGTTCGCATTCTTCGTTGGCCAATTTCGCAAAAGATATATTCTTTGCTTTAACAACTTTCCTATACTTTTCGTAAGAACAAATAAATTCAGGACACTTCTTTTGAAAATCTTGAAACATCAGAGTAATAGTTACATCGCTGGGTAAATATAGACGGTTTGGCGCATGTTCTCGCCTATAATGAGAAATCAAAGAATTAAAAGTTGCTATGTGATTTTCAAATTATGTATTCGATAACTTATTTGGGGGAGGTTTTTGTCCCCGTTTATCACCTTCATGTTGAATTTGTGACTTAGTTTTTGAGGTACACCAGGCTGAGTGTATTATCCAATCATTTGTTTTTTGTAGCCCAGCGTGGTTAAGAAAAACACTTTACAAACCCGCATTTTAATGCCACTTATATCTTTTAAAAAATAAGTATATGTTTTGTTTTTTTTAGATCCTTCGGTTTTTCGACTTGGTATTTTACATTCTGTTGAATTCATTACAAATGATTTCTGTTCTTTTAGGTTTAATTGCCAAAATTCTTTATTTATTCTTTCTCGTTGTTCTTCTGAGAAAGCATTCGTACATTTAAACTTGCAATTTTGATGACAACTAACTACCACTCGATGAAAATTCCTAATTTCTGTTCTAGCTTTTCTATTTAATTTATACTTCTTTCTCTTTCTTTCTGTGCCTTTTTTAGTAAGGGTTCCCAACGTCTCATTCGGATCTATAAACAAAAAATGTCATTTTGCTAGATAACTAAATACAAGAAACTTACCAAGGTTTTCTTGAATCAAATTTTCCGGCATATCTTCCAAAATGTCTTCTTTTATTATTTCATGTTCTTGCTTCTTGCCAGCATCTAATTAATTTAGAAATAATAATCGGAAAAAGTTCAAAAAACAACGTTAATAAAAAAAAAAGTTGTTGACTTACCTAAATCATTAGAATCCTGACTTCCACAATCATTTAAAACCCCAATATCATTATTAAAATGTTCTGTTCCCGTTTTCTCACTCTCCTTCAATGGATCGATTTGTAGCTCTGGATCTATAAAATAATGATCAATAATTAGGTTAGTTGGCCAATAAATTTTTAAATGAAATTTATTCAAGTACCGCTAAATTAAAGGTTCACCCTGTATATGTATAAATTAAAAAAAATAACACGGAAACTTACCATTAGACACAACCATAGGCTGCACCCCATTAATACCACAAATATCGGAAACTTTAATAAATTGTCCATCCTGAGTATTAATTTCACCCACAAATGTATTGTCTTCACAAAAAATCGACAATTTTTGACTTTCGGTTTCGTTTACTATAATTCTATTATCATTATCATGATTTTCTGTTCCCGTTTTATGGCTTGCTTCAAATAAATCACAAACTTGTACCTCTGGCTCAACATGAGTTTCTGGTCCAGTTTTTTTGCTTTTCTCAAATAAATCAAAAATTTCTACCTCTGGATCTACAAAATAAATAAAAAATTTAATATTTGCCAATAATTATTTATACTTGAGTCTAAGATTAAAATATAATTTCCTTAAAGCTTTTTGTATGGTCTAGGAAAATGCATTAAAATATTTTTTTTTTTTATATCGATGCGATGAGATGAGATATAAAGTCATGTTAAGGGTCAAAAAGTTATATTTATTTTATTTTGCTTAAGACTAAAAAATATAAAGAAGCAAAATTACTTTCTTTTATAAAATTAGCTCAGGAATTCGCTTTTAATTTGTATACCACTTTTAGGAATCGCCCTGTATGAATAAATACATTTAAAAAGAAAACTTACCTTCAGTCACAACTACTGTAGGTTGAACTTGGTCATCTCTTATAACACAACTTTCTGAAATGTAAATAAATTGACCGCCCTGCTGGGTCTTATTACCTTCACTAACAAATGTATTTTCTTCGCAAAATGTCGGAGCGTTTCCTAACAACTTGGCTAATGCAACCATTTTTTTGCCTCTTATTACAGACGGATTCATTTTAAATGGGTTCTTTTCAAGAAAAACTCATGCACACACGATAAAGAACAACCAGTAAATCACTTGTTTTTATATACACACTTTTTATTATAATATTGGTTTAAAAAACACATAAACTAACAGTGGTTATAGGGAAACTGATGTTCCTGCTCATGAGACAGTACTTAAATAATTAAAAATTAAACACGTATGACCACGCGCTAAATGGTGTAGACACTATTTGAATTTTACTAAGCAAAATCTACGTATTTGATTGCAAATACGGGTTTCTTCTGTAGTAAAACAAAAAAACGGGAATTTTCCTTATCATTTGAGGTATTTTATGCAAATACGGGTAAAAAAAATATTCTTTTTTTAGGGTTTTTGGGCAAGATACGGGGTTATAACATAGAAAAGATCCGAATTTTGAATATTTTAATTATAATAAACCATATACCTCATATTTCGATTTTTTTTTTCAAATACGGGGATTTAGCTTATGACGGCAGATTTGACAATAACTCCGTCGACTATATCATCAGAACTCTGAAACAAAGTGGAATCGAGAACACATGACTGCCCTGGATTGACTCTATGCTAAGTGGAGACATGCAACCATGAGGGAGAGTCTATAACAGCTCGGGTTGCGAGGGGATGGCCACAGGGAGAAGTACTGTCTTAACTCCTGTAGAACCTGGCCATAATAGGACTCTTATAAAATAATAGACATAAAACCCTGAGATAATCTGATGATGTAGTACCTTGGGGTAATATGGCTCATTTTCAATTTTTTGACCCATAGAACAAAAAACATATTTATTGTAAAAATCATTTTATCATAAAAAAATAACTAGTCAAACAACAAACTCAAACAAAACATTCTAAATGCAACAAGTCACTCTTTTTAAATATAATCTGGTTTTTTAAAAAACTGCAAAAGTGGGCCATATTTTCGCCATTAAGGCTATTAAGGCCCACATTAAAACAGAAGGACGAAAATATGGCACGAGTTTACGGAGTACAGGAAGGACATATAAATGATTCTGTATCGTCTGCTGTCACAGTCCTCATGTTTTCACGTGTGACATTAAGCACTGTCGCATATCCTCAACACGAGCCACGTTACATACTGTACACATTAAGTTGCTGATGTTTAATATGTTTTCCTGCTTAGCCGAGTGCTGGTTCGGTCTAGTGTGAACATCCTGCTTTTGAGCTACTTGTTTGCTTTAATTTCTTAGCTAATAGATTTAGAGAAAGGTCATCGTCGGAAGAATCAGCATCGTAGTTTGGCTCCGGATTAATTTCTCTAAATGTCAACTCCGATGGTGCGAATGCTGTTTCGGGAATTACTGTTGGATCCCTGTGGACCGAAATCCGCTTTGTATATTGGAAATACTCATGCACTGCTTCCAAACTGGACTCAAAACTTTCCCAAAATTTTCTTTTTTTAAATTCCTAATGGCAGACGGATTGTCGTTCCAGTAGCGCAAAAGTTCATTATCCCAATAATGTTCGAAAGCTCTAAAAACTGCTTTGTCTAATGGCTGGAATTCATGGGTGGTGTTTGATGGGAGGCAGTACAAATAAATATCAAACTGGTTTGCTGTGTCCACGACTGCAAGGTCCAGTCATGCTACCTTTTTCCGTCATGCCAACTGTGGAACCAGGTGGAAGATGTTCCTTAAAGACTTCCTTTAATTTAGACCCTTTGAACAGGATCATTGGAGGAACAGCATGAGGCAACGCGCTAACGCAAGCTACTACTGTGCAGTTCTATGCATGCTCATTGGACACTAAATGAACGTAGCGCGATCCTAGCTAACACCGATTGATTGTGATGTAAAGTCAATCGACATCCCATTTCGTCAATATTGAAGATTCGATCTGGGAAATCCTTGATGCCTAATTCAGTTAAAATATTATCTAGTTTAGTAAAGTGATCTCTAGCAATGACTGGGTTTAATTTTTGCGCTCGGGCGGGATTTAAGTTTTGAGACTTTCTCTGTGAGAGGGTTTTATTTCTTCTTAAAAATGATTTGTACCAATCATATCCTGCCATTTCTTTTTCAGTGTTGAATTTATGGGGTATATTGTTATCAATACAATACCGAAAAACAATTCTTCTTAAGGATTTTGATACTAGAGGTACGCCGATCTCTGCTAGTTTTACAATCCGACTGACAAGTTCGCGTTCTTCTTCCTCCGTCAGTATGCTCCTTCTGTCCAATCGTCTTTTCGCACTTCCACTCTTTAAATGATTTCGAAGAGTGGTTCGGGGAATTCCTCATTTTCTTTCAACTTCTCTCTGTGACACACCTTTCTTTAGCAGGTCTAGAGCTTCACTCATCATCTCTTCATTCCAGTTCCAATACCCTCATTTGCCTTACCCATGACCTAAAAAAACATATTAAGAATAGGACGAAAATATGGCCCAAGGCGAAATTATGGCCCGCTATCTGGGCCATATTTCCGCTTGACTCGTTTTGCAATTTTAAGGTTATGTAGTCACATTGGAATTTAAAAGTCCAATAGCGAAATGGAATACAAGTAACTATAAAGTCAACAAGTAAATAAACACCTACCTCTTTTTTTAACGTAACTCGAAATATTCGCGATTAAAAATTGCTTAAATTTATAAAAAAACACCTGTAAAACAGCAAGGCACGTCGAACAGGTTTCTGCGGTAGATGACCACGTGTTGCAACGTCGTAATGGTCTCTGTAGAGATATAACTTTCGAAACTTTCACTATTCGTAAAGAGATGGCGCTACATAACACAAAAGTATCCCGTGGGCCATATTTTCGCCCGGGCCATATTACCCAAATGTACCTTATGGCACAGGGTAAATATAATACTACAGCTATACATACGCAGTTTTGGTGGTGTGATACAAGACGGAGACAAATATTGACATGTCTTGGAATAACGGAGGCAATGATATCAACACCCACTGCAGCATTGGATGCACTAAGGGGATCATCAGAGAGGTTCACAAGAAATACCGGAACCAGAGTAGCAAAAAGTTTAATGTTTCATAAATGAGAATGTCCCAAAACAAACTTTTATAGAAAGATCATGTTTAAAAAGAACATGATACATGACCAGAGAATATGACCAGAAATCATGCTCGGGAAACATATCCCAGGAATTTGCTAGATCCACTGCTTTATTCATAAAACAAAAACAAATTCAATAGTATGTACAAAATATAGAATAAATATAAAAGACCACAAGCTATCAGTACTCGATAAAGAAAGTTAAGACTATTCCCTGTTATAAAGCCGCGCTTTTAAATTTAATCTGTGGACACGCTGTATACATTACAAGGTCTAATTCATTTTCACTTTCATTGCATTTTCAGTAAAAAATGTTAAAATTACTTAAAATATTCGCATTTTATAAGAGCGAGGAGATTAATGGTTTTTTAAGCCACGTATAGTCACAACTAAAAGCTATGCCAATGTCACAGGTGTGTGCTAGATCTTACCAGTGGAGAAAGTAATAAAAAACTTTCGGATAAACTTAAATCTGCACCGAACTTTTCACGACAGAATCCCTTATGTTTTAAAGATGAATCAGCAATATTTACTGAATTTAGTTTTCCATGACAAATGTTATTTCAACTCACTACTAAATTGTGGGGCAAAATCAATAATTCATTAATTTATTAATAGGAACGATGTGGTAAGATATACTGCAAAAACGAATCTTGTGACATTTAATTTTCATTACCATTGTTAATTGGTGTTCATGCATATAAAACTCATTCATTAATTTAATTATTATTATATAGCAACACCAACTATATTGTGAAAATTTTACTTAAAAGAAGAAAAACACTAGAAGTTAAAGAAAAAATAAATACAATTTTAGAAAAAACCTTTGCTGTTTTATATGGAACATTCTGTATATTTTTAGATATTCAGAAAATGTATTCTTTTCCTTTTCTAAAACTGTAATTAATATAGTTAACTAATAACCCGTCTAATAAAAATATTCGTTTAGATTAAACGGCTACATCAGAAAAATTATTAGCCATATAAAAGACCCGGAATAAAAATCTTCGAGGAAACTACAGCTAAAACTGTCATACTTGCAGCCCCGTAGTGTTTTATAGATGAGGCAGCAGAAATTAAATATATCGTTTTAAAGGGAACATCCTAGTAGAATCTGGGTAATATTTCAAGCTAGACATACACTTCATTCAATTACAGTAGTTTTATACCTTATATCTATCATAAAACTTTTAGAAATATCGCGGGCACAAGCTTTAAGAAAAGGGATTGTTGTTGCACTGTTAGGATGCAGATACAAAATTTATCAAGATTAAGGAACAATTTGTTTTAAAACATTATTTTTTAGGTTATCTAAATGTTTTTCTCCAGTTGACATACACACAATCAAACTTATATGGAATCACTGTGTATTTCTGAATAAACTTTTTGTAAGGAAAAAATTTGGTATCCAACTTTTTGTTCAAAACAAACATGATAATAAAAAAGAAACGACTACTGAGATTTATTATCTTGTGAATTTTGTGTTCAGAAGTAAAATCACGATCTTCCGATAATTTTATTTCAGTCCAGAAAAACAACAAAATGCCTTATGTTGGACTTACAGATGTGCAGAGGGGAAGAATTATTGCTCTCATTGAACAATGAGTCACAACAGGACCGCTTTGTGTGCCAAATTGTTAGAAAAAATCTCAGTGTTCTTCATCCAGAGCTACAACGACAAATTATGGAAGCTACAGGTATGAACGTTTTAGTTGAAACCCTAAGAGAAAGACTTCGCGCTCGAGGGTTGTAGAGTAGGAGAGAGTTATGGGTCCCACCGTTATTTAGGCAAAATAAAATTGACCTTCTAAATTGGTGCCTTCAACACCAAAACTGGACAATTGAGAATTGGTAAAATGTTCTTTTTTCGGATGAGACTAGCATTGGTCTAAGATTAAATGACCATTGAATTCGGGTTCTCGAGCTATTCCAAGTTATCAAGGAGGTACTGTAATGTTCTGGGGAGATATTATGCTGGGAGCAAAAACTCCATTGTTACCACTTCAACAAACTTTAACCGGTCCCAGGTATGTTGATTTAGTGATAGCAATCAATCGTTAGGCTTTGGATAGCTGCAATTGGGGATAATTTTATCTTTATGCACGATAATACACTTTTCCATACCAGCAAAGTGGCTAGAGAATGTCTTGAAACGAAAGGTGTCACAGTTTTAGACTGTCCTGCATATTTACCAGACCTAAATCCTATCGAATAGTTGTGGGATCAGCTCAAAAGAAGGATTTGACCTCGTTGAAACAATGCACAGCTTATTATTGCAGCATTAGCAGAATGGGAAAACATACGTCATGACAATGTTGACAATTTAATAATAAACATGCCAAGGCGAATAGAAGCTTACACAAAGGCTAGAAATGATAACACAGATTGTAAAAATTACCAATTTTCTTTTTGTTTTTGCTTTTTGCCTATTAAAAATTTAAATCTAATTTCGTTTCAGAAACCAAAAAAATACCATTGTGTTTGTTTTGTCAACTAATTGATTATTTTTATGTGGATTATTTGTCATTAAAAGTAAAAATGTTTATATATCTCAAAAAGTATGAAAAATAATAGATGATTCCATATAAGTTTGGTTGTGTGTATATTTAGCCTCCTCTTTAATTCCCTCTACGTGACAGCCTCCCCCTCATGCCGATACCTATTGATATGGAAAACCGTAGTGATGCCCCCAATCACTGTCAAATGTTCTTTGGGATGGGTTCAAGTCTACAAATTTGTTGTGCAACAACCACTGTTAGGATCCAGATACCAAATGTATCAATATTATAATACAATTTGTTTTAAAACATTATTTTTAGATTATCTAAATATTTTTCTTCAGTTTACATGTATCTATAATCCCCTTAACGTTACAGCCCCCCCCCTAATTCCGATACCTGTTGATATCGAATACCGTAGTGGTGTACTCCATTCACTGTAAAATCTCCTTCATGCTGGGTTCAACTCTACAAATTTTGATTTATTTTAGAAAAGAAAATTATAATTTTGATTATATGATGTATTTTTCTTCTAGTCTTCTCCCGCTGCGCCCTTTTTTCTGTTTCCCACTCTCCGGTCCTTTTATATGACTCCTGTCTTACTTTTCTGGCTTCTTTCCAGTGCTGAAAACTCATTCCCACTGAAATATGTCGAACAAATTGAATAAACGTTTTTAAAGGTAGTTCAGTCCTTTTGGGTTGATTTTGTATATTTTTGACAGAATTATTCTATAGTGAGAAGCTGGAAATCATCTATTGCTATTGAATCCAAAAAGTACTCCTGGATGCTATCGTGTAGCTGCAGGATATCGGTGACGAATGTGTTCCTTTCGCGTTCTTTAGTATTCTATCTAGTAGCGAAAACGACATCATGTTTCCAGATGTGATTCGAGAAGTCCATAACTTGCTTCGTTACTGTTAAAACTCGGCCTAACATGTACGTTACGGATAACGTTTAATCATAGGACCCATTGGGTCCTATTCTGTAACAATTCCTTTATATTTAACGGCCTTTAAAAATATTTTCTTCTTTACTTCTGTCATTATTTAAAAGGATCTTTAAAATACATTAGAGGACTATCTTAAAGAAATCTGTTTAAATAATGACAGAAGTAAATTAACGAATACAAATATACTTTTAAAGGCCGCCAATATTTTTAAAGGCCGTTAAATATAAAGGAATTGTTACAGAATAGACCCCATTGTCTGTCTAACTGTGCTGACTCTAACAGACCATTCTCATATTATTAACATTATTAGATTTCAGTAGAGTGCGCATACTGTGAGTTTTCCTTCGTGCATTGTTATAACAAACCGTAGCTTAAGAGACAAATAAATATAAGAGAAGCAAAAATATTTTTGAAAAGTTGAAAGATGAAATACTATTGTCATAACATAGCATAAATCTGTATATTTAATAATTTTACACTATGAAAGTACTGTTATGAAGATTATTATTATTTTCTGTAAATTTAATGATGATAACTAATAATTTTGTATCAATATTCAATATAATAAAATATTCTTATGAATGCAGAAGAAACACTATTGACAATATAGAGTATAAATCAGTATATTTAATGGTTAAACTACTCATGTTACACAAATGTACCGTTATGAAAATCATTAAATTTTCTAATATTTAATAATTATACTTTCAGTCTAAGAATTATTGTATCATTATATTTACCAGATTTTATTAAAGGTAGATTACTAACAAAACTGTACCTGTCAATTTAACAGAATATTAAATTAACTAAATATGTTATCGCCACATACCTACTTTTTTCTTTGAATTTACTAATAATAATAAAAAAATTAATCTGTTTATTTAAGTCTCTATTAAGTTTGACCAAAAATTAAATTTACTGTGACGTTCATGTTTTATTACCCTAGAAATCCTCTTAATATACCTATCAATAAAATAAAAGGTTTTAATTCAAAAATAGAGCTATATTGTGCTGAATATATTTCTCATGATTTATGAAAAGAACTATTTTGTGAAAATTGCAGAGATGAAGATTAGAAGTAGGTAAAGCTGAAATTCTTCAAAACAGAGTGTTCAGAAAATTTCAGTACAAGCTATTTCTATTCATCAACTTGTCCATGGTCGGGAATGTATATTTATCGCCTAGATCATTAGCAAAAAGTACAAAATTACTATACTGGAAAATATCTTCAATATCATTAATGATTCCGAAAGAAACCTTGTGGGGACTCAGGGGTACATTATATTGAATGGAGCGACTACGATCTATCCTAATCATATGAAATCTGTTTTTTAAATAGCAATAAGCAATCAACAGGTTAGGCTTTTTTAATTTAAATAGCAATAAATTGTGATTTATACTATGAAAAGCTTTATTAAAATCAGAATATATTGTGTCAACTTGCATATTTTCATGAAAATTAGGAAGACTATTTTGCTGATAGACCATCAGATTGGTAAATGTAGATCTACTCGCAGCATATTCTGATATTACTGGAATTCCAAGACAAAGGAATTGTCAAAATTTTCAAAAAGGTTTTAAATACAGGAACAACAAAACTTGACCTCCACATTAACAGCATACCAATAGCTTTCCACAAATGTAAAGGAACTTTTAATATTTGGAGTATAATATTTTAACCATATACAAGTATCGACTAAGGTAACCTTTAAATTATTGAAAGCTACTATAAATTTATTGTAAAATTGGTTCTTACTTGTTCCATATATTGTAACAAGGGTTGCAAAAAAACAATGTGTACGATATTTAACAATAGTTGACCTTATTTAACTTAAACAGTTGCAGCTACCTCATTATATATTTTTTTCTTCTTCATTATTATTTCTCACTATAACAGTTTACAATCAATTAATAGTCTTCAAAGTACAAAATTTACACCTGGTTTATTTATAGTATGCGTAAGCCATTGGTACACGTGTTCGGAAATAAGTTTTAAAGTGTTTGAAAAGACAAGCCATATGGTCGTGGTCACGTGTTTCTTGTTTACCTAATCTTTTTCCAGAAATTTAACTATTTCTTTTAACGAGTTTGACTTTTAGGGATTCGAAAATCAAACATTGAAAACTTGAAATGATGACAGATATGTTCGTTACGCCAGTGTTCGAAGATTAGTATATAATTTTCAACGAATATTAAAAGACCAGGCACATTTCTTATGGAAAATGGCTTTCCGTCAAATATTCTGAAATATTGATGTGTTGATGAACTCGATGCTCTGATAAAATCATTGACCCAAACCGATACTATCACTAGTTTTCGAGCTACAGTGTGTTTAACATCTAAATAAAATGCTAGATTTTTCACAACAAAAAAAGTTGCTGTAGAAATTGGTTAATTACAGGGTGGTTCGGAAATAAGTAATATGGTTTTTTTAAATATTTTTTTCGTACGATCACTTAATAAAGTGACACATATAGCACTATTTAGTCTTACGGGAAGTGCCCTATATCAGAATCTATTTTCCACCCGTGTGTGAATATCTACTTTCCGCATCAGGTGTTAATTATGTCAGACGCATAATTAATGGATCAAACGACTTACCTGAAGGAAGTTCGATCCTAATTATCCGAGCATCCTTGTTAGTTGAAATAAAGATAACCATGTAGTATACCTATGTTACGCCGCTGACTCACATCTTTAGATTTAAAATTTTACGTCACTCTCTATCGCTGCCTGCCTACATTACTCATTACCTATTGTGGAGCCTAGGAGTTTGCGTAGCAACAACCTTGTTAGAGTATATAGAAAAAATTAAAGACTTAAGGGGTAATTGTGGTAGCCTCTGTACATTATAATTAGGAAGCCGGATCATGCTGCCTCTACTCAGACCATCAGCTTATGGATGAACTTCATTTTGAGTAATTGCTATGGAGCAATTTTTTCCTCTTAGAGCACATGACATATCTCTATTTTTTAAGCTTTCTTGAAAGTGGGTCAATTATGATAATATAAATTTTAAACTTGTAATCAGTTAAATATAAATAAAATATTTTATCGTAATTTTTTGTTGCAACATGCTTTAAACAGCGACATATATCTTATTTACGAGACGAGGCAGAAATATAATTATAAGATCAAACGAACTTACCTGAAGTGAAGTTTGATCTTAATTATATGATGCCTCGTCGAAGTAAATAAGTCCCAGACCCACCCAATATTTCTAAAGTCCCCTTAAGTTGCAACAAGTATGTTATGAAATGACTAAAGCAAAGTGTTGAGATGAGGGGATTGGTGGAGAAGGGAATATATCAAATAGTTCCAGCTTTCAACTATGTGGTCGAATCGAAGCATATACAGAGGGCGACATATATATCTTATTTACTTCGACGAGGCATCATATAATTAAGATCGAACTTCACTTCAGGTAAGTTCGTTTGATCTTATAATTATACATGTCAGAGTTAGTTCTTTATATTGGTTTGAAGAAGATTTTTCAAGCTATATAAATTCGTACACGTATGTAAAAATACATCGGTGAACCAACATAAAATGATTCTATTGACGGCGACTACAATTCAATAATTTTTTATTGTTTTTTTAATAACAAAGTGATAAATATAACACACTCATATAAAACTCTGATAATATTTATCATTATAAATGCACAATTCAAAAATAAATTATTCAAAACATTTAAAATTTATAAATACAAAATGTTTGTACGAATATTTTGTTGAAGATTGCAAATGAATACTATTAATATCGGTTTTATAAATATTATGACTAATAAAATATACTCAATGTAACAGGGTGGGCAAATTTCGATGTTTTTGTTAACTATAAATGGTATGGAAAAGTGGGAGGTCCATTTTCCTCATTCTCTTTTTTTGAGAAAAACTTAATGGCATTTTAAAAAATTGGCTATTCTTTAAATTCGAATTATAGCATTAAGTTGTATTTTTTTATATGGTACGTGTGATTAGCTGTGGCATACAAAAAAGATAAAAATATGAAGAAAAGTCAGCTGACTGTAACTAACAAAACAAATATTATAATAACTAAAATATCATTAATAGTTGTAGTATGATATTGATAATAATAGCTACTTTCCTTTGGTTTTCAGTGTAGTGTAAAATGCACCTACATCAAAAATCAGCTGTTTGAACGGTGTAGTTACATGTAGTTCAGATAGAGCTTTAAAGGGAACGCAAAATGGTGTAGTCCAGTGTACATTTGTTCTAATGACCTTTAATAACTAAACAACAAACAACTAAAATTAAAAATTAAATTCTTTGTGGTTTGCAGGTGGTAGACTGCTGCACCTAAATAAAATGGAAAATTTTGTGGATTTAATGATAGTGATGATTTTATTTTTAGTAGTAGTAGCAGTAGTGATAGTAGTTATGATGAAGAATTTCAAATAATAAGCAGTTTATTAGAAGTAACAAAAAGAACCTCAATCACAGACTATGTGACTAAAACTGTAAATAATTATAGGGATAAGAAGTTTATTAAACAGTTCAGGCTTAACAGAGAGACACGTTTAAGTTATTATATGAGAAATATGAAGAATGACCCGAATATAGTGGTATTAAAAAAAGTGCAAGAGCAAAAGGTGCTAAAAATGACCTTTTAGTTTTCCTTTGGATTGCCGGGCATGAAGCTTGCAGTTACGAAGACTTATCTGATAGGTTTAATATAACTGTGTCTTCTGTTCATAGAATTATTTATAGAGTGATATTGTTCATTAGTAAATTAGCACCAGATTTCATTAAATGGCCTCTAGAACATGAAAAAAATTATACAGAAGATTATTATAAAGAAAAATATAAACTTTCTGGAGTAATTGGTAAGTACCTAAATTATTTTTGTATTCTTTTAGTATTGTGTTGGGATGAATAAAGTTCCACATTTTAGACACTTTTAAATTAATAAACTTTAATTTAGATTTTTTTAATTCTGTAATTAAATATAGGTTAACCTAGTATTTATTTTGTAACTATATAAATGATTTAAAAATGGACCAAGACCAATGAGAATATAAAACAACAGGCCAATTAGTGTAATTAGTAACTTTGGAATTTTTTTTTAAAAATGCTTAATATATCGTTTGGTAACATTTTTGGATCACAATAATATATTGCAAAAACACCAATTTGGGTTTCGGGCTGGTAAAGCAACATTTGATGCAATGTGTACTGTTATTAGAGAAATAACAAGCAATTTAGATGATAATAAAAAATGTATTGCAGTATTCTTAGATCTTGCAAAGACGTTTGACACTGTAAATCACAAAAAACTTCTTAATGTTCTTGAACATTATGGAGTTTGAAGTGCAGTGTTAGACGTCTTTAAAAGTTACTTGTCAAATCGTGAACAGCGCGTTAAATTAAATGAAGATATAAGTGAAGTTGATACTGTTAAAATAGGAGTTCCCCAAGGTACTGTCCTGGGCTCTGTTTTATTTTTAGTTTATATTAACTCGTTGCTCTCTTTAAGGACAGGTTCAACCACTGTGTCATATGCTGATGATAAAGTTTTCTTATTTTGTGGAAAAACATGGACAGAGACCAAATTGTCGGTTAAGGTAGGACTGGAAAAGATTATAAATTGGTTAAACTTGTATCAGCTATCACTAAATATAAATAAAACTCGCTATATTGATTTTAGTCTGACAGATGCAAATAGACCTTGCTTTACTACAAAATTAAAGGTATGGATGAGGCAATCAAAGAAATAAATGAGATCAAGTACTTGGGAATAATCATTGACCAACATTTAAAATAAAGTATAAGAAATGTTACAAACATAAAAACTTTTTTTAAACTAAGTAAAACATTTATTTTTTTACATTATTATTAGTTTATAAAAATACCAGAGTAGGGTAGGTATAAACATATCTGTAATCACATCATTATTTTATTCTAAGATGTACCCAATATTATTACAATTATATTATATTAAAATGAAATTACTTAGGCGCTTGCTGTTTTATATTCCAGAAATTACATTATTAAAAAAATTTAATAGTTCCTCTACTTCAGATCTTAATCATATTTTTTCAATTGTTTAAACAATTACAATTCAATTATCCAATTGTATAAAATGCTCATTAATATAAATATATTCCCGCCCTATAATATTACGTACCTACTTGCTTTTGAAAATAAATCAATTTATACATGTCTCACTAAGTTCCTATCATCAATTAACACTAATATAATTCAGTTTAACCAATCATTTTAATAAAGTTTTTTTATATATATATTTTCCTCATTTTGTGGCAAACAGACTTATTCTCATGCCATTATCTCTCTCTCTCTCTCTCTCACACACACACACACACACGCACGCACGCACGCACGCACGCACGCACGCACGCACGCACGCACGTACGCACGCACGCACGTACGCACGCACGCACGTACGCACGCACGCACGTACGCACGCACGCACGCACGCACGCACGCACGCACGCACGCACCCACGCACACACACACACACACACACACACACACACACACACACACACACACACACACACACACACACACACACACACACACACACACACACACACACACACACACACAGACACAGACACAGACACAGACACAGACACAGACACAGACACAGACACAGACACAGACACAGACACAGACACAGACACAGACACAGACACAGACACAGACACAGACACAGACACAGACACAGACACAGACACAGACACAGACACAGACACAGACACAGACACAGACACAGACACAGACACAGACACAGACACAGACACAGACACAGACACAGACACAGACACAGACACAGACACAGACACAGACACAGACACAGACACAGACACAGACACAGACACAGACACAGACACAGACACAGACACAGACACAGACACAGACACAGACACAGACACAGACACAGACACAGACACAGACACAGACACAGACACAGACACAGACACAGACACAGACACAGACACAGACACAGACACAGACACAGACACAGACACAGACACAGACACAGACACAGACACAGACACAGACACAGACACAGACACAGACACAGACACAGACACAGACACAGACACAGACACAGACACAGACACAGACACAGACACACACACACACACACACACACACACACACACACACACACACACACACACACACACACACACACACACACACACACACACACACACACACACACACACACACACACACACACACACACACACACACACACACACACACACACACACACACACACACACACACACACACACACACACACACACACACACACACACACACACACACACACACACACACACACACACACACACACACACACACACACACACACACACACACACACACACACACACACACACACACACACACACACACACACACACACACACACACACACACACACACACACACACACACACACACACACACACACACACACACACACACACACACACACACACACACACACACACACACACACACACACACACACACACACACACACACACACACACACACACACACACACACACACACACACACACACACACACACACACACACACACACACACACACACACACACACACACACACACACACACACACACACACACACACACACACACACACACACACACACACACACACACACACACACACACACACACACACACACACACACACACACACACACACACACACACACACACACACACACACACACACACACACACACAACACACACAACACACACACACACACACACACACAACACACACAACACACACACACACAAAACTTGTACATAAATTACATAAATAAATAAATAAATTTATTAGCTACAAAAACACAAAAATTAAATACTAAGACATTATTTAACAAAAAATAAATATTTTAATAAAATTAAGACTTATTCAAAACAAAAAATATATATATAAAATTTTGAATCATATTAAATTTAACTTTATTAGATGTAATTTCACTAAATTAAATATTATAATTTTCAATAAATTCCGAAACCTAGTAATGGTAAGTTGGAAGTGGCAACCGGGCTTACACCGGTATAGATATCGTACGTTGTTTATTATAAGCACACATCGCTTCACATTTATTCGTTGATAAAATAAAGTTGTATTTGCGTAAAATCCTTCTCTTTATCCCCTCTCTTACTTCTCACCTTTCGTCTCCTCGCCGCGGACCTACAAATAGAGCGTATTGATTGTCGAATTATTCTTGGCGTTGTAAAGATTATATTTTATCAATGAAAGTTTAACTGTCTTCTCGGACTATAACACTAAGTTTCGAAAAAAATGAATTCAAAGCAATAGAGTTACCTGGAGGAATATAAACTCACTATGCATTATACCATATTAATAAATTAAAACGAATAATTAAGACCAAGAAGTACATAAAAAAGGGAAAAATAACCAAAACTTGGTACTAAATAAAAACACAAACGTTTACAACATCATAATCTTTTAAAAATGATTTGCAAAATATGATGTATACATACCTGACTAAATCCTCTAAATTCGAACTATTAATTATAAATTGTTGGTTCTTTTAGATACAAAAGTTAATATCAATTAAATTAATTTAATTGCTATCATATTTACAAGCACAATTGAATTAATTCCGAGCTGCAAGTGAACTTCATTAAGTTTAATTGCAGCTTGTAATTAAGTTAATTGCAACAAAATTATCAGCTCAAAGATTAATTGATTGAATATTTCAGTGAACTATTACAACAAGTCTCCTAAGTTTTTTTCTTTTTCGAAATGTCGCGTCGTCCAAATATTCAAATTATTGGTAGAGCTATTGGTTGATATCATGACTTGCACTATTTGAAACGACTACTTGATACTCATCACTTTAAAATTTATTAAAATTTTTTAACACTGCTGTCTGTTGTCTTATTAATAAAGTTATATTATTATTATCTGGTTGATATAATAGGCCATTGGTTAGCAGTATGGATCTTAATACTCGAATAATACTAGAAAATCAATTTGAATTCCCCTTTTAATCCATCGAATCTCATTAGTAATGCAGTATCGGATATGAAGTAGTGACCTTGTGCAAATCTGAAATATTAAGGCTAAGCCATTTTCACTTTCCAACTCTACTAAATCAGAATCCAAATTGGCCGTCCATAAATTTATAGGCCCTTAAAATTACCAGCTTAGAAACGTGCTTAAGGAACCAAGGTAGACCGAATAGTTAGGCCGTGGAAACTTTTGGGGTAATATATGTTTTGATGGACTAAATATGGCGCCATATATCAAACAAACTACTCGCTTTTCCATCGTTTCTATTCATACAGCATGTTCCTCCTGCTGAAATTCTTTTTTGTTAGCGGAAACGAAGGTTTGTGGCCGGATAAAGAATTTATGTGGAGGCATTATTTTATTTGTATTTATGTTTATGTGTCTTAGGTTTTCATACCATTTTTATATCTATAGAGTTTTTGGTTTTTATGTAGTAAAATAAATATCTAATCAATCTAACCCATCTGTAATGTGTGGAGGGTGGGTTGCCCCACTGCACTTAGGACTCACTAGGCCCATTGTGCATCCTCCTAAATTAATTAGAACGCCTCTAAGACGTCTTAAGAACACCTTTGAGCTCTCACAATAATACGGTTGAATTATGGCTTTTGCAAGAAGTCTTATAAGACGTTCTAATAACGTCCTAGGACATTGAGACCAAACCAAGATACAAAAAAGACGTCTTTCAGACGTCGTGTGCTCTCTTGGAGTAATAATTGATGATATTCTAGAAGGTATGTTGGATGCACTGATATTTGTGATCCTGACATTTGCATTAAAGAAATTTTTGTGGTATAGTAAACGTGTATTTTGTGTATAAGATTTATACCTAATACAAGTAAATCTAATTTGACAACATTGTTTGAGGGTATTTAGGATATTTTAAAGAATGAATATCTCTTTAATGATTCATGATTCATAAAAAAGGGAAAGGTAATACTTTTTTATAGTTTAATAATAAAATCTATATATAACAGTTTACAATTATTAATTATAGTGCTTATTTTTTCGTGTCAGGCATACGACTAGTTATAAGTTAATAAAATGGCAACGGGGCAACAGCCAGTCGTCAACTAGAATTAGAAGATATCGTGGTGGGATATTAGCCGAACCGAATATCAGTCACAAAGCTAGGAGAATAGCAATAGCAGGGATATCGTAGTTGCCACATGTTCGCTGTGAAAGCACGGCTATGCCTAATATAAAATAATAAGTACTGTATAATTTATTTATTACACTTTTGATTAGTTGCACCTAGTTGCAAGCATCTGTATGTGCAACACAAATAAAACAAAATTAAAATAACATAATTAGGAGTAAATACATAATATATAGAGCTCAAAGTAAGCTTTACATCAATTTTGACAAATTTTTATAATTACTACTGATAAACTGTTTAGCATTTTTAGAAAGTGGTTTATACATTTTTATTTTTCTTATATTACAAGATCAAGCATTGAATATTTTTGGTCTTACAGCTATGATAAATCTTTGGTTCTACACAATCTTTGTTTTTTATTTTGAAAAAGAACTTTGTCTTAATAACCTAAAATATTTTTTTAATTTGTAGATTTCCGTTAGTGGGTCGTAGATAAAATATACTGTACAACTCGAGTGGATTATCCATATCCACTCTTGTTGTACAAACTACTATTATCTATTTTTATACCTAAATATTTAGTTGTTTCAGTTTTTTTTATGAATCTCATTAATTGTTGGTCGATTAGCATTAGTTAGGCGCTATATATTTGGTTTTAAAAATATTCAGAGATAATTTATTCATGCCTAACAATATTTTGATGATTATCATCTCTTTTCTTAACCTGTTTCTTTAATAAAGTCCCATGTGTTGCTTTTAAACAATAGAACTGGTGTCATCTGCATAAGAAAGTGTTACACCCTCAGTATATAAATGTAATAATCAATTAATCTAAACCAATAATATCAGACCCAGGACTGTTCCCTGTGGAACTTCTACTTTTACTGTAACCATATCGTTTCGTTCATTTCTTATTCTTACTTCTTTTATTTAAATAGTTTTTAATGACTCTTTCCTCATTTTATAACTTTTAAAACATTTTAAAGTTGTTTGAGGGGTACAGTATTAAACGCCTATTTTCCTATATTCCTCCAAGCTACTATTTTCTTACTTCTTTGCTTAAAAATATATGTTACTATTGTATATTTTAAAACACTGGCCAGTCTCAAAGATTAAATTTATTATGTGTTTAAGAAGTTCAACACTGGAGGAATAACAGATCTTTATTAATTTCGAACTTATTCCATCAATCCCAGGAGCGGCTGCTGTTTTTTAAAGAGTTTATGTATTCAACTGAAATTAATACCATCAAATTTACGAGTGCGCGATAATTTGTATTAATTTTATTTAAATGATTGGCTATTCTTTCGGCCATATTCAATCCTACTTGTGAAAAAGATACGTTGAAATAGATAGCCAATTCTTTATCGTTGTTAATTGCTTTATCATTGTAATCAAACATTTATGTTTTCATTGAATTTTTTGTTTAATTTGTGGCTTCTTTTTATTATATAATTTTTTTTCATCAAATTTATTGATTTATCAAGTAGTATTATTTTTGTTGTTTCTTCTCTGTGTTTTATAGAAGTTATAATTGCAGTTGATATTCACGGTTTTATCTTTTTATATTTATTCATATATTAACTTTTAGTGTGCCTACAACTGTTTTTTTAAATTTGTAAATGTTTCAATGATTTTTTTTATGTGCATTGATAGAATCATTTGTAAAAAGCAAGTGTTAAAAAGCCTCACTTGTTCGAAAATATACCATGCAGGTTATAACAATAATTTTTATAATCCACAAAAAAAATCCACTGCAAATGCCTGTACCGCAAGTGAGAAGACACCGCTTAGGTATCAATATTCAAAATTAATAAATAAAATGATTATGTAGGACAACCCTATAGAAATAAAAAACGTATTAAAGTAGTCACGGCAACAGTGTTTATTCCTGCCTACTTAACTTAAAAAGCCTCCAGAGTTCGCGAACATTTTTTCTCTGACCCTTGGATATTTGATGTTCGTATTAAAGTATCCTGAGTGACCCTCATCAACGTGAAGTTGATGCTTTTTATTAGCATAGATTTAGTCGCTGGCATCCACCATGTAACATCCACATCCACATCCAATCCAGGCAACCTTTAATTATTAGGGTACGATGCAAGAATTATTAGGGTACGATGCAAGAAGACCGCAGCTGTTACCAAATATTAATATGAATATGAAGCTAGGAAGGACTAAAACTAAACCCTTAATAAAGAACGGTGCAGCTGAGCTGCACTACTAATTGTACAGGGTGTTGCATTCAAACATTGTAGTTCATTTATCATTTCAAAATATATTATTAATTTTTTAGTAAGAAGATATACAGGGTGAGTCCTAACTATTGGGACTGAGTGTGGACCAATAATATGAGAATTGTACCAAACATACCTTGATAAAATGTTGAGTAGAAAGATACCTGGTGTTAAAGTTGATATATTTTTCGTTTTTTGAATTTCACGATATATTTCTAAATCGTTATCAAAATTGGCTTAGATGCATAACTTTAGGGGAGAAACATTATTTATTACTAATAATGAAATTGGGGTCATACCTTTTTCTGAGAAAACCTTTTGATTGGAAAATATGATATGATCATATTTTTTATGTAAAATTGTTATACTTATTTAAATTTAATAGTTTTCGAGAAAATCACAGTTGAACACTGTCTCTGAAAGTGTTTTCAAATGAGAAACAGTAGACAAATTTGTAACTCCAAATAATATATATTTTATATATTTTTAAATTTTATTGAATTCAGTATTATTTTAAACTTAACATAGATAAAGGTGATAAAGTTGTTACTTCCATCCAAATTTAACATTGTAATTACAGCACTAGAAACGGTCACAGATGTTAAGATAGGTTTTGTAAAGACTTGGATGGAGAAATTAAAATTACATGTGGAAGTTTTAACACTATCAAGCACAGTGTTCAAAAAGAAGTACAAAGTCAAATAACAGTTTCAGCGATTCATATAGAGGCAATTATTGATGAAGAAATAATAATCAGAGGTCACAGTTATAGAAGTCAAAGAAATCAAAAATATCATTACCATCAAGACAAAGAAGCACAACCAATTTTATTATATATGCTACAAATGTATGTAATGAATTTAAATGCAAGACTAGAGTAGAATTATATTTAGGGGCTAGTAAACATTTTGTTTAAACAAATCTTGATAAATATATGTTTGATGTTGAAATATTGTCAAATCCTGTATCTATACATATTGGAAATAGTAAAATTTAAAAAAAAAATTATTGATAGTAGACATAAAATAATTTTTGAAAAAGGTCAAACCACTATTAATGGACATAATTTTACACTAACTTGTCAAAAGGAAAAATGGTTTTTAATGTATTGAATTTAAATGTTATTTTTACAGAAAATGGAAACTTTCATGTAACTCTAATCGAAAATATTTGCCACAGAAAATTAGGCCAGAAAAGATGCTCTGTCACAGTTAGACTTAAATATGATTCATAAAATATGTTCTACATTTGTAGAAGGAAAAGTAACTAGGTCTTCTTTTACAACAAACGATAGATATACAAAGTGTATAGGTGAGATTAAAATACAAAATGCTGTTAAGGTAAAACATTTTTGACTAGATAATGGTGGAGAATTTTCATCAAAATATTTTCAACAATTTTGTAAACAAAAGGGTATTAAATTAGAATATAATAGTAATAATAATAATAATAATACTCTCTCTAATTCACCCCCTTACGAGTGAATTTTAACCCCAAAAGCTGAGCTTGTGCAGAAAAAGGGACGGCTATTATTATTATTTGCCGTGGCGCTCCGGGGCGACTTAAAAATGATTGATGGTGCCATTTGACTTACAGGTGAGGAAAACCTCACCCACCATCATCGAGACGGTAATTCATGGCGATTTTATAATCTGCATGTCATATCAACAGAAATTGAATTTCTATTAATACGGCACACATTAAATCCTAAACCGAACCATGCAATTTAATTAAAAATTCACATGGTCTGGTCTGGGATTCGAAGCCCAGCAGTCTCTGACTCATAAACTTGCCTATAAATGAATATAAGCGCGTTAGACCGCTACACCACCGACACGATAATATACACTCCCCTATAGTCCCCAAATGAATGGCGAATTCGAAAGAATAAATCACACACTAACTAACATGGTAGGAACCAAAATTATTGATTCAAATAAACCTAAGATGTTGTGGGGCGAAGCAATAAAGGCTCAGCATATGAATTGAATAGAACTCCAACTTCTGCCCCACCAAGAGGCAAAACTCCTTTAGAATATTGGCATGGGATAAATGATATAAGTAAACTAAAATGATTTGTGGTTTATTAAAAGAATTTTCCATTGATGAGTAAGGAATAAATTGTAATGTGCCTTATATGCCTATAGCCCAATGTATCTGTCGGTTACTTCGTGACCAGATATTGCCTTTAGTGTTTCGGTGTTCCGTACCTGAGTAGATACTTGGATAAACCAACTTTGAAAGCCTAGAAAAAAATCTTCTCTACCTTAATGCTGCAAAAGACTATAGTTTGATATATGGAAAAAGTAACTTTGGTTTAGAAACCATTTGTGACGCGGCTTAGGGTGGTGATAGACATTTTTGCAAGCGTAAGCTGATTTATATGTTTTCGTGCCAACAATTCAATAGCTTGGCATTCTAGATAACAAAATCGTGTATCAATATCATCGACGGAGGCATAATATGTGTCTGCTGGAACCGCAGCATAAGAACTTGTTAATCTAAAAGAAATTTCGTCAGAATTTGATGAGTTTGAACGAATCTGTTATGTTAAAAATTGACAATCTTAGTGCTATATCGGTAGTTAAGTATTTTGAGAACTCTAAATGTAATAAACACATTGAAATTAAATATCATTTCATGAAAGAACTTTGGAAAGAAATTCTTATAGAATAAGTAAACTCCTGTGAAAACTGTGCCGACATCTTTACAATAGCACTATGTAAGGAAAAGTTCCACAACTTTAAAATAAGTTTGCTAAAGTAGAATTTAGTTTTTTAAATAACCTAATAAAATTATTTTAAGTTAAAGTTTATTTTGATATATTTAGATTAACTTTGTGCAATTTAAATGAATTAGAACTTTTATTTTACATGTTATTGTATTATTGCATTTAAATTGAGAGGGGGAGTTAAATATAATTTTTATCTTACCCTTAAATTTGTTAATGTCTAAATAATAAATTGATTTTATTTCAATTCTGTCATATGTCAATTGTCAATCACCGATTTATTTCGATGTTTTGTCAAATTGATGCCACAAGGGTAATTTATTCACGTCGTACAATCTATCTATCTATCTGAATTAGGGTGTGGTTCAAAGCCCACTCGCACTAAAGCTCTAGGCTTATTGTACCCCTCACAGTTTCTACACCATCAGGTTAATATTTTTAAGAAATTCAAGAATATGTCTGATGGGCGCTTTCGCGATTTCTTTAGGTTCCATATATTATACCCCAAAGTGCCGTTCCCGTTCTCACCTAAGGTTCCGACAATGGCATGTGAATAGGAGTTTCGTCTTCCTCTTCACATATTTTTTATAGGGAGTTATCAGCTATCCCTAAGAAATTTACAAATTTAGTTCGGTTCTGCTAAGATTAAACAGTAATTTAGCATAACTTTGGTGCAGGCATTTATTGCTGTTACCCCAGGTTCACACTAATGGTCCTTCCTGAGTTTACATGGTAAATTCCAGCTCCTGTGCTGTTTTTCATCTTCAAACCATCTGTATACCACATTGATTCGTTTTGTATTTCGTTATTATCCCGGCTTTTGGCCCTTTCTGGTATTTGAATATCGAAAGGTTTCCTAAAATCATGAATAATATTTATTCTATCCGATGGTATTCTTAACACCGGGTTTTGTTTTAATTTCTCTAATATCATTGTATGGTGTCCTTTTATTGAAAGTTCCCATCCAAATTTATTAGTGAACAGCGTATGCTGCCGCCATAGCCTCCTTCTCCACTACATGGTGTAATGGAGGAAGATCTAGCAGTAGCTCAATTGCTGCAGTGGGCGTAATCCTAATGTCCCTCTTATTGTTTGTCTTTGTACCTTATCTAATTTTTTGTTAGCTTTTAGTCTAGTGCCACCATACTTGGTTTGTGCCCCCATGTGTTCCCTACCATCCGTCTACAGGCCCATAATATTCTTATACATATTTTTCTGTTGTTTTTTCTATATGGCTGCAGAAGACAAGCTTGTCATCAAGAGTAATTCCAAGATATTTCATCTCCTTTGCCATAAAACATAAATGTTCTCACCACGTATAAAGCTCCTTTATTTCTTGAAGATTCCTTGTTCTTGTGAATGCAACAACAGAGGTTTTCGTCGAGTTTGTGGACAATCTCTCTTTTAGACATCATCTTTCGACGCCTATGCATAGATCTGAATATTGAATTGTATGACGTCGAATTAGAGACTCTTTCTACATCTAGGAAAACTCCTAGTGCTAGTTCTTTGCTCTTAAATGCTTTTTGAGCTAGTCTATGTTTTTAGGAAAAATGATGTTAGGTTGATTAACCTAAAATATTTGGTCTCCGCGTAAGATGCTTTCTCAGGTTTGGGAATGAAGTCAACTCTTGCAGACCTCCAAGTACTTTCTGTCTTTGATTGTAGAAGTGCCGGGATTATACCATCAGGTCCATCTGTCTTGTATGGTTGAAATAAATGTTTCGCCAATGTTTACTATTGTGTTTGCAAGAGACTATTTTGTTTTTGAGGCCCTAGGTATTAAGGCCTCGATACTCCTGTTCTCTTGGTCAAGGATAATCTTACATCCAGGAAATTGTGACGTTAGTAATAAATTTAAAGTCTCCTCCTCTGTAGAGTTTTCCTGAGTCTGAAACATTCTGGAAGGCTTTCAATGCCGTCACAGAATTTCTTCCAGGAATTTTCTTTTTCTTTCTATACCCAGATTTAACAGGATATACCTATGGTCGTGACGACGCCTCTTTTGAGACAATTCCCCACCAACGAACACGGCCGTTGTGTACCAAGGGTTATATCTATTACCTCACATTTGTTTCGAAGGTTGCTTCATTTCCAACGTTTGCCATTTCTAGTTTAATGGAAGTAATGAAGTTTGGAAGAGCTTTTCCTCGGTTAATAATGTCACTGCTTCCGCATACTACATGGTGAAGTTCGACTAAACAGTTATCTCACCTCCTTGGCGGGGGAGCCCAGATTGGTCATATGGCAGCTAAACGGATCCACGATGTAAAATAGAAAACTTATTAAACAGTCGCTGATTAAATACATTTATTTAATCCTCCATAACTCAACAGTATGTACCTTTAGTTTCATTTCTAGTTATTCAATTTTGAAGATTTAAAAAAGTTGTATATTCATAATGTTAACACTTTCTTCTTTTTTAATATTTTTTTTAAACATAAACATAATTCATGTTGGCAGCATTGGTATAGTCAGCATTTCTTACCCCCACACAAACTTTTCTTCTGGGTTTCCCTTTTAGTGGTCAGTGCCTGTCAGCATGGATTTTCTTATAACTGTAGTTTAATTGTAAGTTGTAAAAATTTTTTTGTTTAAATGTAACCTTCAAATTATTTTATATTAACACTCATATTTATTGTAGATAAGCACTGAAAATGATTTAATGGCAAAAAAAGTTGCAGGAAAAAAAATTTCTTTGCTGATTTAATAATATAATGTTGATTCTCACTGTAGCGCATTGACGAGATTACGAATATTTTATCTCCATGGCACGAGTACACCGGCATCTTGAAAACGTCTTTGAAATTATGGTGTAATAATTAATAAACTACCAAGGGATATAAGCTATAAAATGTTGGAGCTTATTAGCAGACGTCGGGTCTCAGTTCGTCACTGCTATGCTATAAAATTCTGTAATTGTGCATTAAGAGTTAAGCACAATAACTGCGGCAAAATAACACATGCAAAAACATCAGCCTCTGCGAAGGTAGTTGTTTAAAATAGTAAAAATATTTCCTGTATTGCTAAAGGGGCTCTAAATAAAGCTTATATATATATATATATATATATATATATATATATATATATATAGCTTTACTTTGTACAATTTTGATCATAATAGAAAACTTAATAGGTTGTTATTTTTTTAACACTAATTAATTATAAATAGTTTTTTGGATTACATTTAAATTAGTTTCATAATTTTGTGACTAACCTACTTCTTTGAATGGCTCATATATCGTTATAAAAAATACCACTAAAGGTACGTTTACATCTGACATTTATTGCATGAGATTTATGTCTGACAGTTGTTTAGTCCAGTGTAAACACTCAAACATATATCTCGAAGAGAAATTTTTGTATGTTTACACTAGACTAAACTGTCAGACATAAATCTCATGCAATAAATGTCAGATGTAAAAGTACCTTAAGGTTTAAACTGAGGAATGAACCACTCCTGAAATACTGGTACGTTTTCACTTAAAGACACCGAAGTCACTACGAATTCTCTTGAAAATCAGTCGAAATCATCACCGAAATCACTTTGTCGCTTCGATATACAAACGCAACAGCTTGTGGATCAAAAGACAAGAAGAGAGGCCCAAAAAAAAGATCGATCAAAAATAAAGTAAATAGCTCTCCAAGAAAAAAGGTCATTTAAACGATCAACTAGAAATTTTTTGAGATATAGGAAATTTTATACACTGAAATCGCCCAAATCGTATAAAACTAAAGGAGATTTTGGCGAGATCGCCCTAAAGTTACAATTAGCGACGACATATGGTCCTCAAAAACATAGTAAAAGCGAAGTAGATGATAGAAATGTGGCAGGCAAGTTCGCATCATATACCTTTAACGCAAGAATCATCGAAAATCAAAGCTCGAAGCATCGGAATCTGCAGCTATGGATTTTTTAGTCAACGAAATTCAGAAATCTCAGACGATAGAAAAAAAGACGAAGAAAAGAAAATGAAGAGGAAAATATAACTGAAGGAAGAAGATGGACTGCCAGAACAGTAAAAAAAAGACTTTCAAAGCAAACCGCAAGAGGAGACCGAAGACAACCTGACGAAACCCAACAACAAACCCAAACGAAGACACATAAAACTCCACCAATTCAACTAATGCCAGGAGCTGGACTGAAGTAATGACGGAACTAACAGAGCAGAGAATCAATCGGAAAAGCAGTATACCGAAACGATTGAGTGAAAATATGGCTCACCAACCTCAATCGACCACAGAAAAACTACTACAGTTCTACTGTAATAAACTGGAGCAAGACGCACCGTATAAAGCGTTTATACGAGGTTTACCGGAACACACGCTGCTAATCGAAATCATTGAGGAACTGGCGAACTTTGGACTTACCGCAATTAATGTACAGGGGATGATATCAAGAAGAGACAGAAGAAAACTGCCGCTGTTTCTTGTTGACGTTAAACCACAAGAAAATTACCTTATTAAGGAATTCAATAAATGCCAAGGCAGAACCATTAAGAGCACCAATTGGACTAACCCATTGTTATAGATGCCAGGATTTTCACCACAAACAGTCAAATTACAAAATGAATATCAAATGTGTTAGATGCAGAGAAGACCACCGACCAAAGGAATGTTCATTACCAAAGTGGACTAAGGCGTCTTATTCAAACTGCATGGACTGCACCCAGCTAATTACCGAGGAACTTACACTGTTCCTGGTACGAGTTATGCTACGACAGCAAAACCACAACCCAAAGTATGACGAAACCCTGAAAAGCAACGAAAAAATAGGAGACTATTCAAAAATGCATGACACTTTAGGAAAATCTCATTAAAGAAGTTCTGGATTAATTCAGGTGAGTATGCTATAACCACTTTTCTTTTTCACAACAGTTTACGACTGAAATCAGGTGATATTTTAATCGGGTTTTATAAACTTTTTCTATACGATACACTATGCAGATAGCACTTACAGTCTAAGCACTGGTACCAGCACATTGACCCTGTTATAATTAGTTTTACTTACTCTTGCGGCAGGGGATTATTTGCCCTAACAAAGATTTGATTTTTGTCCTAGGGATATTGATTTTAGTTACATTTACTTTTATTTTTGTCATAACCGACTAAATATATACCTATACATTTCTTCTTTTCTTTTTGTCCAAGGGACATACTGTGTATATAAAAAAATACTTGTATGCTATAACGTCACATAATTATGGAAAATTGTGACTACTGATATTTTATGTTAGGAGTTTTTACCGTGGATGTGTTACCATAAAGTCTGGGGCACATTGTTAATTTTTACTACAGGGAAAGGTTTAACAACCTATTAAATGATATAAGCAGTAGTTTTCGTTGTCTCATTTCGTTCCTATTGTTTGATCGATTTAGGTTAGGGTCAAGAAAGCATATTTATCGGTCTGGCGTCCGCATTTGAATACTATGAATCTTAACGGACAAAACGGACCATGCCTTCTCTACTCAGATCGAAACCGGGGCAAGGGCTGTTCATCAGACACTCGGACTACGTTGACGGAGCATTTTGAAGGTAACACGGCCAAACACAGAAAATAATCGATAAATGATTAACTTCCTCAACCTTGTGACGAGGATGCCAATTCTACCGAACCAAAAAGAGTTTTCATATATTACGACATAATATATAGTCTACTACAAGTTAATATTTTTCCTATATCATTCTATTAAAAAAAAAATAGAACAATGAGTACCTACTTCTCCATCTCATGAAAGTTCTTTTTGATTTTTCGGGAAACTATCCCAACATAAAGGTGAACAAATGTACCAGAACTCCGAACCACCTATTGAAAGCAAACCAACTTTTAATAAGTGTCGCAAGTTATTAGACCAATTGCGCTATACAGTGCAGTTGTGAGTACAAAACTTGTTTATTTTAAAGGATTTCAAGTGAATAAAACTTACCACAAATATGAGTGACGTAATCGCGTGGAAGGATAATTAGTAAATTCGGTTCACGCTAGCGTGAAAGTAGACACGACGAAATAGCTAATTACTAAGCAGTGCAAAACGCGGTTCCCATTCCTGAAATGATCATATATCAGAGATAATAATTATGGCGCTAATTTATGCAGATGTGGACCTCGGAAACGCGTTCACTTCCAGTCCTTTCAACTTTTGATTAGTATTTTATTATATCGTTCGTTAACGAGTTCCCAGTCTTCGTTTTTTAAACAATGCACATTGTTCAATTCCCCCAATCGAGTTTTGCCGACGCGGACAACTTAGTTATGCAACTAACAGTACAATAGGAGTAACATCAGTTGCATATAGAGAGAATTTTAATCAAATTAAGTGACCGTAAGCATACATTAATTCATATTTTATTTCAAAGCATATTTGAAATAACTACTTGTGTTTATTCAAATAATGTAAATTATAAAAATGTAAGATTTCTTTGCCAACAATTTTGTCCAAATATTCAATGTCCAATCAATAATTGCCCTACATTTTCAATGGTGTTCATACTATAACGTAGGTCTGGTGACATTGTAAGATAAAATGGATTTGTTTTTAAATCAGCAGTTTATTATACATTGACAACTTGTATTTTGTCCCTAGGAGCCAATACATTTTTTTTTAATTTAAATTCAAGGGTTTAACGCTTTTTTATCTGCTCTTTTCAGTTAAGTCGTACATCTAGGTTCATTTCTAGATATTTTGTTGAATTGTGATGCGGAGTAATATCATTGTTATTTCTTATTTGTTTTGGTTCATTGTCAAAGAGTAAAATCAACATTCACTAATTCAGTTCGATTTATTTTTATTTTCCACTTTTAATCCATCGATTGATTATGTTGTAGGTTTCCTGGAGTTTTTCTAACTATTGCTACTTTTACACATTGTTGTTGGGGGATATTGTTGATTTATAATAAGTAAAGGACCGGTCCTGGTACACTTTCCTGTGGGAGAACTGCTTCCATTTGTTTCATTTCGGAGTACACCTCCTCTTGCTTTACTCTAAACATTCTTCATGTTAGATATGATTGAAGAATGTCTACATATTGTCTAGGGAGCATTTTTTTTAAGTTTCTATATCAGGCCAGCGTTCCAAACATTTTCAAATGCTTGGGCTACGTCAAGGTATATATAGTATTTTAAATACAAATCCCGATGCACGTCAGCAATGACGTCGGTCATTCGTCATAGTACTACCAACTAATTAAAATGTCCCCAACTAAGCTAATAATCCGAAAAAGTCACGTGTAGTCACGAGCATTCATGAACGTAGTCATATTACTAAAAAGTCGAAAACTGTTATGGTGATTATGTTGATAATTTTAAGAATTATTTAAATTATTTAGTTTATACATGTCTAATTCTTGATAATATAAAATTTATAAAAATATTATTAAATGTTTAGTACTCAAAAAATAATACTTTACATTAAATAATTTTGACATTCTGTACGCCCATGAAGCTCGTATTTATAGAGAAGGAATGTCATTACAGCAATTGGTACACCTTGTTGCGGTGTTGCAACCCCTTTTTAAAAAATTTCACTGATTTAGTTAGGTTATGTTTATGTTGAGTTAATTATTGATTGTGCGTTTTGTTTTCTGTAATTTAAAATCCTTTTGCCTGTATTTTTAAGCTTTGCCAGTTATACTTATAAAAAACTGTTTTTCAAAACAACCATAGAGTGAATAAGCTGATTATTTGTCGTTTAATTTTTTTATACAAAATGCCTAAAAAACTAAATAGTCCTTGTAAGGAGTTGATAGCTTCTTTAATCCATTATTTTGAATGAGAGCGTGATAATGATGGACCACGTTTACCTTTAACTGCTGTAAGAGAGGTAAGTTACAAGTTATAAAATTTAATAGAAATATGAAATTATTTTCTTGTCTTTTTTAGTGTGTTGCAGCATCTCTAAATAAAAATATTTCTACTGTCAGTAGTATTTGGCAAGCAGTCAAGAATAATGAATGATTAAAATCGCTAATTAAAAAGCATGCATATAAACAAAGGATTACCTACTAATACAATAACACTGGATACAAGTGGAATCCGAAGTGGTATTTATAATATGTATGAAACAAGTAAGTATAAAGACAAATCTATTTATTCAATCATAATTTATTTATATTACCTATAAAAGTTTTAATTTGTATACAGTAATATAAATACATACTTATTTGCAGGTCAACATATAATTTTGGAACCTTTAAGAGAAAAGTTGATTGAGAGACAAATGTTTAATGGCTATATTGCATCATTGTCAACTGTATTAAAAGAATGAAGGAAAAAAGATAACCAAGACGTGAACTGTAAATAAGTCAGTTTTTAAGAAATTATAGAATTACAACAGAAGCAGTTCGTTGTCATTGATGAAACATGTATCGTTCAAAATGAAACAATAAACAGCTCCTGGGAATAATGACAAAGGGTGTTAGACCTACAAATATCGATGGCAAGAGATAAAACACCAAATTTGAAGTAAATTAAGGTATCAGTAATTGTGTAAAACAAATAAAAAAAATTATTAATATTGAAATGACACATCATATTGAAGATTTAATGGTAGATACGCTATTCTAGCAATCATATAAAGACAATTTAATTGGAAAAATTTGATTACAGTGGTCAATAAACATCTACATGTTTTGCACATTTTCAAGATGTACAGTGAAACCCAAAAATGCCTCTTTTTTTCAGAAATAAACTTTAAAACAATATCAAAAAATTAAAAATGAGGTTACAAGATTTGATATAACGGTGTACCTAACATTAAATCATCGATATAATGTGTTGTTTTGATATTACAATTTAGAATATAGCGATATTGACACACGTTATACGAAATAGCAAATAAATAGAAATAAATAAAACATTCTTTTTTCAGGTGCAAACCGCCAAAGAAATATATGGTAGATAATTACCTAAGCAGAACAATATAGACAAAGTATTACATAATCTTCCCTGCCATTGTATTTTTAACCCCATTGAACTTATTTGTGACCTTTCTAAGCAATATTATAATAAACATATTGGCAGAGAGGGAGTTTTTAATAGATTGGAAATTATTTTTATTATAATTAACCCTAATAGCGATATCGATGACTGCGATTCAAATACTTGCGATCTGGATTAGGAGAAATAAAAGAATTTTAATAGGAATAATGAAGATTAGTAGATGAATAATTGTTTTTTTATGAGAAAACAGTGTATTTAAAAAAAAACATTGTCTAATTTTTAAAACAATAAACAGTTTGATATATTTCTTATATATTTGTATTTTTATTTAATTTATTCCAAAATATAAAAAAAAATATTTGACTGAGAATAACATTTTTCAAATGTCTTTTGAAACTGGTAGAATGGAGAATCTTGATGTTTGAGTGATGAATCTATTGTTCATACATGTTTCGATAACTTTAGAGTTGAAAAGAAGTAGCGATATCCGTTTATTTTTGAAGCATTTCTGGCTATCTTGAATACTTGAGATACAGAACCGTTACTGAAAGTAAGATTTAGTAAAGTACCTACTCAAATATATTAACAATTTTCTTGTTGTATTCAAATATTTTAGCAATTTTCAAAGTTTAATTCTAGTATAGGTATCTACTGATATTATGAATCCTCCACATGCCTTTGTAGTTTTCATTTTTTCAATGACCTCTTTAATTTTATGGGGTGTTGTGGTTTATTACTTAAATGTAGTTCTGTTAAATAACTTTCTTGGTGAAATTAAATTAGTTTTAGATATTTTCTGTGCTAATTCTAAACCAATTTTGATCCATCTGCAATATACTACCTTACAGTTTTATTTTCCATGACTTGCATAATATGTTTAAAGCTTTTTTGTTCAGATGTTTATTATTCATAAAGGAATTCAATATTTTCCATTAGTTATATACATTTAAAACTAATTGTTCCTACTAGTAACATAACAAATACATAACCTTACAATTTAAAAAATTCTAAATTCCTCAACTATTCTGACGATTAGGCAACACTGCAAGGCTGTGACGTCATAAATGATCTCTGACGTGCATCGGGATTTGTATTAAAAATACTATAGCTGAGCATTTTTCTTCATATGCTTTGTCGATGATATCGGTGTGTACTTGATTAATGTCGGGTGGTTGTTTCTAAAACTAAATTGGTGCGAAGGGATCAGGTTTTTATTTTCAATTTTTGGTTTTGGTCGTTTTAGTATTAGCTTTTCAAATAGCTTAGATATTATTGGTAACAATGATATAGGTCTATATGATGACACTTCATTTGGAGGTTTTTCTGACTTACTTCAGTAATTTTTCACGTATCTGGTTTATATTTAGGGCGAAATGCTGCATTTATGAGGCATGGCGGTTTGGTAGTTTCTTTCTCTCCAGTAATAAGGTCCTAACCTGGGGCTTTTTGTGGGTTGATGTTTGTGCCTTATTTCAAGTTTTTCTATATTATGGATTGTTTTATTAGGAGTGTCTTGATTCTGCTACCAGTTCTCTTATCTCGACATAATAGTTTTTCCAGTTGTTAATCTTCTTACATTTGGTGTGTTTCTCCATGTATCTTGCTGGATTTTCACTACAAACTTTTCCAGTTCCTCATCTAGCTCATTTTTCGTCCTTAATATTATGGTCAGTTGAATAGTATTTGTTAAGTTCACTTGAAAATCTTTCCAATTAGCTAAGGTCGTCTGTGCTTCCTTTTGAATAACATTATCACTTAGAGCAGGGCCTTACTGATTACGCCAGTAAGTTCCAAGGGCCAAAACCATTTTAATTTTTCTGCAATTATCTATAATTTCTAGACTAGTCGCCCACTACGCGCCCTGGGCGAGCAGTATATGGCTCGAGCAGAGTAGACGTATTGCTACAGTGCTGTGATTTAAATAAGTAAAATTGTTGGAAAACGTGCAAATTTAAATATTGTTTTTATACCATCAAAAGTATTAGCGAAGTCTGGTCGGTTGCAGAAAATACAAAATCTGTAAGTACACTAGAACTTTGTATTATTGCAGTATTGAAGAACTGCACGCATTAGTTAAATCTTTAGTTACAACATTATGTACATCGAAAGATTTTATTGGTAAAATAGCGAAAACAATAACAGATAATATAACTAAAAAATTTAAAGAAGATATTGAGAAGTTAAAAAACGAGAACGTGCAAATTAATAACAGACTCTTGATGATGAACATATTCAGTGGTACAATGAAATTAAAGGTAGATGAATATTATATTGAATCATCTTTTAGAGTAGGAAAAAAACTTAGCAATAAGAATAGGCCAATATTAGTAAGATTTTCAACAATTTATTATAAGAATCTTATTTATGATAACAAGAAGTTATTTAAAAACACTAAAATTGTTGCTAGAGAGGACCTAACACCAGCAAAACTTTCAATGTTAAAAGCATCTTTGGAAAAAGTCGGTAAAAATGTAAAAGTATGGACAAATCATGGTAACGTGTTCCTGAAATATTTTAATGCCGATCAAGTTAAGAAAGTTGTTGCGATGGATGATCTTAAAGAAATAATGTAGTAATTATTGATTTTTTGTTTGTTTATTACTGAGAGTGAAGTAATTAATTTAAATATAATATAGCTTTTGTTAATTTTTTTTTCTCTTAATTTTAAATATACAAATATGTACTAATATAAATTTGGCATGTTAACTAAAAATAATATAATTTTGCAGCACCAGCAACTTGCGTGCAACTGATACACTCCTTGGTGTATCGTTTTTATTATATAGATAAATCAAATAAAAATACGTTTAATTTTTGTAAAATTTTAAATTATTTTATTTTTATTACTTTATAACTGGGAAATAAGGTATCTTTATTATTAATGTAAAGATTTGAAAATGCATTTGTTAAAAGTTGGTTGTGCCAATGCTAGATCATTATTGCCCTCTATACACGATTTGAAGCAAATTATATTACAAAATGAATTTGACATATTTTTGTGGATTAAAGTAACGTTAAATAAAAAATCATTTGCGATAGGTGTTATTTATAAACCTCATGATCAAAATACAAGCGTTTTTCTAGACGAGTTTGAAGATTTACGCCACTGATGTTGATATTATTTGTATGGGGGATTTTAATTTAAATATATTGGACTTTGAAAATATAAATGTAAAAAAATTTAAATCTGTTTTAGAATCACTTAATTTGTGTCAAATAATTGATGAACCTACCAGAATTACCGCAACATCTGCTACTCTTTTAGATTATTTAATTGTTCCCGAGGGTTTCCAGTGTGATAAGGGTGTCATTGACAAAATAATTTCGGACCATTCAATAATATATTGCACGTTTAAAACAGATAAGAAAATAGGCCCAAAATTTATTACTTATAGAAATTTTAAAAATTTTAATGAAGTAAATTTTCAACGTGAGATCTCTTTAATTCGTCATTTTTTAGAATATATGATCAGGAATCAATAGACGACAAAGTTTCATATTTAGTGAACTGTCTTAATAATTTGTTCGATAGACATGCACCACTTGTCACTTCAAGAGTTACAAAGCCAAAAGCGCCTTGGTTAACTTTTCCAATTAAAATGATGATGGCTGAAAGGGACAAGGCTATCAATAAATACAAGCGAACTATAAAACTTTACGGAATTTTACGTTTCAGTCTATCAAAAGAGAAAAAAGAGCTTATTTTATGCATCAATTTAATAATAACACAGAGAAATGTGTCGGACTCTTGGATCTAATAAGTTTTTACCTGATAAAAAGTTTGATATACCAGACAATCTTTGTAACTCAAATGAATTAAATAGGTTTTTCATTGAGTCCATTCCACAGACGGAACCATATGAAGATATTAAAAATTTCTATAAATCTAATAAACTAGTTGATTCTAATTTTATTTTTCATGAAGTTAATGACCTATTTGTCTATAAAACAATTTGTGACATCAAAACGAATGCTGTAGGATGTGATGGGTTAAATGCAAATTTAATTAAAATATGTTGTCCACATATAATACCATACATTACCCACATAATAAATTTTTGTATAACTGAATGTGTCATTCCGACTGCGTGGAGGAACGCTATTGTAAAAGTTTTACCAAAAAAAAACAGACCCAACCAAATTCAAAGATTTACACCCGATAAGTATTCTACTTACTTTATCAAAAATTTTAGAAAGAGCCCTGGAAACACAAATGAAATATTACTTACATGAACATTCATTACTTCCCTCCATCCAGTAAATTGTCGGTGTAGTCGTTTAAACCTGTCAGATTAAGACAAGAAAACCGACAATTCCGAAGCAGAAGCGGATGATTAAAACGCACCCATTAAAAATATTCACCAAGATGTAGGCAACACGTAATAAGGAATCAAAATGGCGGAGGTTTCTATCTCCTTTTAAAAGGCACTCAGAAAGCTGCGCAGTGCGACCATTCTCCGTATAGTAAAAAAAATCAAAGTATGTGATTCCAAGTGACTATTGTTATATATCTTTTGTCCATTGGTAGTTTTGTTATATATTTGGGGTTTATTTATTTCTTCTACCTTCTATAGCCTGTCAGATATATTCTGCTTATTAAGAATAAAAATAATAATTATTATTCATGAGTGGTACTTTCTGCTAGGCTAGCTGACTGCAGTATGCTGTGCAATTTCTAGTGTGGGATTGATAACTTGTTGTGACCTTTGAATTAGTTGCTACTGTGATGTTATTACCTGAAAATATGTTATTTTTTTCTAACACAAGGAAAAGCATTTGTGGGTCTCCTCTGCCTCGTCATTCTCGTCATTATTTTAGGTTTAGTGGTGTTATCCTTCCTTATATAAAAGGTATTAGCTACCTCACAATCTCTATAGTTATCAGGGTGTTCCATTAGGCAGTTTATATACTTGATTCTCTTTCGCAAAAGTTGTATGTGTGTCCAAATAGCTGGGCTATTTTTACATAGCGGAACTGGTTTTGACTTTCTTATGGTTTTGATTCTAACTCTTAAATTAAGTATTGTTTTGATTTCTACATTTAATCGATATCTTCAATATTTTCGAAGGACACCATGAATGTCAGCAATTACTTTTTATTTAGTTTAATTCGATTTCCTTCTTTATTATGCTGATAGCTTCTTTACATTTTAATCCTCTACTTTACAAGTCTTCAGCAATATCTACAGGTTTAGATGTAGATGGTAGACCTCTAGACATTACCTTAATGCATCTAGTCTCTTTAATTCCATAGGAATGCCAATTTTTTTTTGTTTAGGAGTCAAGGTTGATATGACATTTTTGAAGTATTTTTCTTGTTTAATATTAATTTTAAATTGGTTATTGCTTAGAGCTATGGCTTGAAAGAAAATAGTATTTTTCTTTATTGTATGGTGCAATTCTTTAAACTTATTAATGTTGCTTGCTATTATTGGAGGAAGTTTCACTGTTTTGTCGAGTATTTCTTTCTCTTGTCCTAGATTTTTGCTACTTCCAGGTTGAGCAGGAGAGGTTTCTGGAGAGGAGTTGGCTTTTCGTTTTTTCTCCTATTGTTTCTGCTTTCCGCTGTCATCCATTCTACTTTCTTCTTAATTTTATCGCTAAATTCTCTTGCCAGTTCTTCTCAATCAGTCTCATAATTTATATTTTTCTTTGTTTAAGGTATTCATTGGTTTTTGCACATTTTTCAAGTTGTTTTGCATTTGTTTCAATTCATTTTTGCTGTTCTGCAGCTTTTTCATGTATCCAAGTGTTGTACAACGATTGTTCATTCTGACGTCTAGCCTGATTTTCCTGAAATGAGACTTGAGATTTTCTCCTACTTTCATTGTTTCCATATTATTTGTTTGATTTTCCTGTATCAGGTCCTAGTTTTTTTGTTCTAAAAGCGCTTCAGTAGGTGTCGGTTCTGTTTTTTATTATTTTTATTGGCACATTCTCGTTTTTGTTCTCAAGCAGTTCGTTTAGCAATCATTGTTGATTTTTAAAACTCACTATTACACTACATATCCAACGAACTTGATCTAGTTAATAATGTTGCTAAACATACATCCTCACTTGTCGACCGCCGAACATAAACTAATATTAAATTCTAATGAGTATCAGATGTTCTTATAAGTTCATTTAAAAAAGAACAGTAATTTAATGTAAACAAATTGTGATTCAGTGTCCTTTCCTCTAGTCGCTTTCGGTGTTTTAGTACTCAGAGTTTTTATTAAAGCATAGAAGCGTACTAAGGTTAATAATTGGGATAATTATGTTGAAATGGCACAAAGCGTTTTCATTTTTGGTTGAACTAACGCCCGGTCGATTTAAACTCTTTTTTGCACCGGTCGTTTTAAAAATTACAACCCAACCGGCTGCACGTAATATTCCTGTCAGTATAATGAAGAAAATAAAGAAACATTCATTGCAATTCGCCATTAATTTAAAGTTACAAATTTGTTATCCGCTGATGGAGAGTCCTAGAGAAGTATTTTATACGTGAAATAGTAGGTTTTGCGTACCTACTTGAAACAAAATGTGCCGTTTTGCAGAGTATATTGCTTTTCCGTATTGCGAACTGGCAAATGTGTAACATTTGATGAGAAAAAGTTTATTCAGCGTTTTAAAAATAGTAGAGGGTATACATAATTTACCATTTATAATTATGTGCATGTTTCGTTTAAATACTTTACATTACTTTCAGATTTCAATAATGTTTTTTTTCAATTGCCCTGGCTAGGTACTTATTTTTAAAAATTTCAAATTATTTAAATATTATACATTTTTAAAAATTGTATTTTTTCGTGACCGGAGAGATCACTGCTTAACTGTTGCGAGTAAGTGGATGCACACTAAGCTCGCGGCTAGCCTCTCCGGCCATGTCACATGTATTCAGTTATAAACTGCTTTAGTTTCTTTTTTACAACTAGTTACATTTTCAGTTCGCTCGATTTTACTTGTAATAATAACTTTCTATCGCAATTTGACAGATCTGACCTAAAATTTGATTTTTATGAACACCTTAAAATTTCTGCTTTTAAATATGTATGGTTTGGCTTTTTTTTTAGATAGCGGGGCAATGGTAACTATTTAACCGTAATATGAAAAATAGATAATCCTAAAAGCAGAATAATATCATTTGCATATGAGTTGTTTAATGTTTCTAAGTAACCTGCGACCAGCGTGCAATTTGCGCCAATTCAGATTCTCACTACCCAGCTAGAACATAAACATCCCATCCACGTTAATAGGCTGCAATTCCGGGCTCTTTAGGCTCGCATACAATTAACTTTTAATGTAACCGTAACATTCACAGAACCACCGACGGTCCGCAACTGCAAGTCTTTTATAGCACATCTCATAAAGGTTACATAGTAAAGTTCGGAAAACATCACACAAGTATTTTTACAATATTTTATCCCGAAACTTATTCTGAAACGTTTTATAGATGTTATAATGTGCAGGGCGGTTTCTTCATTGGTACATTTGTGCAGTATGCCTTATCTCCTTATAAAGCTTGATTTCTACTAAACATTTCATGTTGATATAGCTCCCATTTTTAATCAGATTTTTTTTTAATCAAAGGGCTCCTTCCCCTTATAGAGCTTGATGTTTGCTAAAAATGCCCAAATTGTTATAATTTTTCGTTTTTGGGTTAGGATTTTTTAATGCATTAACCCGCCTAGAACAATTGAATGAGCTAGGCGAGAAAAATAGAGTTACTCTCACTTGGGTCCCGGGACATAACGGGGTACAGGGTAACGAGATTGCAGATAGTCTTGCAAGGAAAGGGGCTCAAACACCCTTTGTAGGACCTGAGCCGTTCTGCGGTATCAGCAGTAACATAATATTAGGAAAGATTAAAAAAGAATTGGGTAGTAGAAGAACCGATAATTGGAACAATCTCTTGGGGCTGAGACAGGCCAAGATACTTCTGGGTGAATATAATCAAAAAAGATCGGAAGCCTGCATCTGCCTGAGCAAGAACAGGCTACGTATTGTAACAGGGATCTTTACCGGGCATTGCCGACTAAAAGGACACCTAAGTAAACTGAGAGTATTAGAGGATAGTGAGTGCGGATTCTGTGAGGAGGAGGACGAAACCTCCATTCTAATCCTAACTGAATGTGTAGCACTCCAGAATCCAAGGGCACTATATCTAGGAGGATATCAAATAGAAGAAGGAGACTTACCTAACTTGAAGCCACTTCAAATCCTACACTTCCTTGAGAAAATAGGATTGGAAGGGTCGCTATAGGCATTGAGACATTTCCTTAGTGCAGTGGCGACAGAAGGGGGCACAATAGTTCTTTTAGGTCGCAGTCAGAGATAACAGAGATATAAGCAGTCATTCATAAAATATAATATTCATGGTGCCAACAATAGTTAGTACTGTTTATATTCTATTTCTAGACGCGGGGCGAGGCGACGAAAGGTGAGAAGTAAGAGAAGGGATAGAGTGAAGGATTTTACGTAGTATTATCAATGAATAACTGCCCGAGCTTATACTACATAACGTAAATTTCCATGCCGGTGTAAGCCCTGTTGCCACTTCCAATTTAACATCTCTAGGTTTTGGAATTTGTTGAAAATTATTACATCTAATTTAATGAAATTACATCTAATTTGGTTAAAAATGGCTATTTTTTGTTCTAATGCTCAATTAGGTCTTTGTAGAAAGTATTTTTTTTATAATTATTTAAAATCATTTACATTAGCCCTTATGGTCGAAAAAAAAATTTAAACGTCAATATCTCGGTTTCAACCGTCTACAAATTTGTATAAAAAATGTTCTTTTAGAAAAATACTTCTCATTTGACGAAAAACGAAGGCATACATGAAAAACAACTATTCTTTATAAAAGTTTCGCCTATATATTGACAAGGTAAAAGTACTTTCGTCATATTTTTTGCTTTTAAATTAACAAAAATATAGCAATAAACAATTAGTGATGTCATGGTTTTACTAGAAAGCAAACATTAAAGGCAGAGCCTCTCGACTCTTTATGTATCTATCTCAGTATTGAAATGTATGCAATCAGTTTGAATCTCTAACATTATTTTATACAGGGATTATTGATTTTTCCACTATGAATAATAGGGTGTATTAATTACTTCAAGATTTTTTTTTATTTTTGGTGGAAAATGAAAAATAAGAAAATATAAACTATTTATTAAAGGTATTTATTGAAGTATCAATTATAAACAGTAAGGCTATTGCTTTGCAAAATACAATAAATCCCCAATATAAATAAATTATAATAATAATAATTGGAAGGAAGTATATAAAGCATAAATTAATAATATTAAAATTTATAATTACACGACTTTCAAACTAATCAGAATCAGATTCACCACACGAATCAACATTTTCCATAACATTAGCGGCTGTGCCATACAGGTGCAGGAACCGATACAGCAAATATTTTTTTTCTGCATTTGCAAATTTTGCTTCCACAGTCTAAAACAGAATATTATTGTTAGAATATTGTATAGTATCTTTTTTGCATTTGCATGATGTAAGTTCTGTTATGTCTGGTGGCAGGTCGGACAGAGTCTTAAAAGTGGGTATCAGACTTCCATCTTGATCTACTTTCCATCCATACTCTTCAACATTAGGAAGCTGCATCTGGGTTTAAAGAGGTTAGCCAAATATTTAGCTGGTAAAAACATCTTAAACAATGTAGTCTTAGGGCGTCTTCAGTCGGTGGCAATTTAGCGATGGTTTTTGAAGAGGCCAATAATCCCCCCAAAATGTCAATGGAAGTAACATTGGCAGTTTTGAATAAATTTTTATGAAAATTCTTTCAAGATTAGAGAATATGTTTTCAGAGTACTGATCAATGCCAAATCCATCCAAAAAGTAATGGTGTTAAAGGTAAGTTTTCCAACAGGTTCTTTTCCCAATGCTGGACAATTAGCTGGTTGTATTACAACCGCTCAGAGAATGAAAAGCAGGCACATTTTTTAGAAGGTTTTCATCCAAATTTAAATAATGTACTGCTAAAAATCGTCTTGAGTCTCCTCGCCCTGTTCTGAACCATATATCTTCAGTCAAAAACTTCTTAAAATAAATTAATAAGACATCTGTATCGTTGCAATAAATAATGCAGCGTGAATGCCCCGAATTTTTGGCTGACAATATGTGCAATAAGATACGATTATTAGCGTCTTCGTGATTTGAATTTAAAAAATCGTCTTTTGATGGTTTAAAATCTTTCCATATTTATTGATTATTGCGAGTTTTGAAGAAGTTGCTCTGGCAGAAAATGTGTTAAACGTCTTTTGTTAAATATCGAATGAATAAACAAGTTCTATTGTTGCGGAAGTAGAATATTGGGTCGGTCAATTTCTATATCAATTGATTTCTGAAATCCTCTCTTTTGACGTGTTGTATTTTTGATAGAATGTCCTTAATAATGATCAAATACCACATCTATCATTTGAGCATTAAATTTATTTCTAAAAATAATGTTTACAAATATATAAGCATATTCTTTAAATGATATGCAACTTTTGAGCTTTCCTATTTTGATATAATTTTTGTCTTTGCTACTTGTAGCAACAAATCCGTAATTAAAATGTTAAACGAAAACTTATGACTTACCCAAATATATTCAGCTGCAACAGGATGAATGTAGATATAATAAAGATGCAAAAATGTCTATATTTTTTCCCAATTTATTAGGTAATTTAATATATAACACATACACTTATTAATTCTTTAGTAAAAACAGATAACAATATGACACATTGCCTAATGGAACATAACGAGAAGTTTTATAATAAAAAAAATGAAAAATCCTACCATATCAATAATGTGATACATCAGCCGGCACGTAGAGAGAAACAGAGCTATGCTACGTTTGAAGGTGAAGAGAAAGATACACTGAGAGTTGATAAATTTGGCGGTGAGAATTAATAACAGCATAAACCTATGACATCTCTCATCGTTTATTGTTATATCTTTGTTAATTCAAAAGCAAAAAATATGGTGTTTACTCTGTTACCTTGTCAACACATAACCAAAAATTTTATAAGGAATGTTTTTTTTTTTCATTTAGGCCTTCGTTTTTTGTTAAATGAGTGGTATATTTAAAAAAGACGACTTTTTAACTAAATTTTTGAAGGGCTAAAACCAAGATATTTACGTTTATATTTTTTTTCAGCCGTAAGTGCTAATGCAAATGATTTTTTTTAAATAAGTATGAACAATTACTCCCTACAAAGATTTTATTGTGCATTTGATCAAAAAATGAGTATTTTTTTCTCTATTCGGTGGTATCAATATCTGAATTTTTGATGATAATGCCCTTCTGCACACTCTAATTTTGTATTAACTCCGGAATAAGGGTTACCTTATCATGACCTTTCATCTGTGAAAAATTCAGCCTTGTGACAAAAGAGTGGGAGGTGAATCGTTTTCTTGAGCGAATATTTTAATACATACACTTTACTAACAATGACAACAGCGGATATTATGTCCTACTGTGTCCCTTAGAATATGTCTTATTCACGGCCGCACGATATTTGTTAGTAGTTACATCTCCTGGTTATCTCTGGTCGCAGTGTATTAACACCCCATTCTCAACATAACATAACCCCCCTTAACTCCCTAATTTATTCAGATTTTTTTCAGAATCAATAGGCTTTATCTCTTCTTTTACTAAACATTTCATATTGATATCGCTTTTCGTTTTTAATTCAGGATTTTTTTTTAATTTTAACCCATCTCAACCCCCTATTTTTAATCAAATTTTTTCAAAATCAATAGACTTTGTCCCCTTGTTTTTTTTGCTTAAAATTTTCAAGTTAATATCATTTTTCGTTTTTGAATTATCGTGCAGACAAAAAACGTGACATCGGACAAAGTAAACCTATAATAACTCTTTACAGACTACTGTGTGAAGAGTAGAATAATAATACAATCAAAGCTAAAACAATAACATAATAGCTTAAAAAATAGGTACACAAAAAGAATGATGAAGTCAAAGTTTTGAAAATTATTTAATAGGCATATCAGTACCTCAGACATCAACTGCGCTATTTCATTCTAGTCAACTTTTTAGTAGAGCAGAATGAATGTTGGTTGGACATTTTTCGTGTTCCATATTTATATATAATAATTATATTTCGACAACAAATGCATTTAGCCCCAATTATTGTCACAATATGTATTATTTACTAATAATCTAACTAACTTTCTTTTAATATACATGAATTGTTGGTTTTTGTAGCATATTTCTATGTTCTGATAACAAGTTATCTATGACATAATATCATATACCTCCAACATGCCTAACGTGAGAGTTAAAAAGTGTTGTTTAACTGAACATAATTTAATTGAACATAGTGTTATCTTTTTAAATCAACTTTTATTGTTACATCACTATACAAATACATGGTATAGAATATCCTTGAAGAGGTCTCGATGAGCCAATTTTAAAAATACAACCTTTATAAAACTGTACTATGTCGACATATTTCAGTTTACCTCTCAGGTAGATATCAGTAAATATTTAATTTAGTGTTCATGATATAAGTACATACCTAACATAGACACAACTATTAAGTTTCTTCAATTAATTTAGGCCAGTGCAATATTTATATTTTATATCGTCTTATTTTGGACAACCAACTACTATTATTTTTAAAATTTTAAATGACATTCCTGTCAAACTAATTGTCCGTATATTTTTTAGTTATTGAGATTAAATATACATTAAAATGAGTTATTTTTGTGTTAAATCCATTAATAATCGTAAATAGAAGCATTTTTATTTTTAGTTGGACCATATAAGTAACAAAAATTAATTTTAATCAAACTATATGAAACTATTTTAATTATAACCAAAATCATAAAAGTGACCGTAGACGCGTGGATAAGGAGCTTGCCTTCCACGCAAAAAGCTGGGGATCGAATCTCGGCTGCCGACAAAATCTTTTTTTTTTCATGTTTATTTTATTTTAAAAATCAGTAAAATGCATAAATTATTTTAAAAATTAGTTATTTTGTCTTAATAATCTAAAATATTTTTTTTTGTATTGTAGATTTTCGTTAGTGGGTCGTAGAAAATATATACTGTACAACTTGAGTGAATTTTCCATATCGCACTTAGAAAATTGAGCACTTCGCGTTGTGCCCAAACTTCGCATTCGTGCGATATGGCCATCATATCCACTCTTGTTGCAAAAACTACTATTTCTTTTGTTTGTAGTTATTCATTTAAACACACAACATTCGGGTTATTTAATGATTTGTGTATTTAAGCTAATTCGAGTAGGTTCATGCTACTGTACATTGATGGATAAGTAAACAATTTGTGGAGAGGACGTGATTGGCAAATGAGGGGGTATTCTCAACATGGGTATTTTTGTAGGTGTTGATATAACGGCAATAATTTATTAATTCTCCTAACTGTTAAAAAAATTTTTTAGGTTATGTTATTATGGTATAAACATAAACGAATGGCTACGTTCCGAATTCACAATGTAATGTTTACAGTATTTCTCGTGGATACCACAGATCTAGAGTATTAGGAGATAGGCTATGTAATAAACGATAAAAATTTATTATACTGAGCCGCCATCTTTTTATTTTTGGGATTAGCGAGAATGCGCAGAAAGGAGTAAATAGGTCCGTACTTAGAATATTGGACAAAATAAAACTATTTTGTTTATAGTATATGTGTGGTTTTTTCTTTAACTAATATATCAACCAATTTATAGTGAGCAGGAAAATAAAAAGCAATTACATATTATTATAAAATGTTTAAATCAAGTCAAAATTAACTATGAAAAGATACTGCTGAAATAAAAAATTTCCAAAAATTATTGTAACCTCTTACAAAACAACTTCTCGTATATTCTTAATGATTGAAAACAACAAAATTATTAAAAGGACCCAAATGCACTTAAGCATTAAGTGTGAATGGATGTTACTAATCTTCTATTGATTTCGATTTTGAACTCCCTCAAATCAATACTATCTGATGAACTTAAAATGACGAAATAAAAAATTAACTTTTTCATATATGTTTCGATATATATATTCATGATTTTGGGAAAAAGGTAGTTCTAAATTTTACAAATATGTACAACAAAAGTTATGTAGATTACATTTGTAAAGAACATAAATCAGATAAATAAAATTAATGCTGTATCAGGTAATCTAAAAAGGAAACGAATGTGTCACATAAGTTTACAGAAAAATTAAACTTTCTGACTTTTTAAGTTACTGTAGGCTTTATATAAAACAAATTTCTAGAACTAAAATATGTTATGTACAGCATATTCATTAAACAACAAACCTTACAGCATAAAATATATTTAAACATTGTAATTCATTTTTGGAAAAATACCGTTGAGTTTGAATCAATTTTTTTTTTGTGAGGGTGGAAATGTCATCTTTATTTCTGCTACAACCAGCAATATTGGTTACATCATCTAAAGATATATCCCTAAAATGGTAAAATTTTATTATTTATATCAAATTCAGATTGTTTTGATTACAAATAAGTGCTAATATATTAGAGAAAAAAGATTGAGGAGTATCCATCCTCAATGTTTTTCTTTAGACTATATTTGTTGACAAATAAAGTTTTGTAAGTACTTTGATGGTAACTTTTCTATTGCCCGTTCTAATTATATCAGATTCATAAAGTGTCTTGAGCAAATTCTATCTGTAGGGTTAATATTTTCGCTGGTACTTCTTCCAATAGCCCTAAACCAGGCAGAATACCGTTTGTTTCCAAGACTAGAAAATGCAAGGTAAATTTTTCTCAATAAGCAATCATTGAGAATATCACAATAGATTAATACAGAGAAGTAAACTGCTGCATCTTAAATCCAATAGAAGGACATGAGACATGAGTACGACTCTGTTAAAGTCAATAAATTTTACCTGTAAAATGTATTTCCTGTCATGTTACCTCTAATATCATAATTCACGACTAAACACGTTTTAATCATATTAAAATGATAAGAATATTACCAGAAAACTCTCAGTAATACAATTTGTTATTAAAAACTGATTAATAAACCAGAAAAACGATAAATAATCATAACAGCTGACGCAACTGACACATGAAATTGACTTTGTTTTACTGCGCAAACTCCTCAATTCCAATTTTGACCAACATGGCGGTGCCCTATAATAAACATATTTGAAATATAATGCAGATGACCATCGCCTATCTCCTAACACTCTAGATTGTGGTGGATACACTTTATAGAAAATTACAATATTATTGTGTTAACATAACAGGTAACAAATACAAGTTTTGTGAGGTTTTGATTTCCCTAAATAATCTTTCATGAACGTTGCATTTACGTTTTATAGTAATGTTATATTTATGTACCTACCCTTAAAACAACATTGTCGAAAGGCTTGGCAACGTTATGTGCTAGCTGGGTATTGTGGAAGGAATGTCGAGTTGCTCTGCCATCCGTTTGATGAAATCATAATATTATATTCTATTGTCAAATGCTTCTGCTCTGTTAGTCATCACAGTTTTATTATGATTTCTTTATATCAGACATTATTAAATGGATGTGCGATGTCCAGAAACAATGCAGTGCATATTTCTTTCACATCCTGAACTTTCTATACTAGATCTATAGTCTTGTGGACTTAATCTAGGTTCTAGGTCATTTATTGGGTTATTCTCTATAAAATTACTTTGAGTTTTTATATCACTGACTACTTTTTGTTTATTAATCGAATATTTACAAAAATGTATTTAAGTTCAACTCGTAATATTAACATGTAATTTATCCAAATTAAATTCACCTTTTCTAATCGATTTCGATACTTACAAAATAAAACAGATGCGAGACTAGGCTTTTCCTTGTAGCTTAAAATTAATCCGCCACGCCACGCTTACACTGTTATGCCGCTACAATTCCCATACGGATGGCACCATTGCTTGAACACTACAATGTTTTCAACCGTTGAAACTTCACTCAATATAAATTAAATAACACGAGCACATTCGAGAACCAGTTAATAGAAAATTGCTACGTGTATACATTGTTTGGAAGTTATCATGAAAAGAGTCGCCAAATTGAATTTACCAACTTACTTGAATCAGAAAGTGTTACTCGTATTAAACTCTAATGTTCGTATCGTACAATTTCGATCAAAAATATAGCAATGAAGAACTAGGACCATTAAGGTAAAATTAAAGTCAGTTGTGTTTACTTTATCTATTTATTTGTAGTTTAAACAGTAGTGGTAAATAAAGTTTGAAATAATTTATTCAAGAATTATGTGATAATTGGTTATATTAATAATTAAACATACACTTTCAAAAGTCAGCTGTCAAAACGTAAGAAAGAGATGATATGAATAAATGGTTGAAGGCACAGAAAAAGAGACCACGATAATATTTCGAATATATATTTTTTATAAAATTGGTATTTTCTTCAAACCACGACTTACATATTTAATAAATAGTGAGCATAGTCACAGGCTTGTCACCCCCTATACTTTCCATGTTAAATTCTGACTCAAATCTCAATGACCTCGGTACCTCTTCCCTATTGGTCTGGGGGTATTTTTGACAAGTCTGGGGTCACCAATCAGCACGTTGGTTACTGAAACATGAGAAAAATTACATCTAAAATTAAAAAATATTTAGGTTTTAAGCAATTTGAAGACACAATTAGTGAGTTTATTACAAAATTTGTGTTTTTTTGGTTTTAAAATAATGTTGACCTCGATGCTTCCTCCCTATTGGTCTGGAGTATTTTTGACAAGTCTGGCGTCACCAATCAGAACATTGGTTGCTGTCACATGAAAAAAAATGACATCTAGAAAATTAATTAGTATTTTTGCAGTTTTTCACTGCATAGACGTCCTTGATGTAATTTGTATTGAAAAATAAAGATCTATAATAAAATCAGACTATAAATAAATGTTTGAACCAAAAAGAAAAATGATCAGAAAGCTGGGTTATATTAGATTAGATACATTTTACCAGCGAGGTCACAGACTTTCAGATCGATTGACATTTGAGTGCGATCTCTTGTGTTAACTATACTCTTTGGCATAATATTTTATTTATTACTCAAAATCAAGTTACGCAGAATTGTTTAAATTTTATTCAGGATACTTGTCAATATCCTCGCCCGTTATAGGTTTAAAATTCGTTAAGGCAATCTAGATATCTTGAAATATTCAAAAACCACACTTAATTCAGAAGCAGTTTTTCAAACTATCACTTTGTGTATACTTCAGAATTCGAAGCATTAAGAACAGCAATTATTACTGAGATATCAACACAAAAATTCAACCTACCACGGCTTACTTAGTATTGTGCTATTTTCAAAGCACTACACCAGATACAAAATCAGGACCAGTCAATATCAGTTATCTTCAGTGCACGAAATTGAAAAAGTATATTCAAGCCATCCAATCCTGACACAATAAAAATTAAACTCTAAAAAACATGGACAAAGAGGCAAATCGTTTGTGTACCATCACATGTAGGGATAATAGGCAACGAGGAATCTTATTGAATAGCAAAAAAGTCAAATACAATCAGTGAATGGGAAGTAACTCCCTAAATTCCCTATACTGATCTTACAAATTGCATAACGCAATATTCAAAACAAATATGGATAGTAGATGGCAATCAACAAACAAGAAATAAATCGGAATTTATCTGCAGGTGAACCCAATAGTCCAGACCGATACAACCACATAATTCTGCACCGATTGAGAATAGGTCATTCTAAATGAACGCATGAACATCTGTTTGAAAAGGATTCACCAAAAAACTATTGTACCTGCGACACCCCGATGACCGTTGAACATACCATCACTTAGTATCCACAGTTTCAAATAAAGCAAGAAAAAATCAGTTTCAAGTGAATTAAAGTGCGCGTTAGACAAGAAGAATAGTGACAAAGTTTTAAAAGAAACTGACTTAAATATATTTAATAGCCTCATTTATACAAATTATATTATATAATATTCTACCACCGCTAATAACCTATCATGGTTGACGGGTATCCCAATATATAAAAAGTAGGTACTTTTTGAGTTTACTTCACTTTTATTTAAATAAAGACAATAAAATTATAAAAATAACGTAAAATTTAAAACAACCCACATCTAGTTGCTTTTCAGTTGTTTATTTGAAATTTTAACGTTTATTATTCAAAATTGTCACTGTCAGTTAATTCTAAACTTCTCGTGATTTTATCTAGAAATAATAAATGAAGCTGAAGATACTTTATCAAAGAAGGGATATTAAGAAATCTATACCAAATTCTTGGACTAGAGAGATAAAAATCAAGTAAAGTTATTTTTGGAAACTGTGTTGCACTTTTTGTTAAAAATGATGTTGATATCAATCAGTAAATATCTTAAGTTACGTTCTCTTTTGTAAAGAAGAGTTTAAATGATTTCTCTAGAAGACACTTTCCTAAAGAATGAACCGCCTGACTCCAAATATTAGATTAGATTTGAAAGCAGTTAGACATTATTTCTTATCCACCTCAACCTTTTCAGGTTTTTCGTGGGACTCCGTTATTTAGAGTATGACATCTGGCATGGTTTTTTTTATAGTAACTCACGCATGTAGTAACATGCTTTTGACTTTTCTTCACTTAGTCTTAGAATCCTCAATCTAACAACCTGAACATACGACTATTGTTGTTTATTTATTTAAATTTATACCCCTATAGTTCAATTCGTTAAATCTTTCCGCTATTTATTTTGTACTATTTTGATACCTTCAGAAAAAAATTGTAAATAGGTAATTAGGTTTCATCTTTAATAAGTAATCACACCTTAAAAATTATTCAATAAGGCATATAAAAACAAATCTTAATTGAACCTCCATATTTCCTGGTTTTACAATGTTTTTTTTTGATGAAATTTTTTTGTATACATAGAAAAAATATTGTACATTACTCGCATGAAAAATGTCACTTTCCACACTTGTAATGTAATATACTATTTTTGCGGTTACTCATTTATGATATAAAAAGAGTATTTCTGTTTAAATAAGTACCTGAAATACTTTACCATTCAAAACAACACAACAACAAAATAGTACAATAACTAAAACAAGAAATATTGAGCTGTAACTTAATTCATAATGTAATGGAATCATTTTTACAAAACCACACTTGCTGCTTTTAATTGACCTTTGTTTTAAATGAGCCAAATAGTTATAAAATCCTGCAAAACTCAATGAGATACGGAAAAGCATAGTTCCTTTTCCGATATGCTTAAAGGCTTAGTTTTAAGTAACGACGACTTTCCTTCCTCTCCTGTACCCAATTTTCCTGGCACTGACACTCAATTTACAGATAAAGGAAATCATTGTTCAATAACTTACATTTATAGTTTTTACTATCATTAACTTTATATATCTTCAGGGATATTTATATACAAAGTTTCCAGGCATTCCGAACTTTAACAATTGTATATAGTGGCTGGAGTTTTCGAGAGATTTCTAATTCTAATAGATAAAACAAGACGGAATTATTGGCTTTGAATGTGATATCATTTATAAGAATATTATAGATGAGTTTGGGAAAGTTTGTATAGGGATTATTTCGTTGATCAGCCAGGACTTCTGGGTTGTGTTACTGTAATTATCTCACTGGGTCAGAAAGTTTGACAAGTATTAGAACGTTTAAAGACTTTAGTTTTGGAATTATCAGTTGAATTCCCTTCTATGGCAAATATAAATTAAAGACGTGGTTGTAAATAAATCGAACCAGTGTAATTTAAACCGGGCTCGCTGGGATTTTCATAGTAGCAAAATAAATTACTAGAAACAATATACGTTATAAAGATAGCAGACAAGAACTACTCACCCTTGACATACCACGAATTTACTCAATGATAGTACTAGAATATAACGAAGCTTTGGGCGAAGTATCCATCAATGTGGACACCTTAAAATGGAACAAAGGTCACGCCACATCTTGCTGATTCATTAAGGCTGGCGATCGATCGCCCATTTTAATTTCCCGTATATGCAGAGGTTACTTTTGACGAAGCTTTCGGGAAAAGTATACTTCGTAGTATTAATTTTAATATAGAAATCAGTTCATAAATTATGCCTACGGGTTGTAAAGATATCTAAAGGAACAGAGTGTTTTAAAAATACTCGAAAAATGACTTTGATCCTCGGTATCCAAACTACATAGAAACCCTCGACTTGACGTATTTACTTTAAAACTAAATATATTTGGACGTTTTCTTTTCGTTACCACCCGTACAACTAACATCAAATAAATGAAACAAATCGCACTTCAAAATAACGTTTGGTTTTCCTGAAGCTTGGTTTGAAATAAAAGGTAATTATTAATCGATGAAGCATATGTCACTTTCCTTCAATATCATTCTCTACGACTTGTGTTACCTGCACCACATATTTGTAGTTGACTAAATTTCTCAGCCCCCCTTTAAACTTTGTTGATTCTTCAGCCACTGCTTCTCTTCTTTGCTCTGTTTTTTTCATTCTTAGTTTTATATCTGTATAAATACATTTTCTCTATCTTCAAATCTCGAGCCACACTTCGTAGCGTCTTTCCGGCTTAAATTCTTTCAAGTGCTATTACTAAAGTTTCTTCAGGGTATTGTTTTTGCACACCTTTAGGTTTATAACTTCGAATCATCTTAAAAACGTGGACTTGAAAATGGATGTTGTAATAATCACTTAGATGCACTGTCTCAGTAACCAAGAATCTACAGAGGTCATCATCAAAAAATAATTCGAACATCTCGGTAAGCGTTAAACATTTATAGTTTTCATAATCACCCAGAAGAAATAGCTTCTCTCCAGGGTCCATATCGCCCTGCGTCCATTCCAAGACATTTGGGTCAATTTTGTGGAAATCGTTTATATTTTCGCCAACATTCTCCAACACGGTATTGGCGTCATCCTTTGGATCACTATTGTCGTCCTCTGGATCATTGTTGTCGATAGGGACAACCACCTCTGCGGGAGCTCTTAGCTGATTTTTTGACCGGTTGTCGACCAGACCTCCGCCGTCCTCCTCTCCAGAATCTTCGTCGCTAATATCACCTTCCGGAGGCTCAATATAAATCTTATCCACCTCCGTATCAGTGTCATACGCCAGCTGCAAAGCCTCCTCCAAAGTTAAACCGCCTCTAAAAAAACCAAAACTAAAAAATATATTTTTTTTTTGAAAAAAGGCGGCAGTAGAAGGTCCTAGCGTCGCCATATGGCAACATTAAATTTTAGGTTATAATTTTAAAAGTTACAATAAACACATAAAATTTGACAACACCTAAGAGATCTATATACATTTAGAAGTAATACATCAAAACATAAGTTTATAAAAAACGCCTTTAGTATATGTTTTTGTACTTACACGAGCTTGAAGTTCATATGTTTAGCTGAATTTTAAGTTACTCTGACAACAACACCACAGCAAACAATGACTAGACAGAATCTGCGCCTGATCATAGACATTCTGACTAGTCATTGCCAAATACGGAAGCATCATGGGCGAAGTTAAGGGGGGGCTTGGGGGGGCTAAGCCCCCCCAAAAACCAAATTAGCCCCCCCAAAAATAATTCGAACATTTATCGCACATCCACCCAAACTTTTCAGATTTCAGAACAGAAATTAAAAAATAAAAAGAATCGTGCCATTTGATTCTGCAATTTTACATTTAGTTCAGGAGGCAGTGAATTTTTTTCGTATTCATTTTTCCAGTCGGTGTATATGAAAAATAAACTGTTCTCTTAGTGACAAAAAACAAAATTTTTGAGTCTGACACTTATTTTCCCAGTCATAACTATTTTACATTTACTAAACTAGAACATAAAGCTTATAAAAATGGCAGTTTGGATTATCTCAGATAGTGGAAAGTGAGTGTGGCAGAAAATTGAGCATATAAATTGATACAATCATGAACTGTTTATAATAATAAGTCTGGCTGATTTACGAAATTGGCTAATGAGTCTGGTAATATCTTCTACATGAAAAAAATATAATATTTTTGCTTTTATTTTCCCGGGTTTGAAAATTTGTCACGTGATAGATTAAATTATAATTTTACACCTCCATTTTATAGCCAATCAACTGCTTAAAACACTTTCATGACAACCAGAAAAATTTCCGGAAATTTTTCTTTTGGTGGGTACCCTGAACGAAATTATACTGAATTTTTTTTTGACAGTTGAGCAGCTCTTTCATGCATATAAAAAATTTGCCGTTTCAGTGGTCAATATTTTATTTAATACCAATTATAACTAGGTAGAAATACACTACATTTATTTTATGTAAAATAATAATTAGGTTTTTCGCGTCAACTAAACGACTTCAAATATGACAAATGGTCATGGTATGGCCACAGCATATAAAACATATGTTTTATATTCTGTGGTATGGCAAAGTAACTTTCAGAACCTTTGAAAATTTGATTTTAGTCGTTTTAATGCATGTCTGTCAAGTTTTGAAATTTGGATAATTTGGTGTAAAACTTTCTTACCCAATACCAAACGTGCCTAAATTATTATCAGTAAATTTTTGCACACTCACGCATATTTTAAGAACATTATCCATCTACTTAGGATAAATTTCAAAATATTCGTAAGTGAAAATACACGTCTGACTGACAATTACAATTACGGGGGCCTGCCAGACTCACAAGTAGTGTCCGACCGAGGGTTCGGTTACGGTTTCGGCCAACTTTGGCTTTAAATAATAGTTTCGACTACAGTTTCGGTTTCGGCGGAAAACTGGCCGAAACTGCAGCCGACAGCGAAACTACTTTTAAAAGTTTTCATATCACAATTGGTTGTGTCCGGCACAATGGCGACTGTGCCGGGTGCCATTCCTACACAGTGCATGTACACACAAACTTCTGTGCTTTGTTTCAAGTGAACATGTCAATAAATTTATTAATGGCTTCTTTTGATCACATAAATAAACAGGTAATAAGTAAATGTAGCTAAAATTTATAATACGAGTTAATTAGTCTAAAACAAGGATTACAATGAGATATTGCAAATTTCAATAAGATATTGCCTTAGACGAGTCTGGCAAGGCTTTCGGGGTGTTCCACATTAGCCAGATTGTATTTTAAGCTGTTATCATAATATACATTTTTCTAGTAGTGAGAACACTTGTAACAGGGATCCTTACTGGACATTGCCAACTAAAATTACTCCTTAGTAAACTGAGAGTAGTAGAAGATAGTGCAGATTTTGTGAGGAGGAGGAAAAAATCTTTATTCACATTCTAACTAAATGTGTAGCACTTCAGAATCCAAGGGCACTATACCTATGAGCATATCAAATAGAAGAGGGAGATTTACCTAACTTGAAGCCACTCCAAATCCTACACTTCCTTGAGAAGATATAATTGGAAGGATCTTTATTCTCGATTCAAGCTAAGTGATACGCCCTCTGGAAGAAATTTGTAGAAGGTCCCTATAAGTAGGATATCGTTCATTGTTGCCAGAAGTAACAAAATTTCGCTACGTCGTCGGATTTTAGCTCTTGAAGAAGTGGATAAGACCTTTTATTTAAGAATCAAAATTTGTGTATAGTAATATGTAATCATACTCTATTATTTATTTAAGGACTTTTTTATAAAACCGATTTATTATATTAATTTTTTTTTTAATTTCAGTTCATTTATTAATTTTGTTTTAAAATCAGTTCATCATTTGGCAACGAGTTCATTGTTTACATTTTAATTTGTATCAATTACAATTCGAGTTTTTCTTACGTTTTAGCTTTAAATTTGTTTATTTCTTATAGTATGTGATAGTGTTTATGTTAAAAATGAAATCTGCGAAAAAGTCCCCAGCAAATTGCAATCTATATGGTGTTAATGTCAAAATCAAAACTGAAGTATTCATTATTTTCCAAGTGCAAGTCGTAAAATTTAGTTTTTTACCATAAATGGATATCTACAAATTCACAATATTGAAATTTTGCAAAACTTTGTTTAGAATCGATATATGATATTTTATCCATTTTCATAGATTCGCCAGAATTTTTTTACTTAACTTCAGTAGGTATACCTCTAGAACTATTATATATTATATGACTAGGGCTAGGGCTTTAGCCCCCCCAGATCTGATGACATAACTTCGCCCATGGGAAGCATCTTCATGGGGCTGTCAATATCCGCACTCTGTAGGGGGTGCGAACAACTAATTTAATTAGTCTAAGCTGTGGTCTAAGTATAACGGTTCAAAATATACGAGGTATTTAACAAAACCATTTCAGACCATGTACCAAAAATCTAAATCAGAAAGAAATAAAATTACAAACTTCAAAAATTAGTCATAAATAATTTAGGATTAACCAACAACATGGTATTGTGTTTTTACTCACTGATACTGATGGTTAATTAAGAATTCCTTGAGGCTATAAATGTTTTTTTTGTTTGGCATTTCAACGATCTACGATGTGAAAATGATTGGTCAAAAGGAAATTTCACATCAAACAAATTAAGTAATTTGCCATACATTTATGATTTTTCACTCAATGTAGCGTAAAAATTGTTTTTGCTGTTTTTGTCTTTTATTAAATCTCATCCTAATTTACATGTGACTTTTACAGCGAGCAAACGTATGAAGTGTATCAAAGATAAATTTTAAATGAAATTTAGAATGCATATATTTTCATTTTCGCTTATTGAGGAAACAACGAAATTATATAAATTCCTTCAAAGGCTTTCATTTCATAAACTCAGTCAAAGTTCAAAGACAAATTCTACATATAATTTTCAGTAATATTTCATAATTTTATGACGTGATAATATAATTAGAATTTCAAAGTACTTTTGTCCGTTATACAAGTCTATTGTATTTGGATGAGTTGCTTTCTGGTGATGTTTGTTTTTCAGAGTTTGTTTGCTGATGTATATGTTTGGATTTCTTTGAAATTTCAAAGAAATATTTCGGTTTAGACTACAAAACTTCTTACATTTAATTTAAACATTTAAAAAATCGCCTAACAAAAAACGATTCGCTAAAAATATGTTATTATATTAAATTATCGATATAAATTTTTTTCCACAATTATTATTGATATTGATACTTGGGCCATAAGTGCGTGGATGGAAGATTGCGGGTTTATTAAGGTACATTTTTAAAATTCATTTTTGGGGCATGGTGTAGGATCTCTAAGGCTACAACTTAAAAATATTTTCGATGAAATTACAATTGTTCTACAGGGTGATTTATATCAAAGTTATGTTTTTTTAATAAGAACTCCCTGTATAATATTGCATATTTGGATTCCTCGGTCAATTTTAGTGTGACTTTATGTATCACACATGGTATCTAAAATGTGTCGTTAAGCAGCAGCTCAATATTTAAAAAAAAAGTAGATGTCTAGTAAAAATTGAATATCGCAGTTATTATAAAACTTAGAAGGCCGTGACTCTACAGTGTTACTAAGCATGAAACGAAGTCAAACCCTTTTCGTGTTTAAATTAATCGCTACGCCAATTTGCAAAATTTCAATCCAAGGTAACTTGATTATTTTAAATGGGACTACCAATTTTTTTTCATTTCATTTCATGCAGAATTCGATTACCTTTCTAATGATATAAAAATATGTAAAAATATGTTGATATTTATCTTTTACAGATTTTTTTTTATTTAAAAAATTCTATTAATTCACAGAATTTTTCAATTTTTCTAATCTCTTTGAAATTAGTAGACCGTTAAAAATTACAAATAGCAATTTCAATTAATTAACATTTAATAAGTTAAAAAAACAAAAAAGAAGAAAAACAGAAAACAAAAAATAAATAACACCACAATCAAAATAAAAAAAGCAATTATTTTAATAAATGTTCAAAATGTCTACCACCCTGTTCTAAACAAACTTAGATTCTTTGACGAAAAGAAAATTTAACCCTATCCAATATTTCTGGGTTAATTTCTAATCCTGTTTTTCATGTTGATATGACATGCAGATTAAAAAAATTCGCCATACATTACCGTCTCGATGATGGTGGGTGAGGTTTTCCGGGTTTTCCTCACCTGTAAGTCAAATGGCACCATCAATCATCTTTAAGTCGCCCCGGAGCGCCACGGCAAATAATAATAATAGCCGTCCCTTTCCCCGGACAAGCTCAGCTTTTGGGGTTAAAATTCACTCGTAAGGGGGTGAATTAGGGAGAGTATTATTATTATTATTATTATTATTATTATTATTATTATGTTTTCAGATGTGGTTGGTTGTTCCGCATATACGTTTTCTTTGATATAACCTTATAAAAAGGAGTAATATCTGGAGATCTAGCTGGCCATCGCAATGGTCCATCCCTTGCAATCCACCTTCCATTAAATGTATTGTTGAGCCATGCGCTTACAACACGGGCACGATGTAGAGGTGCTCCATCTTGTTGAAAGTACATATATCTCTAATTTGAGCAAGTGGTACATCTTCAAGGAGACCAAATAAATGGTTATTTAAAAAATTTAAATAAGTTTCTGAATTTAAAACACCATCAAAAAAGAAAGGACCAATACCATAAGTGTCTATTATGCCTGCCCAAACATTTACCGACCATTTCTCCTGACTATTGACTCTGAAATAGTGAGGGTTTTCATCTGAATAATAATGAAAATTGTGCCGATTAATATAACCATTTCGGTGAAAGGTACAGTCATCTGTAAACAAATTTTTTTTAAAAAATATTCATTTTCATTTAATATTTCTTCTGCCCAATTGTAAAAATTTATCCGTGTTGATAATCTGTTTCTTTGAGCTCTTGGTGAACTTTAATATGATAAGGATGGAATTTATATTTATTTATTATTCTTCTGATAGCGGTTCAGCTTATTTGAAAATCTCTTTCAAGTTAGCGAGTACTAGTATAAGCACAAAATAACCACTAATACAGAAGTGAAGGCTTGCGTCGGCACGTTTGATGTCGGGGTGGCCAAAATTTAAAGTGACACTCGCTGACAGTTGACGTTCTTGCCGGTTGTTACACTGGTAAAAATTACAAAGATTCTTATAAATTCGAATAATACACTGAGAAAAGGATTTAAATATATGTAATAAACTTATTTAGCAACATCCACTATTTCTTCTCTGAATTGAAGGTTAGTGATATAATTAGACAAAATAAGGCTTCACAATAATTTATTTTAAAGTAAATTGTACTGATCGCTATATTAAAAAAGAGTTTTTACTTGAGGAACCAGACTGAATGCTCGTTGTACTTAATTCATCAGTTTTTTTAGATAACATTAACTCTTTAACAGAGGGATTCTATTACAAATTATTGATGTATTAATTAATTGTGTACTTCCTGGAAAACACCTTCAACTATGATCTAGAAAAATAGATTAAACTGATAATAACTGGCATTAAAAATGCAAATACTTCCGAACTGTCATTTTGAAAGCCTTTTATATGTTTTAGAACCTTATCATATGTCAATAATTCCATTAACAATCCTTGTATTAAGACTTTCGCCATACTCTCTTATAATAATTTGACAACTCGGTGGATAAATCTGTGATTTTTTACAATTCCATTTTTGTAAACAAAATTAATCTAGTAGTCGTTGGTAGAATAGCATCACCAATAATTGGCGTATCGATTTATTACAGTGTTTTACACTAGCACTAGCTCAAATGGCTTTTCTTTCTTTCTTTCGAGTCTTCTGTGAATTGTCCAGTAATTGCAGCACTTCATTAACGTGGGAGTGGAGTCGACCCTCATGTTTTGCAGTAACCTCTTTTTCTTATTTGTCTGTATGAAGATAATCGTTTAGATAGAGCCAGGGTGCATCAATGATACATCTTAGGACTTTATTTTGGAAAACTTATCGTCAGTGTCGTTCTAATACCTCGTAACCCTCATTTTGACAAAAATGAGATGTTTACGTCAAATTGTTGCGGTTACCCATATTTACCATTACAGAAAATCTCGTAGCCCACAAAATTTTTAAAACTTTAAAAATCCAGACTAGACTTAGCATTTGTTTATAAATCATATGAATTTGTTGTATACATAAATTTGCATTTTAAGATGCATAATTATTAGAACTTTGAATTAAATTGAGATTTGAAGAAAAGTACTGTAGGAAAAAGGTTGTTATACATAAAACACGTACCCATACTGAATATTAATTTTAATAAACCAAAATACGAAAAACACATATTACAAAAATCAGATTAATAAAAATATCAATATGAAAAATACCTACACATCAAAAGGCACAAAATTTTAGACAAAGGAGTATGCCCTAGGTCCTAAAAAATACAAGGTAAGCGCAAACTGCTTGTATTCATTGGATTGTCTTCTAGCTAGAGGCTTTTTGTTTTTAAATTCCGCTTGAGATTTAACTAATCTGCAAATGGTTGGTTTAAAAATTGTGGCCCAACCGAAGGATATTTTTGGGACTGGCACATGCATTATCAAAATAGAAACAACAATATCTCTTCAATTTTCAAAGTTAGTCATTCTTTTGCTGGGACCTAAAAAAAAATATTTAAATTAAAAAAAATATTTAAATTAAAAAAATTCATAAAAACAACACTTTTATATTATTTTTAATGCCTGGTGTACTGAGAAAATCGTCGTGGGATTAGGTAGGGTACAGATTCATTCAGAATGATCAATTATTTCATTTGGTATGGGTGTGTGTCAGAATATTGTCAAAAGTACATTTTCAAATAAACATTTCCGAGTTGATCCAAATGAAAAACTACTGGGCTGGAAATGTTTTTTACACAACTGGTAGCTTTTGTTTAATTATTCACTGGTTATATTAATCAAGTCTTCTCGACTACAGGCTCTTAACAACATGGGAAACCTAAAAAAATACAAAATACATTGTCATAGGTACATAAATATAATTTGTTTTAAAAATGATAATAAAATAATTGTTTTGATTAAATAGCCAAATAAATAACATACAGTTAACATTGCTGCATTTGAAAAGTACCGTTTTACTCATTTTACTCGAAGCCGTTCTCGATGGGATCTGCTCCATGGTCTTTTAATGCAGAACTGATAAGTCAAGTAAGATCTATTTCCTCCGAATTAAATTTTAGAGCTTACGGAGTAAATGTAATTTATGTGACAATGGACAAAGAAAAAAGCAGAAAACTATTTTTAACTATACAGTTCACTGGAAAAAAGCAACTGAAGTTGTACATGTATTTCTGTGAGATGTACAGACAGTTGTCTTTTGTGTCACAGTTTATTCTTTTTCATCTTATTTATATATCTGGTTATTAAGAGCAAAAAATATTTATAAAAAATGTTAGATGAAAAATACCACAGCTAAAAATGAAGTTTATTTTGCAACTTGCAACAAAAACCAGGAGAAGAGAAATCAAATTTGATTTAAAAGAAAGGTTTTAGTTTATTCTAATGGAAACCGGAAACACAAACAAATCTATAGCTGTTCTTTTAGTCCACATAAGCTCGATTATCACATGATTAAAAAAAATCTACTAGTTCTACTCCGTTCCACGAGGTACTTTTCAAACGTAGCACATAACGTTGGTAAATTTGGATATCTGGATCAAAATTTAAACTATTTGTTAGGTAGAGCTATCAGTTTTCCTCATTTAAATTGCATAATTTATTTTGCATACCTTTCTGAAACTTTGGGAAATGAAAAATAACTAGTATTCGAATCCGTTCGAGGTAGACATGGGAGATAAACACATCTCTTTCTTTTAGATTCCATCAGTTCACTAAAAAATTATTTTGCTTTAATAAAATAAATAAAAATATGTAAATAGCTCAGCACATACCACAAAAAGTCTTCGATTAAAAACTTGTTTACTGAACAATGTTTATAAAATAGACAAAGGAAAGCACTAAACACAGATTTACTCAATAATTGTTAAAAAATATACAAAGGAAAACACTAAAATACACTTAAATTCGATAAAAAAAATCATAAATTACAAATGACTGATCCTGACACATCAAAACAACTTTCGTGACATGACAGTTTTGCCGGTTATAAAATGGCGGCACTGATCATGCGCAAAAAATTTTGGACCCCAAAAGGGTTTGATTTTGATCGTCTGGCAAATGTTAGTACATTTCATGCTTATATAGTAACACTGTAGAGTCACGGCCATCTAAGTTTTATAATAACTGCGATATTCATTTTTTACTAGACATTTACTTTTTGAAAAAATAATGAATTGCTGCTTAACGACTCACTTAAATACCATGTGTGATACATAAAGTCACACTAAAATTGACCGATGAATCCAAATATGCAATAATATACAGGGTGTTCCTATTAAAAAAACATTTACTTTGATATAAATCACCCTGTAGAACAATTGGAATTTCATCCAAAATATTTTTAGGTTATAGCCTTAGAGGTCCTACACCATGCCCCAAAAATGAATTTTAAAAATGTAACTTAATAAACCCGCAATTTTCCACCCACGCACTAATGGCCCACCCTGTATACACAACTTGTTAAGTTGCTTCATCTACAGTTGTATCTTATATACACATTTACAATAATTTGTTTATTGCAAAACTATCGTAAAAATTCATATAATGGAACCAATTTAAAAATGTGTTTTTTTATTACAAGGTAAGATCAACACAAATTTTAGAGGTTTAGAAATCGTATCATTCTTCTTTTTACAGGCATGTTTCCGTCAAAATGGAATGTCAATGAATCTGAATCTCTTTTAGAGATATGTGTCATGTGTACGTGTATGCGGAACAGTAATAAAAAACTAAATATTTCCACACACCGTATTCGAATCCATATATTCTGTATCCTCCCCTAGAGATACTATGGAAATAACAGTGGAATTCCTGAAGGCAGGGACAGCGTTATAAGAATTTTAATCTTAAAAAAAACGGTCACATTGTAAGTTTTTACATTCATTAAAGACAACGCTGCATATGTACAAGATATCTAGTTTGGATTAGCTAATTCTAACTGAAAATTAAACTTTATAAATTATTCACTAAAGAGCACATGAATGGTTTCTTTCCTATTAATTTCAGTTGGCTCAGAATATCAATAGTGCAAAAAGTCAAATAATCTTTCCATAAACGTGTTTATAAAAATAACCCTTACTAATAAATTAGTATTTTCTATTTTTTCTTAAAACTGCTATCCATAAAGTTTTAGCTAACGCGACGCCTATGCTTGATACGTCTCTCATGTTGAAGGATTGATTTGGAGTAATATGTTTGCTGTGTTGTAAAAAAACAAGACGAAGCCACTTTCAATAATCTCGATTCAGATTCTGTTGAAAAGTAAATAACAAGATGAAATCAGTCGTGATCCTATATTACAATCTGTTGGTAAAAAAATATATTAGGTGGAATGCGAAAATACATTAGGAAACAGGGACGAGATGTCCAAAAGCTAAAATGGATAAAGAAGAAAATAAAAAAAAAAACCTAGTTGAATAGAACTGAATCTCTGTAATTCTTGGCCCAAGTTTTACTGATGATATCATTATCATGATTATCAGACGTTTATCATACTCTTCTGGGAACAAATAATATTTTTATTACAGAAAATCACCAACAAATAGTAAAAAAATTCAAGATAAAATAAGGATTTTTTTCAGCTATATAACATTTTTTTGATGATATAATAATTTCTACAAGTCGCATTCAGGTGAATTCAAGTCAGTTTGAATATTAAATCAACAAATATTTTAACAAAAATTCTTGATTTCATTCTGTATAGTTTTCTTCGGTATTTCATTAAATCTGAATTAAATTCTGTAAAAGAATCCGTAACTCGTTTGATAGCATCCTTTTAATTTCAGTGCTATCATTATTTTAAATTGAAATAAAAGAATTATACTTAGGTACCTGATATTTAATACGAATAAAAAAAATAAATAAGAATTTTGTAAATTAAAAAACTTTTTCATTTGAGTAAAATTTGTGGAACTAGCAATAAAATAAGAGTGTCAAAAATCGGTGACACAAAAATGGTAGAATAGTATTACAATTCTGGATTTGTAATTGAGGTATAATTTGATTAATTTGGATATGTCGTATTTTATAGAAGACTCGAGTCCATATATAGCGCATTAAATATCGATACGTTCCTAACAATTACTTTACAACGTGAGTTGGATACTACATTTTTTCCCTTAATTAATTTAATAAATAAAAATGATTTCGTTAAAATAAACATAAATACTTTTTAATTTCTACTTATCCATTGCTTTTTCGTATAACTTAAATTATAAGTGATTCACGTATTATAACATGGTTTTCCACAAGGAACAGTACTGGGATCCATTCCCAACACACCAAATCCCAGAGATATCCACAAAATATCTTTTGTCAATATCCAATATATCCACAGGATATCATAGATATCCAGTGGATCTAATATGGATATCCAAATGTCCGTCCATATCCAGGATATAATATATATTTTATGGATATCTAGCAAAATATTTAAGGAGGTCCTTTCGCCACCAATATTAAATAAAAAATATTAGATTATGACTAAAATTAATTTTTTTCTAATAGTAGATGTCCTTTTAACTATACCTTACCGTGCAAATTTTTGAGAAAATTTTTTTTTAAAAATGTGTGTGTTTGTACAGTGTCTTATGAGAAAGTAAGACTTCAACAACAATTTTCGAATTATAATTAATTTTACTATTATTTATTGATTAGATGGAGTAGAAAAAAAACTAAAAATAAGGTTTTTGAAATATTTAGGTTTTGTTTTTTACAATAAAATATATAGGTTACCGTGGAATTTATTGAGAAATTATTATTAAAAAATCACAAAAAATTTTCAACTAGGTTACTTGATACAGCCACTATTGTACAGCCATACTGGATCGCCTCTCTCAAAATGTGTCCCTGTGTCCTCTAATCTTTCTCTTAAGTTCTGTATGTACGTGGGAGGAGTACTCATCTCTTCTTCACCAGGAGGCTGCCTCCCAAAAAGAAGATCATGGGGAAGTTTCATCTCCTTCCGGTGATCATCATGGATGGGGCATAACGGGTCGATTCATGTTTAGAACTTCGGTAGGCTAGCAGAGTCTATCAACCTTTTACACTAATAAATTTAGGTTTTAAAGCTTACTTACCTCCTTTTAATCCAAAATTACCAAATGAAACTCATGTACACGACAAAAACAAACTATAAAATGGCAGATGGCACCTTAGGGCGCCTGCGCTCGCGTTCATTGCCAATATTATTTATCTAGCGGATATCTGTGGGATATTGAATATAACTCACTAATTTTAAATTTCTATAAACCGTACCTACATGCTTTCTTAGTTATCACATAGCGTAATATTTAAGTAATGTAATAATTAATAAATCAATTCACATATTTTCCGATATTTAGGTACATATTATACATAAGTTGCATCTAGTTTGCCTTCGCGCCTAGACTTTGATATATTTAGTGAATATCCATGGGATATTGAATACACCTTAAAAAAAATAATTTTAAATATTTAAACGGTACTATTAGCCACAATGGCGTAATTTTTTAATAATTTGTTATATAATTACTATTATTTATGGACATTTGCATGTCTATAAATTACATCTAATGGTTATTAAATAGATATTCACCATGGACTGGACATTCAGTGGATATTGGGATGTCCAGTAGATATCCAAAGGATTTAGTGTGATGTCTGGGTCTATTCTCCATATATTAATGCTCTTCTAGAGATAAAAAGCAATGGTTCCATATTATCTTCTGCTGATGATACCGTTATACAATATTCGAATAAGTCTTAGAAATTGGTAAAAGAAAAAGCAGAGAAAGATATAGTCAATTTAAAAAATTGGTTTGACAAAATGTCTTTAACAATTTATGTCGAAAAAACAAATTATATCCTCTTCATGTAACAAACAAACTTTATAAGTAAAAATATTTATTTTCAGAACAAAACAAAAAATAACATAAAAATATTCTAGGGTTTTTTCAAGACATCTTTTAACAAAACAGAAACACATTCATGAACATCGCAAGAATCTTTATCGGTGATAATATTATCCACAGAGTCTCCTTAAAGCTTTAAGTTGTACTTTTCAATGACAGTTTTACAAAAGATAACTGTTACTTTAAAGAATTTAAGGGGAATCTATGTCCATGACTAAATTAAAGAATATTTTCCCCTAGTCTGGCTTTTAAACAAAATGAAATAGAAGTATGCCGTTTTTATTTATACTTTAAATAAGTTAACACTACGTTTTGAAATTAATAATCGTTTACAGTTTGCAACCTTCAAACAACAATTTTCAACATTTTTTTTTAAAGATACCAGTTAAAAAGATTAAGTACCTTTCTGGAAATGTAAAATATACATGCTAAATTCTACTTGTATGGAAAAAAAGGCTATTTTGAAATTGACATTTTCGGTGAATACAAGAAATTTATTTAATCAAACGAAGCATTTTTGGATTTAAATACGGGAAAATTTAATTGGAAATAAAATTAATTTAAACACAGATTTTTAAATAAAAATAATTCTTTCATTTGATTATTCTATTACGTAAGTAAAAGAATACAGTTTTTACATTACCATTAAATTTTGACCATGCCATAACGAAAATGAAAAAGTTCATATAATTCGATTATGTATACAAGGGGGATTTCGTAATGATGTTCCAATATTTTAACAGGGTGTTCTATCAAACATTTAGGGAAAGGTTTTCTTATAAAATTTAGAATTTGAATACATGTACATGTTTCTTAAAACTACTTAGATTGGGAAACGACTGAGAACATGTTCCTTCTAAACACGTGATTTTGTCATTAGTATTTAAATTATGAAATAATTTAAAATATCTTTTTAATGTGCATAGATTTTGGAAGATTTTTTACAAATGAAACAAATTATATTTAATCCAGGTACCTTTTATGTAATTCCTGAACATCCCTAACCAACTCTTCAAAAATAATAATATCTCCTTTATATGGCGTGGCTTCAAAAATAAAAATTTTGTTATCTAAAAAGAAATTAATTATACAGTATAAATCAAGTTAAACAATAAACTAAAAAAATAGTAAGAGATATTTTATCCCATAAATATAAAAATCGCATGCAAATAATTTCGTAACATATAAATTCAAAATTTTAAATTTTGTGATTATTTTTGCCAAAAATTATTTTGGATTTGACCGTTATAGTTGTGAAGGAATACATTTAAAAATTGTTGCAGAGGAAATAAAAATCTCATTTTTGGTAATTAATGTGCCAAAAAAAAAGTTTAAGACAAAAAGTTCAAGGAGAAGAAAATCAATTATCAGAAAAGTTTTAAATTTTGTGATTATATGTATAAAAAATCGTAAATTTCAAATGGTTCATTTAAAAAGTTCTAACCTAATTTTTTGAGATATCTTCTCCTCCATTTATCTTTAGGGGAGTGAGGGTAAGATTTTTATACAGATATGTTGTAAATCAGATGTATTGTAAGTATGCACAAAAGAGATTTTTATCTCTTCTGCAACTATTTTTAAATGGGCAGGCAGAAAATTTTTCCAAATTATTTTTTGAAAAAAAATTCATCCAAAAATTTGAAATTTTAAGTTTACATGCAGAAAAATATCTTCCAACTGTTTCATCTTAAAAGTTCTGACTTACATTTTTGGGAATGCTACCCTCTCCATTTCCCTTTAGGGGATGATAGTGGTAAGATTTTATAAACATATGTTGTAAAGCAGGTTTATTATAAATATACAAAAACGAGATTCTTAGTGCCAGCCTCCACATACAAACTATGACAGTTCAAGTCTAAAATGTTTCCCAAAAATCGTAGATCCCAGCGGTTTTATTGAAAAACTTCATTTTCTGAAAATGGCACACCTTACATATCAGAGAGTAAATATTTTTAACTAAATTTAGTATTTTTTTTCAGGTTAGTATGCAATAATTTTGGGGGTACTATTGGTAAGTTTTCTAGTTATATAATAACAATAAAAACTAACACTTTGTATATACAGATTCGGAAATTGAAACGCGGACCATACAAGTCAAATCTATTAGAAACAAGCATAAGTGGGAGTGAGAAGGAAGTCGTACGTTACGTGCACGAGGCAACTAAATAGGTAATGCGCTGCTCAGTGGTCTTTGTTTCACGCGTGATTCTATAATACCTTGTCGAATTGATTTTAAAATAGAGGGTCCGCGTTCAGATTTCCGGACCTGTGTATGCAGAATATATTGAAATTAAAACTTTTTAATAATAGACGCTTTATAATTAATAGATATCTGATTCTTCAGCCTGGAAAATTGAATATATTAAGCCTGGGTTGTACTTTTTGGATTAAAAAGTTATAAATGCATAGTTTTTTATATAGGTTTGTAAAAACGTTCTTTAAATATTAGTGCTCTGTTAAACTTTGACAGATATTGTTAGACTCCGTTTTATTAAATGACATTACAGTGCGGCACAATCATATAATAGTATTTTTAATACAACTCTTGATGCACGTTAGGGATCATTTCTGACGTCACGGCCTTGCAGTGTTGTCTAATCGTTAGAATAGTTGAGGAATTTAGAAAGTTTCGAAATTTTTAAGGTTATGTATTTGTTTGTTATATTATTAGGAACAATTAGTTTTAAATGTATGTAAGTAATGAAAAATATTGAATTCCCTTATGCATAAAATAAACATCTGAACAAAAAAAGCTGTAAACTTATTGCAAGTCATGGAAAATAAAACTGTAAGGTAGTATATTGCAGATAGATCAAAATTGGTCCAGAATTATCACAGAAAATATTTTTAACTAATTTCATTTCACCAAGAAAGTTATTTAACAGAATTACATTTAAGTTAGAAACCACAATACCCCATAAAATAAAGAGATCATTAAAAAAATGAAAATTACAAAGGCATGTGGAAGAGTCATACTCAAAAAATTAAAGTTTTAAAATTGCTAAAATATTTGAAAACAAGATATTTGAGTAGGTACTTTAGTAAATCTTACTTTCAGTAACGGTTATGTATCTCAAGTATTCAAGATAGCCAGAAATGCTTTAAAAATAGACTGATATCGCTGCTTCTTTTCAACTTTAAAGTTATTGAAACGTGTATGAACAATCAATTTATCACTTTAACATCAAGATTATCCATCATACCAGTTGCAAAAGACTTTTGAAAAATGTTGTTCTTAGTGGATTCTTTAGCAATATGAAATTGTGAAATTTTCTACTTTTTTCTATAATAGTTACTCTTATATTTATTTATTGGTACTACTAGTCTTTTTTCAATCATTGTAAATATTATTAAATTGTATAACTTGCATAGAGAAACCTCTAAGCCTATTTTTTATATTTTGGAATAAATTAAATAAAAATACAGATATATAAAAAATATATATACCTATTGTTTTAAAAATTAGACAATGTTTTTTGTTTAAATATATTTTTTCCCATAAGAAACAATTATTCATCTACTAATCTTCGTAATTCCAATTAAAATTCTATCATTTCTCCTAATCCAGATTGCAAGTATTTGAATCGCAGTTATATCGCTGTTGGGGTTAATTGTAATAAAAATAATTTCCAATCTATCAAAAACTCCCTCTCTGCCAATATGTTTATTATAATATTGCTTGGAAAGGTCCAAATAAATTCAGATGGGTTAAAAACACAATGGCAGGGAAGAAGACGTAATACTTTATGTCTATATTGTTCTGCTTAATTATCTACCATATATTCTTTGGTGGTTTGTACCCGAAAAAAGAATGTTTTTATATATTTCTAGTTGCTATTTCGTATAATATGTGTCAATATCGCTATATTCTAAATTTTAATATCGAAACAACACATTATATCAAAGATTTAATGATAGGTATACCGTTATAGCAAATCTTGTAACTTCATTTTTAACTTTTTAATATTGTTTTAAAGTTTACTTCTAAAAAAAAAAGACATTTTTGGTTTTCACTGTATATCTTGAGAATGTGAAAAACTACTCTAATCAAATGTTTCCAATTTTTTGTCTTCGTATGATTGCTAGAATAGCGTATCTATAGCGTAACTACCATTAAATCTTCAATATGATGTGTCATACCTAATAAGTTTTTTTACTCGATTTACTTCAAATTTGGCGATTTACCTCTTGCCATCGATTTTTGTAGGTTAAATACCCTTTGTCATTATTTTGCCAGGAGCTGTTTAATGTTCCATTTTAAAAGATACATGTTTTATCAATGAAAACGAATTGCTTCTTTTGTATTTCTATTATTTCTTAAAAATTGAACTCTTTTCAGCCTACGTCTTGGTTCTCTTTTTCCTTTATTCTTTTAATACAGTTCACAATGATGTAATATAATAGCCAATAAACATTTGCTTATCTGTCAATTTTTCCCTAAAAGGTTCCAAAGTTATACGTTGACCTGCAAATTAAGTATATATTTATATTACTGTAGGTAGGTATACAAATTGAAACTTTAATACGTAATATAAATAAATTATGATTTTATACTTACTTGTTTCATACATGTTATTAATACCACTCGTATCCAGTGTTATTGTGTTAGTAATCCTTTGTTTATTTTAAACAACAGTTTGTTACGGGTTTATTGCATAATAATGTTTGATTTATTAAAATAACGATTTGTAGTAAAAGACGAGATTTTTAAAGGAACAAATATACTTACGACTATCAAAATGAATAATCCAAATTAATTTTCTTAGCAGTTCATTTAAGACATAAATAAAATAGTTTAATCTTCAGACGTCATTTAATAATAATAAAAACAAATAAAAACATTCTAAGTATGGTTATGTTTACATAAATAGTTCTAATGTATCACTTACAGTTCTTCTTTTACCAGTACTGCCTTTAATGCTGCTAAGCCCTTGACTTAAGTGGCTGCTTAACAGCTTGGATATGGGTCTTTATTTCTTCCATAATTTCTCCAGAGTGTTTATCTCTCTCTCTCTAGTTCCCGCTTCTTTTCCTGGCTAACCTAGAGGCATGCACGTGGTGCAATTTCGTATTTTCCGAAATTAATTAGCCTGAAAAGAATAAATTATTATTAGGATTTACTTTTATCTAAGAAGATATATACACACTTTTGTGGATTACATTTTCCTAATTAATTTTAAAACAAACTTATGAGGCCCAACTACAACAGTGGTAAGTTATAGACAGAAACACATGTTTGAAATAAATGCATTAGCAATATATAGTACCACTGCTTTTTACACAAGCTAACTGTACCTTATTATATTTTAGGCCTTTTTAGACTACCTCCATCAGCTTTTGCTTACCTAGCGATCTAAGCTATATCTCCCGCTGCTTCGAGCTAAGTAGATAGCTAAAGAGTAGCTATTAGAATACAGCTACCCCTACTCGCTTCCTGGTCCCGGTAAAGTTATATATGCACTTCATAGGCTGCTCAAGTACCTGAAATTACTGAATCAGTGCCTATCAAATTAAGATGGTAAAGTTACTTACCAGTTCAATTTAGAGCCATCCAGAAAACCTGAAGAGTGTTCTTCTTCATAACAAGTGAGATTAGTTTAGTTTATCAAGCATCCTGTCGGTGGTACCCAGTAAACAAATTAAAGGAATCAACTGGAGAAGTAAAAACATACTGTATACAATTATAGTTTAATATTTTATTAATATTTATATGCAATATTAATTACTGTATACCACAGTTAGTACTAATCTTGGGTAATCGATATAAGGTAGCTTACTTATTGAATTTTATACATTTTATTTAATATTCTTGATATTGTCCAACATAACTACAGAATACTACAGATACTTTGTTTAATTGAAATATATTTTTGAAAGAACTCTTCTCAGTACGAATTTGTTTATTTGATTGTAACCTATCAATTAGCCGGGTAATTTAAGTAAAAGTAAAGAACCTACACTGTTAACCCTCCCTGTCTTTAACCAAGGGGTTAATGAAAAGAAAAGGGCTAACAAGTTTATTTATTAATAATTTATTTAAACACTTATTTATTTTATAACACTACTATTCTAATTTATATATATTTCGAATGTCTTTAAACTGTTCACTATTTATCTTCACTCTCCATATATCTAATAATTCCCGCTTGGTCCTCCACCAATATTTATATACAAATTTAAAAGTTTGGCGAAGGTGCTAGAAAGTTCACCTATTCTCACCAATACACTAGGAACATTATCCCGTTCTTTCCTGAATAGTCATCGAAAGCTCCTCCGCCATAGTCGTGACATATGTTTGGTCTTAAGTGGTTTAATTATGTATGATAATCGAAAAAGTTAAGCCTCAAAGGTCAAATAAGACAGAGAGGGACTTGGAGGATTAGAGCATGACTGAATAATGAAATGGCTCACATTACAATATGAATGCTTTTTAAGTAGCGATTTTAATTATTCATTATTCTTGACTGCTTGCGAAATACTACTAACAGTAGAAATATTTAGGTTTAAGGTTGCTGCGACACATTAAAACAGACAAGAAATCAATTTCATATTTCAATACATTTCTAATAATTTTTAACTTACGTGAAATTTTTTATATTATTGTTGGCATCGCCGCAACAAGATGTACCAATTGCCATGACATTTTTTCTCCAAGAACACGAGTTTCATGGGGCAACACAATATCAAAATTATTTAACGTAAAGTATGTTTTTTTGAGTAATAAACATGTAATACAATTTTTATTAATTTGATATTATCAAGAATAAGACGTGTATAAGCAAGTTAATTGAAAAAATTCTAAAATTATCAAAAAAAATCACACTCAATTCGGTTTTTAGTAATATGACTACGTTCGTGAATGCTCGTGAATATTAGTTAAAGGCATTTTATTAATTGGTAGTACTTTGTCGGAAGACACGTCATTGATGACGTCAACGGGATTTGTATTAAAAATACTATACATACATAGTGGAAAGTTTAACTCGAACAAATTTTGTAACTTAATAAATAAAGATTTGTTTCAAAATTGCTTAAACACGTCATTTTTATATTTAACGGAGCATATTACAAAAAGATTTATTTTTTATATTTATCTGGGGTGTTGCAGCAACTCCCAACTTTTTTGAGGTTGATTAAATTTTTATTTTAAAGCTTCTTCAATTGCAAATACAATAATTTACATTATTTTGTTGTTTCTTTTTATAAGCTTTGTGTTGGAAAAAATAAAATAAGGAAATATTTTATTGAAACTACTTTAATGTAATTAATTAGGCAAGTAACGCCGGAAATATTAGAAAATGTTCGGAATGCTTTTTTTTTGAACATTTTTTGACATATTACAGCAATTTTGCGACAAACCTTTATTTATTAAGTTACAGAATTTTGTCCAGTTGTTAAACTCCCACTCTATAGCTATACCCACTATAGCTGTAACGCAATGTATATGAAGATTATTAAAGCCCAATATTATACAATTTTTTTGTCATTTACTTGCTTTTTATAATAATTGTTTTGCTTATTTTTTGTAAGAATAAATAAATATATTTTTTCATTACTTTTAAACCATAAAGCATACCAATCTAATTTTTGAAATACATTTCCAACCTTTCAAAAAAATTATGATTTCCAGTCACCTTGTATTGTAGTTATACGTGAGTTCATAGGTCAAAATGGGGTTGGCTATTGTTTTATGAAGCGTTAGTTTTATTTTATTTAATATTTCTTTTTTCTGAATGAATATTTTATTAATTACATAGTGCAGTTTTGTCAAATAAATCAAAGGTTTTTGTGAAAAAGCAACGGTATTTGTATGAATATATTGTATTCAAACAATAGCTAACCATTCAATATTGAATACTAAAATTTTAAAATAATTCTTGTATAGAATGATACTTGACCATTTTCAAATAACAAAGATACAGTGGTAACGCCATGAAAATTACGATACAATGCTGTCCTTAAATTTTTTTTTTCGCTCTTACCCTCTCAAATGTTTCTATTTATTATAAAAAAAATCCTCACCAAATATGGGCGTTCCAGCTCATCTCTAAGAGGTCGCTGTTTTTATTTTAATTTCCCATTTAATTAACATGGGAAAAAATCATTTTTTGTTTGGAATTTTATACCTCTGTATCAAAGTCACTTATGGCAATGATCATTGCAAATTCTTATATAAAATTTAACGCTCTACAAAAAAATTCTCTTGTGATTTTTCGATAAATTGATTTCTTCTAGCAAAATGGAGTACCCAAAAAATTTCGTAAAAAAATTTTAATAATTGTTTTTTATCGATTTCTTGGTGATAGGTACCGTGAAAGTTGTCATCTGCATTTACCGTAGCCTCCGGAGTTTCTCTTGAATTAATGGAACTTAAAAAAAATGCTGTGTCGATTTAAACTTAAAAATTTACATTGAGTTTTAGTCAAAATATGCTCTGGATCACGACTAGATATGTCGAATAAATTTTTGAGTCGACCTAAAATTGTATGCTCTTTTATTTTTTGTTTGTGAGATTTTCTTTCTTTATTTTTCTTTAATAGCTCCCACTCTCGATATATTTTCATTATTTCAGGGACAGCATTGTATGGTTGACATACAGGAATACCTGTCGGTTTTTCAAATTTTTATAACATCATCAGCCACTTCACTAAAACACTGCCGGATAGTTAGGTTATAATTTAAATGCTTGAAATAAAAACAATTGCAGAACTTTTTCTACCGTAGGCAATTTTCGGTTACTCAATTTTTTTACAGAAATACAAATAAGCACAGTGCTTCAGAAGACGGTGGGATACACACATGAAACAGCTGTCAGATTCAACTGACCAAAATAAATACTACCACCTGGCGGACAGTTTATAAACCGTTTTAGGAACTAGTGAATCATCAAAAAGTACTCTGGGAACAACTTGTTACAAAAAACTAAACATAAAACATTTCAAAAAAATAATTTAATTTTTTTTATTTTTGGTGAAAAAATTCCAGATCACAAACGACTTTATTTCATCTTCTAATTGAGATTATCAGACTTGATTACAAAAATTCTAGTTTGAAAATTCAGCTTTCTGAATATGTGATAGTTATTTTTGAGACATAAAAATTATTTGGTGTAATTTCAATTTGAATGTAAGAACGAATATTTACATGTTAAATTAATAGGAAACTAGAAAAAAGCAACCCCTAAGAGTTAAGCTATACAGTGCCTGCTTTGCAGGAGGATTTTTTTCTATCAATCACCAACATTTGGGAGGGACTAACTTAATCCAGAAAATACCAGTATTACCGTAAGAGAAAATATTTCTAAGGGTTTTTAATTTGGGGGATAAGGGACAAGTCCCAAATTGATAGTTTTGTGTGTAAAACTAATTTTGTTTTTAATATAAAGTAATACGCCATCATTTCTGTTAATATTACCTTCACTACATACTAATTTATAGCTATTTAAACGAAACAAGTTAGGAACTGATTTATTCAGAGTTTCCGTTAAAGTTATAATTATAATTTAGCTGTGCAAAATTGATTATATAAGTTATGTAAGTCAAATTCCTAATAATACGCAACATATCCAAGTTATTTAAGGGTAAAAATCCCCTTTATGTCGACCCTACGTGGTTCGTAATATAACATTTCTCATCTGTTTTCGGTTTAGTTGGGCGCCACAACGTTTCTGTCTCTAAGACCACACATGCGAAAATACATGACAATCCATCTAAATCGACAAGACATTCATTTGGTTGCTGCCGAATGGTAAAAAACACCCCAAACTCAAATGAAGGCTTTAAATAACTTCGTAAAAATGCACCGTGCCCGCATGAACGGTAAACTGGCTTAGTTTAGGGATATAAAATGGTGTTTTTACATGTGCTATTTATTCTTAAAAATAGATACGATGCATTGCAGTTATGCAGTTAAAAAATAATAATTCTATTAGAAAAACACTATATATTTTTAAGTTATAATTAATCGAACAGTTTATCAGTTATGTTGTTAATAAACTTTATAAAAAACAAACCATGATAAAAATATTTCGATTTGCCATATTGTGGAGTTTTCGTATCACTTCATCGATATGTATCTATTTTCTCCGTTCTTTTTCTTTCCAACGCAAGAAACACCAGACATTCAATTCTGTTGTGACCCAATGCTATTCTTGTTTAGGCTTGTTCATCACAGTTAACGTCGGAAGGGTAGATTCACATGTAGTAGTGCTATAGTCGAATGTTGCTACTGATGCAAAGAGATCATACTTATTTTTGAAAACTGCCCGTTTAACTATATGAAACTTGGTACATAGAAACTTTTTTAGTTATACACTATTGTCCAAACTGTTATGCTAGCCTTCAATAGGAGCGTTCATATTTATCGAGACCTTTTCCTGTCTGTAAAAAATTTTCCAATTTGAGCTATATCATCAGGAATTCCACAACTGGTAGGTCTAACTGCTAAATCTGCTGCATCTAACTGTGTCTTGTTCAACTTCCTTATCAATTCTCGACGTTTTTTCGAAGACAGCTGATATATCCATGTTATGTTGTTATTTTATGTATGGAGTATTAATGAAAATATCCCTATGGTTGTATACCAGAATCATAAAGCCTATGATAACCAACGGGTTGGTGGCCAAAGACTCGGAAAGCTGGAGCCATTCTACAGCTCAATGGTATTCAAAGCCAAGCATGCGGAGTACCACGGGATTCATAAAAACGACTTCAGCAGCAGCTGTAGAGGTCATGCTTAACCTAAAACCACTTTATTCAATGCGAAGCTAGGTGTGTCACATACAGACTGCACAAAGATCCATCATCCATAAGCAGTTTGCATAGATTTGACTACGGTGAGCTATGTAAAGAAAACGACCAAATAATGGGAAAGCCTTCAGACAAAATGTAGTGCCAAGCCAGACAAGAATCTCATTAAGCTTAGGTAAACATGCGACAGTATTCCAGGCAGAAATAGCAGCAATACATCAGTGCGCAAAAGAGGTATTAAGACATAAGGTAAATGAAAAAACCATTCTCATATACTCAGACAATCAAGCGATGTTAAAAGCACTCAGTTCCACGCAGGTACACTCAAAGCTTGTGGGACTGTTTGGAAACACTAACAGAGCTGAGTAATCAAAACAGACTAACGTTAGTCTGGGTACCAGGCCACAGAGACCTAAAGGCAATGAAGAGGCTGATTTACTAGCCCTAAGAGAAGCCTCCAAGGCTCTTATTGGTCCATAACCCTTATGAGCTGTCACGAAGACAGCTTTTAGAACGTGCACACAGTAGTGGAAAGAATGGTGGAAAAGTTCATCAGGATAGAGACAGGCAAGACCTCTTATATGGACCATCGCCTAAACTCACGGAGCATCTACTAAGCCATAATAGGAAAACTACTAGAGTACTAGTAGGTCTATTAACAGGGCATTGTAAACTTAACAAACATATGTATAATATCAGTCTGACAGAAGAGATTCTGTCAGAAAGAGGAGGAAATAGCAGAACACGTCTATTAGGTCTATCAAGACGGACATTCCCTACACTTGGAAAAGAAAAACCAAGGACAACTAGCTGAACATTATATGGAGTCTACTACAAATGACCGAATTAGATAAGGTACTCTAAATAACGATTAAAGTATATCAACAATAGATCTCAAAAGGTCGAGGCGGGGGAGGCTACATGACTCATAGTCCTAAATAAATCTTATCTATTGGGGTATTAATAAACTGCGACCTAAAAGATCTATTGTATCCCCTTATATCGGTAATGCAACAAAAGAATAGTCTCGTCGCCTATAGGTTAGGCATTTTGCTGGGTTTTACAACGATTTGATAAATCCAGTAGATCAGATGGGGACTGACCCCCCATGGTTTTTGTCTAATATCCTTCTGAGGGTTTAGGGGAATAATGTGAATTTGTTGATAGTTGTTACCAATTGGGGCTCCCAGGTGAGTTTCTTATCTAGGATAATCTCCAGATATTTCACCTCCTTCGCAAAAAGAATGGTTTCCCCGGCTAAGATAGGTTGTCGAAGCTTATCGAGTTCTCTTCTCCTAGTGAAGGTTGCACTAATAGTTTTCCGGGAGTTAATAGACATTTGTTCTCTCTCGCTCCATCCGTTTAGGACTTGTTAAAGGATGTTGGAGACCACCTCTTCGTACGTCCCCCTAATTATGATAACCAGGACATCCGCATAGCATTAGCAATCCACCTCTACCAAGAGATATTGTCTAGCAGGTTATCTACCAGAATTGTCCACAGTAGTGGTAAAAATACGCCGACTTGTGGAAGCATGCTTTTGATCTTGCTACAGCCAAGTTACAGGTCAGTGTGTGATTCCTCTTCTTTCAATAAAAAAAGACATAAACATAGGAAAAGCGTTATTGGATGAGCCCTTTATGTCTAGAAAGGCACCCAGCGCAATTTTTCCGTGGCTTAGGTAATGGCCGATTTAAAATGCATAAAGTTATTCGGTACCATCCAAACAATTGGAAGATGTTTAGTTCTAAAAATAATCCTGATCGACGAACCGCCACTGAACGAAACCATTAGTAAATGCAGGAATTTACACGGAATAAAATTTATGTTGAATGTTAAATATTTTTCCGATAAGTGTTGATTCTCACTGTAATTAAGCGTTTCAGCAGTGTTAAGAAATTATAGAGGAGTGAAATACTGTTGACTTTTATGATCTAATGAAACGAATTGCTACACTGTGAAAAATAGTAAATAATCGGTGATTCGTACTGTAGTTTGATTTTTAATTTTAATTAATTATATTGTACTGCACTGTTTATTTACATCTCTAAATTCCAGTGCAATGATTGATATATCGTTACCTCTGTTCTGTGTCTCGAGCTGGATTAAACGAACATCGGTTTTCGTTAAGCCCGATTTGGAAGAACTTGAAGGAAAATATAGTTCCAATATCTAGCAAATAGTTATGAAAAAGTCATCAAAATATTGAACGAACTCACATTAAGTGAAGTTCAATCTTAGTTATATATAGGCCTCGCAGAAATAAATAATCTTTGTGTAGTCTCTTCTAGAGGCACAAATACCCAGACTAAAAATACAAAACATCTCTCCTTGTCCTTGGTCCCATGCTCTTCTGTCATAGACATATTTATAAGACATGGTTGATTTTATCAAACCTCAACATTGTTCATCATGGAGCAGAAAATTAATAAAATTATTTCATTTAATATTTTTAACATAATAATTTTACGATTAAAGTGTGCTGTGACTATTCCGTTCTACTGATAGAAATTACTGGATATATATGAACTTTGTATGAGATCACAATACAAGCTGAACCTCTTCTGGAGTGACGATTCTGTGATTAGTTCGTAGTTTACTCAAATGATTATAGGTACATACAAACTTATAATCTTTCAAGTAACATTTTGGTAATTGAATAAGCTAAATGATATTGTAATAACACAAAGAATGTCTTTTGGCTGTAATAGCACAATGTCTGTTGATTAAAGCGAATTCGTATCTATCACAATTATTGGCGTACACACATGTTTTGGATCATTCTGCACAGCCTGCATGATTTGAATGTTTATTCCTTTCCTGGCAACGGCAGGGGTGGATGTATGTCGGGTTGAGTGGCTACAGAAGACGGAAGTGTCAATACCACTTTTATATAAGAAATGTTGTATCTGCCCGTTAATGATTTGTGACGTTGCGTTATGCTTTTTGAGTTCTTTAATTTTTAATATTATCTGGCTTAGTGGGTCTGTCTCGGCTACGCCTCGGCCGAGCAATTTTTGGCCCGAAAAGATCATGTAGCAAGAAGTTCACACAATATATTTTATGCAATCGTCTCATCAATTAGATGTTTTATATTAATTTTCCTAATAAGATACCTAAATTCAAGAATTTTTCAAATTTTTATTCATCGACTATAAAATCTATTAAAAATTTTTTCAAAAGAAATGACGTATGACAGTAGAGGCCATGATAGAAAATGTCCCCCTTGTAATAAGACTTGTCTTTTCATGTTTTTCAAGAAAAATCCCTTTTAAGATATTGGAATAAAAAAGTGGACTATTTTTCATTTAAACCCGCCAACAGCACATAATCAGATTAATAGAGAATTTTGTTGATGTTTATACAGTGTGGAAAAGCCACATGGAATAAATTCATAATTTCGATTACTGTACATATTTATAGAAAATCCCGAAACACGTCAAATTTCAATTATAAATTGACATTCTTTAAAGTAGAAATATGATCCCTACCTTCAACCCCCTTTGAGTAACAGTTACAACCCCTAATTTTTTAAATGGGAAGTATAATCTTGTGATATATCGTTTGAAAGGTCTCTTCATTCTCTATCTAAAAATGGTATTGTTATTAAATTTATTGCAAAAATTAACATAAGAAAATAAAATCATCTTATTACCGAATATCTCTAGAGTACCTACACTACTATTTCCCGTTTCTGTCTTTATAATAAGACAGTACCTAAGCAAAAACCATATCAGTGTTCTTTTTTAATACCAATTTAAAAAAATCCTTTAAAAAATTATCATAGCAATGTTAGTTTGTTTAAAACGCCTTAGCAAATTGGTTTGTAATAATTATAACTGCAGGATATTGTCAATATTATAATTGTCGTTTGAATTTCATAAAAATGGTTAGATTAACAGAAATGCATAAAATAACAGTTTTACAAATGGAAGTTGCTCGCCTATTTCATGAAAAATTTCCGAATTTGCCGTCTATATCCCAAGGTACAATTAGTAAAATAGACAAGCAATTTCGCGAATTTGGACATGTAAAGCAGATGAAAAAAACAGCTGCCAATGCACTGAGTGATGATATCAAATTAGATATGATGCTTGAGTTTGAGGAAAACCCACATACATCGAGTAGACAAGCATCTGCAACATTTAATGTCAGCCATACATCGATACTAAACATATTAAATGAAAATAAAATGCATCCCTATAAAATGATACCGACTCAGGAACTCATGGAAGACGATTTTGATAAGAGAACAAATTTTTGCGAACAAATGATGGAAATGTTGAATAACAATTAGAAAACGTTATGTTTTCTGATGAGTGCATTTTTTCCGTTAACGGTCATGCTAATCGTCAAAATTGCCGCTACTGGTCAACGGAAAATCCTCACTGGATGAGAGAGGTCCATACACAATACCCTCAAAAGGTTAATGTTTGGGCAGGGATTGTTGAAAACCATATTATTGGTCCCTTTTTCATTGAGGGGAATTTGAATGGCGATAATTATTTAGCACTACTACAAAATGATGTGGTGCCAAGTTTGGCAAATTTATTTCCTGATCCAGGAAACCCTTAAGTTCCAGCAAATACTATATGGTTCCAGCAAGATGGAGCACCTCCACATTACCAAATCAATGTCCGCCAGTACCTCAACTTAACATTTCCAAATCGCTGGATAAGGAGGCGAGGATCAATAGAATGGCCAGCAAGATCACCTGATCTTACCCCATTAGACTTTTTTTATGAAGCTATGTGAAAAATATTGTTTACAAAACTAAACCACGTGATTTAGATGACTTAAGAGAAAGCTTGCGATTAGATCGGTCACGCCTGATATGTTAATTAACGTTAAAATACATTTTTATTCAAGATTAGGATGTTGCCAAGACGTTCGCAGTGAGCATTTTGAACATCTACTTCATTGACATTCATATTTTTTACGTTATGAACAATTACAACAATATTGAATGTATTGTAACAAATTTCGGTTAACAGTTATTTTATTTTTTTAATGTTAATTTTTGCAATAAATTTAAAAACAATAACATTTTTGGATAGAGAATGAAGAGACCTTTCAAACGATATATCACAAGCCTATGCTTCCCATTTAAAAAATTAGGGGTTCTAACTGTTACTCAAAGGGGGTTGAAGGTAGGGATCACATTTTTACTTTAAAGAATGTCAATTTATAATTTAAATTTGACGTATTTCGGGATTTTCTATAAATACCTACAGTAATCGAAATAATGAATTTATTCCATTCGGCTTTTCCACACTGTATAAATCTCAATTTCTGTCCAGCTACATTGTCTAATATAATAGGAATTATGAATTAGAGAAAATATTTTCTCACAAACAAGCGATTACGCCTCTGATTCCATGCAACTCCGACTTTCAATTCTTTTTAGAATACGTACGTTCTACTATAAACCACAAAGTATGAATTTTAAAAAAGTTCTCTAACTTCGCTTTGAATTAAAGAAAAAAACAACGTGCAGAGAGAGCCAATACTGCAGCCAATATTTATTTATTATTTATGTTAAGCTATTTCAGAATCTTCGAACTAAAATAAAACTACACAGCGAACAGCCAAGTTGTTCCGGCAAATTTACCCAAAGAATATATCTCTCTGATACAGGATTAAAACAAATTTACAAGAAACCAACTGTTTTGGAAATGTTTTGTTCCATTTTCTTAGAGTCTCGTGTCTTAGTTAGGTACTTCAGGTAGACAAAAAAGTCTTTATATTTTATAAGTAGATAAATTTAAGAGAGAGAATACGCTAACGATCTAACTAGGCTCTTTTAGTTACACTGAAACACCATATTAAGTAAGAACAAGCTTTAGTAAGTAAACGCTGTATCATAATTATTTTACGTCAAAGCTACAGGTCTTAGATTGATGCAGAGATAACAGGAGATAGTTATTAATTGACGACAAAATATTTGTGACGCCGACATCGATATTACAGTTGATACGTTCCAGTTGTAGATCAGCAGTGAAGAGAGATGTGGTGTGAGGTAAGGGAAGGGACAAACTGAAGGATTTGACGGCCCTACAAAACAATTTTATCATAGAATATATGTGTTGTACGCCGATAATAACCAGCGTACAAAAGGCAACCTCTGTTGCCACATCTAGTACAAAATACTTGATATCCAACTCAACGTTAGCTAGGTTTTTGAAGTTTTAGTAAACTTGTTGTCCATATTTGTCGAATATACTGATAAACAAGAAAAAATCCAGGTTCGGCTCAGCTAAAAAGAACAAACAATTATAGTGTTTACTGAAACACTAAGTATCTACTATAAATAGTTAGAAACAGTGTTACACTGATATCTAATAACCTTATTAGCAATAAATACAACAATTAGTCCCCTCGTCGAAAACAGATCGCTACAACTACAAATAAATTCCAGATTTTATGAATGTAGAACATTATTAGGTTACATTGCGGCTGTTACCACGATGTAACAATGTCGGGCAATATATGCTGTAAACCAATAAACTGGACACTACTAGTGTACTCGCTCAATAGTTTAAAGTCTACTAAAAATAATCCACAAAAATATAAATTACTGGTTCTGTATCAAAAGTTACGTCGAAATATCTAAAGAAAAAGTATAGTAATTTAGTTAAATACCTTCTTTATAGTAAAATGTATTTGAATAATAATATGATTTTACACAGTGCATATTTCATAATACGTCTACAATAAACGATAGATAACACATCTTCACATAAAAATCTCAACTACTGAAGAATAAAATAAAACAAATAAAAATAATATGTACTAAGATTCTTTGTAAAGGGGTTTCTTTACAAAATAGTTCCAAAATTCCCTAAGGGGTCTCCTCCCCTTTAAAAAGGCTCCAGCAAACATTAAATCCAGTAAAAATATATTTGTGGTAAATTTTGTAGGTTAGGTCTGGATGTAAAACAGTAATTGTCTACTGCTAAAAAATATTCGAGAGAAAGAAAAATGAGTAAAATACTCTCAATAGACTGACGGAGCCTAATTAATCCCAAAATGGGTAATGGAAACCGCTCGAAGAGATACACAAATTCTCCAAATCTCTTAATAATTAAGTAAATTTTTAAAAGCTAGTTACTAAGCTGGTTCTAGTTTGCATATACACCACTCAATGATTTCAATTACACTAACAAAATTATTACCTATTACTGAGTAGATCGTTGAAGAAAGTGTTGCAAAGAATAAGACCAACCGAATAAGTTTCTAAAATGTTTGTACATAAATAGGCTTCTTTACATACACCTGATTATCAATAAAATAGCTATGTGTGTATTAAGAGCGGAAAGTGCTCCTTTGCCGCTTAAAATAAAAGTGCACCATTTTATCGTAAGCGGCAAATAGTTTTCCGCTCGAATTACACACTAGATTTTGTCTACTATCACGCGATATTAAAAGTATATAGTTTTATTTTGACGAATTCAAATCTTACTACGTTATTTTGACAAACACGGCTAACTTGACTAGCAAACGAAAAGTATGTTGTATATATTGTCACGATTCGTATAAATTCATATTTTTCCAAATTTTAATTAATTATTTAAATAACATCCTGTACATAAAAGTTTGTTTAATTATGTCAACAATTTGTTTTAAATAGCAATAATGTGCAAGGTTGGTTATTTAATAATTATTAAACATTAGTTTTAATAACAATAAACTATGAGAAAGTTATAAAGGTAATGTCGAGGGGATGCACGAGGCTTTTTCCACAGAGAACGGATCCTCCCCATAGGAGGTCCCCCTTGTAGGAGATTCCCTGTAGCAGCTCCAGCTCATAATCTTCATAGTTTAAATTAAAAGTCGTTTTTTTAGTATTTTGAATTATTGCATTTTTCAATAGTTAGCTAAGGGTTGTGACATGTGCCCAAATATTAGTGGAGTTGGCAAGTAAGTGTTTTATTGTCTTTGATATTATATTGAGCCTATATTTGTGTATGAGTTAAGACATTTTATATAATCGTTGTAATTACAATATACTTGTTTTGAGAACACTGTGTTTTCTTCAGCCCTTGTTTAGAGACGTGTTAACTTCTTACAGCAAGAGCAGAACCTTTATACAGTTAAGAGCTACGAAGCCAAGTTTAAGGCTAAATAGTGTTTATGTGATTGAGGCCCAAATTCATATATTTTGTTATTTAACCCCCGGGACATTGATATTCCCATAATTATTAAAAAACACGCATAACGTGACATTTTTTTATTAAAAACACCCTAAACGTGACAATATTGTGTTGTCTGCTTACTCTAGGATTAATTTTGTGATACGCATAAAAAATATTTGTTAGTACCTAATTACATCTTAAAAATAACTCATGGCTCATAAACTGTTTTAAGTTTTATTTAATTTTACAAACAAAAAAATGAATAATAACTGATGAGGATTGAACTCACGACCATCAGGTTCAAATACAAATGCGCTAGGCTCTACACCAACAAGACATGTTAAATACGAGTGTTAAAAACAGGGTAATTTATTTTTAATATTTTAATTATCATTTAAATATTAAGGAAAATGAGTTTGAGTATTAAATGTTAATTAGAAGATTCAGATTAGTCTACATTTTCTTTTAAAATACCGATTAGCTTTATAAGAACAACCTTTCTAATGAAAATAGGCGTATGCAAAAAGTAACTTTCCGCCTATATGTGGCAATAATGTCAAACTATGACAATTCTTGGAAAACGTCAACTTTCCAGTTAGATTTGAATGTGCAAAAGCCTACTTTGGATAGTGATCGTAGAAAAAATTTATTTTTCAACCCATGGTTCTATATTGGTAGAAAATACTATGTCCTTTATTAAAAAAATATTGAATTTTGATTTAATTTTTAATTATTTGCTGTACATGAATTCAGATGAGAATTTTTTATTATTCCTTGTCTATAATACCTAAAGAACACAATTACTAACAAATAAGGCAACAAAATTATTTAATTCAGTTTACAAGTATAAAAACTGCTTCCAACACATTCATATTTGATTTTGCTATCCGTCGAATCATCTAGATTAAGTACCTACATGTAACCAACATTGGGGACTATTCTGTCAAAATTTGGTTAAAATTGTATTCTGTATTATTTGGTTGAAATTATAACATGTGTCAATAATAAATCTAGTAATGATTAACTGCCAAACATATTATTTTTCTTATTTTTAATGCTGCGCTGGGCTTACTTTCAATTCACTTTTTAGGTATATTACATCGTTGCGATGTCTATTATTACTAGGATTGATTATAGCACAAAATTAAAATAATGGAATATTGAATAGAAATTTGGGTTAAATTTTAAATGTCATAGTTATAAATAACCTTTTAACCTGGTGGTTACATTTATATAAAACGTTACATAATATACCCCATTGTCTTGTATAATCTGATAGATCGTTTAAATGAGTTGCATGTAAAAATTAGTTGGTGTTGGTACCACAAAAAAGGGACAAACCCATTACGTCTACTCCCTGCTAACTCTACTTAGGGTCATCAAGATCAATAGATTTATATGTCATGCCTTCTATGTTATGTTGTCTGTTTGTGTATCTTGCGCATGTGCATTCTGTTGTATCCCCATGACATACTATCATCATTTAGACAGGACGTTGCTGAAAGCTTGCCCCTGTTATGTCGTCTGTTTGTGTATCTTGTGCATGTGCATTCTGTTGTATCCCCATGACATACTATCATCATTTAAACAGGACGTTGCTGAAAGCTTGCCCCTGTTATGTCGTCTGTTTGTGTATCTTGTGCGTGTGCATTCTGTTGTATCCCCATGACATATTATCATCATTTAAACAGGACGTTGCTGAAAGCTTGCCTCTGTTATGTCGTCTGTTTGTGTATCTTGTGCGTGTGCATTTTGTTGTGTCCCCAGTCATGTGAGAGTTTTCATAGTCTCTTAATTAGGTGACTACGTGGACCTTCTCCAACTAGTCGTCTCTTATACGAAGCCAACTTAGGAGATAGCCTGTTTTTTTATCATCCAAATACTGTTTGCTCTATGGTGATATGACTACAAAATCTATTCGATTCGCTCTGCAACAGGAGACACTTTTCAAACGTAGCAAATAATAATATTAATAATAATTAGTAATAGACACTATTTAAAGATGAATACGTTTTTGAAATTTTTTATTTAGTTTTTTTTTTGTCTTCGTCCCTTATCTGTCTCTTACACCACCAGGGTATAACCATTTTCATACCCCCTTACGATGTTTGAATGAATATAACATTTTACCTATGAATATAACATTTTACCTATGAAAAATCTAATTTCGAATTTAACCTTTTTCAATTTCATTCAAAACAATTGGTATATTACAATTTATTATCAAGGAAATCTAATAAAGTTATAGCAGATCCTACTGAAACTACTGGTTATTCTGCAGGATAAATTAACTTTTCCTGAGATTGATCTCTCTCTCTAAAATCCAAAACCGATTTGATGTCGCCAAATAAATTTTCCAATGCATCCTGATTAAAAATTCTGGGCTTTAGTGATTCAATTTTTTTTCTTCGTTTAAATGACTCTACAATCCTCTAATAGCCACTAGAGTGGCTATTAGAGGTAGGTATATCTAAGAAATTTCCAATCTCTTAATCATTTCAAAAGTCCTTTGCCAATACTGCATGTGCAGAGATTTTTTACTCAGCATACATTTTACTTCTTTTCTAGTAGGTGGGAACTTTGTGCTGCCATTAAAGCTGTCGAGACATTCATCTACCTACTTGTTGAACAAAAGTAGCTGTAACAATGGATCTCTGTTTCAGTTCACCTAAAATAATTATAGCCATTTTGTAATATAATATTAGACACACACATTATACACTAGTTGTTGATTTTCTTAATAAATTGGAAATTACTTACCTCTAGAAAGTACTGTGTACAAAAACGATGACACACTTGTACTTAAAATCTGAGCAGCTAGGTTGACCTCCATGGTATATTTCATTTTTGGGTCCGTATGATGTCCCTTTATTTTATTCATGCCTCCAAAAATTAACGGACACTTAGATTCTTTCATAGTTCTTTCTAATATCACTAAATTTTGTTTGCATCACAGCATATTGGTGCGTAAGAACTTTAATTTCAATATTATGTTTTCTGATCAGAAAAGCTGTACATTTAAGTAAATGTGGTGGTTAATATATTCAAAATTTTCTGTCCTCCAATCATTATGTAAGAATCCACTACTGACGATCCCAGATGCTTCATTGCTCACATATTGGCACTACAATCATTATTTAAACAGACAGTGGTAAGTTTTGCTATGTTCCGACTTCAATAATATTATTGTTTGCGAGTTTGGTTCCAGAAACTGCTTTATGCGAAAATAAACACTACCCCCTCCCCAAACTAAATAAACAACAAAATCAGACTCAAAGAAATAAACGGGTACACAAATTAAATTAATTTTAATAAAATGCATACGTTCATAACAACATTCATAACACTGTCAGTTGTCATTTCTATTCCATTCGTCACACGTCGACAACGTCAAAAAAGCAACATCAGCGCTCTCTAGCTGGTTGTAGTTTTATTAAAGACAGATAAATATATGTACAGATCAATATAATGGAGAAAGAAAGTCATATATGTAATTTAAATGGACTACCGAACAACTTTTACTATTAAGTAACATGTATCTGTTATCTCTGTTACGGGTCTCTATGTAACGGTAACGCTTTAGTCAAGCCGTCACTGTATTCCACTCTTTCTACCTATAAGAAAAGTGTATAATTTCGTGTTATAATTAGAGCTACACACAATTTTAAGAAAATGTCTGGCAATAAAATCCTCGGGCGAATTAATTGAGTTTTACACGAATACTAAAATATCCTTAGGGTCGTACAAAAACCCTATGAAATTTAATTCAGCGGTAGAAACCGTTTGGGTAAGCCAATAATTTAAGCATTTTTTAAACAGAACGAGATTGGTTTTGATTGTTAATCCCATAAATTATTCCTTTTAATTTTCTTTTAAATACTGACGGTATAGAATATTTTTTCAATTGATTATTTATTCGAAATGATGAAACCCATTTTTCCATTCATTTTATTAAATTTACAATCCTTGTATTGTCGTTTGTTTATAACTCTGGAATATTAAATTTCTCCCTTTTCAATTTTTAATTTTTTAGAGTGATGTGATTAATCTATTAACTTCATCAATTAGATATTTTGTTTTGTATTATATAAAAACTTGACTATTCCTATATGATACAAGAGGCTAGTTAACTAATAATTATTTCACTTTCAACATAAAGGAGAAAATAAAATTGAAAGTATGTTGCTTCTCTTTTTGTATGACCAATCAAATCCGTTACCATTTTAGAAAGATAGTAATATGAACCTATTATTTCCCGTTTTATTGGCTCTTTTGGCGTGATTGCGATGGTCCCATATATATTTTCTCAACTACAAAATTAATCGTCAACAGCGAATAATATATTGCGGTTGAGAAGTAACTTTGAGATCAAGTTACGGGAGCTTCTGGTATAAATCACAACAGGAAAATTTATTAAGGACTTGCCACACCTGGTCAAAGGTCTTAGTTATAATTATATGAATATATATCGTCGTTGTAAATACGCCTTTGTACTAACCCTACAGGACAGTTCACGAATATTTCTCACATTTTACCTGTTGTTTCAATATAATAAATGTTTTACATGATGGTGACATAAACAATAATTTGAAATCCAACATCTAAAAGTACTAACCAATTTCCAAACCAAAAAATATTAAAGTAATATAAAAATAAAAAAAACGCTTTAGATTTTATAAAGGAGCTTTATCATCAGTCATCTTGTAGGAAAATGGATTTGTTCTAGTAGAAGACCCCAAAGAATTATTAGATTCTTAACTTTAATAAATTATACAACTTGACAATGTCAATATATTTTATTTACTTATCAATAATAACAACTTGATTATTTTACATAAACAATAAAGATCATAAGTAAATAAACTAGCTAGTGGATTAGGTGATTTGATAACTTCCAACAAATCTCATTGTCTTATCTATTGAGTAGTAAAAAATCAAATACCATAACTCGATTATTTTCCTTCAATAAAATAATAAAATTTTCCAGTTTTATTAAACTTTAAAATTAAAAAAATAATAATATTACCAATAATAAATAGCTACTCTCTAATTAGCAAATGAAATTCCAAAAGTTCTTAACAGTTTTTAGTGTAAACCCGCAGTGTAATTATCGTTAATAGTGTTTTTCCCCAAGTTACTACTTATATACTAAAATTTCAGCAACTAAGGATTATCCAAGATTTCCAATAAAAAAACTTTTAGTACAAGTTTGGTGAGGGTATTAATGTAATTAACGGTAAAATTTTTAAAGACATTTTCTGGCTGCTGCATTTTAAGCAGTTAAGTTTCGAATTGAAGTACACAGAAGAAAAGTCCGAAAATAAATCCTAATTAATTGTTCATAAAGGAATTTGTTACTAAGTGTTTACTTGCAACCTGATGATGTTTTAAAATTAGAATTTATATATAGTTTTTTTAGAGTGTTATTTTAAAGTATTGTATTGTTTTAAAGTATTATTTTAAAGTATTATTTTAATGTAAAGTATTATTTTATAGTAAGTATTATTTTAAAGTAAAATATTATTTTAAAGTAAAGTATTATTTTAAAGTAAAGTAAAGTATTATTTTAAAGTAAAGTATTATTTTAAAGTAACGTATTATTTTAAAGTACAGTATTATTTTAAAGTATTATTATAAAATATTATGTAACCGCCCACCCCCCCCCCCCCCCCGGTCGCTTCTTAATTATTTAAAAGCGTATATTTAATTACCTCCCTCCCCTTAAATGCAAAGTAATAATTACTGTACTTTGCCTTTTTCCTAGTAGTAGTAGTGATCGTCAAGTTAACGTTTTTATTTTATCCTCAAATAAAATAGCGATACCATTACTTAAATTGGGAAATGAGATATTATGTTTCTCACCGAGACCTCACATGTGTCCCGCCCAAATAAACAGGCAACAGGCCACTTATCATTAAATAAATACTGTTGAAGAATTCTTGACGATATACAGCAGACGTCCTCAGAATTTCACTATCTCGTCGTTTCTTTTTATATAGGTGCGCTAACTGAGATACAGTCGTTCAAATAACAGATGGATATCTCTTACGTTTCAGCTTCACTTAGGGGGGAAGGTTTATGTAGTGAAGTCATACTAGAATAGAGCCGGATCAATACCAGCGAACTACCCCTTATGTTCAGATCTACCTACGGTGCGAAGATTGAGATATATTTATTTAAAATAGTCCAACCCTGCAGTGACATCAAGTATATTTCTGTAAGATTCTAGCTGTCCTAAGTGTAATTTACCCCAATCAGCTGAGCGGTTAAATTAATAGCTATTAGCAAGGGTGTATCGGCACTTCGGTAGACCAAATTCTTAAATAGTTTTAGTCTGATACGAGGGCTGTTCTTTTAAATTTTGCATACCGTGCATCAGAGGGCGTTACGAATCAAACGGCTCTAATAAAAATAAACTGTCGCCTTTAGTTAACCTCACTTTCAAGTTTCAGTCCGATTCATAAAGTGTTGTAGTTACACCGAAGTTTCAAAGTTGACAAGTTATTCAAAAAAGGGATTTAAACCGAGAACATTTTCGTGCCATAACTTTCAAACAGGTGCACCTAAATCGGTAGTCACCCAGGAAACCATTGATGCTGTGCGCAGGCTCATCGAGGAAGATCGGCATGTGACATATTGCGAGATTGAAGCCATCGTTAGGGATTTCAAAGACCTTAATCCAGAAGATTTTGCATGAAGAATTGGGAGTAAAAAATTAGTGTCCCGTTGGATACCGCATCTGTTGACCGAAGAACAAAAAGAAGCTAGAGTAAATTGGTGTCAAAAAACTCTAGAGCGCTTCAACGCTGGAAACTCTAAAAACGTGTACTACATCGCAAGTGGTGAGAAATCATGAATTTATTCATATGAACCTGAAAATAAACGCTAATCGTCTGTTAGGGTTTTCCAAGTTGAAGACAAGCCGACAAAAGTGATCCGTTCTCGAAGTGTGTCTAAAAAGATGGTCGCAACATTTGTCTTCAAAGCAGGTCATGTTACAACAATTCCTCTTCAAGAGCAAAGAACTGTTACTGCCGATTGGTATATAACGATTTGTTTGCCAGCAGTCATCGCTAAGTTTCGGGAAACCAACCCCAAACGACGAATCATCCCAACGATTTTTTACCTTTCAGAAAATCAAGAACGCACTGCTTGGGCAACGGTTCCAGTCACCAAAACAGCCATTGGAGCTGTGACACCCCAGGAGTAGAATAACTGCTTTTAGAGCTGGTTCGAGCGCATGCAAAAGTGCGTTAATCTTCGTGGAGAATACTTTGAAAAACAATAAAATGTTTAAACTTTATCTGCTGTTTTATTCTAGGTCTATATGCAAAACTTAAAAGACCGCCCTCGTGTAATAAAACGGCAAATGTATACTGGGACGTGTCAATCTAGCGTCTCAAATGTGACGTTAATGAACAATCAATTTTTATAATAATGAATAATATAATAATAAAAAACTTTTTTTAAATTGACTCACCATCTATTTCTGACGTTTTTATTTTGTTGTTGCTACGTGAGACGTAGAACACCAAGACGTATAGCATCGCGACGTTGAGCGTCGGAATGTAGAGCGGAAGAGCGTAGAGGGGGCGTCAGGATGCAGAGCGACGTATGAATTATTAAGGAATCTGGGTGTGGTAGATTACAATTATTTTAATTATTTTTTAAAACACATATTTTAAAACGACGGTCCTGTACTCAATGCACAGGTGTTTATTGCGTATGTGTTTAAATAAATATATCTACGTGGAAATGTTGTTGATGGAGACGTAGAACACCAAGACGTATAGCATCGCGACGTTGAGCGTCGGAATGTAGAGCGGAAGAGCGTAGAGGGGGCGTCAGGATGCAGAGCGACGTATGAATTATTAAGGAATCTGGGTGTGGTAGATTACAATTATTTTAATTATTTTTTAAAACACATATTTTAAAACGACGGTCCTGTACTCAATGCACAGGTGTTTATTGCGTATGTGTTTAAATAAATATATGATATGGTGTACGTGTCTAAATGGTGGTGGGTGAGGTTTTCCGGGTTTTCCTCACCTGTAAGTCAAATGGCACCATCAATCATCTTTACGTCGCCCCGGAGCGCCACGGCAAATAATAATAATAGTCGTCCCTTTTCCCGCACAAGCTCAGCTTTTGGGGTTAAAATTCACTCGTAAGGGGGTGAATTAGGGAGAATATTATTATATTATTATTAAATGAATGTAGCGCATCCTCGCATTTAAAAACAAAGCACTCAAGGCCAACCACTTCTTAGCCCGTATATATGTGCATCTCTCTTTATAGAAGTGTCGAGACGAAAAGTCTTGCTTGAACCTCCACTGTCGAGATGGGGAGAAATAAACTTGGCCACGGGCCGCATTGCAATTCTTTTATAAGTAATTTTCTGAGCAAAGAAAAATAATTAAAAATTGTTCATCGGTAACAATGTTATAAATAATTAAAACGTGTTCTTTACCAATGTTGTAGATAATTAAAAAGTGTTTATCTTCACCAGGGCCGACGAAAGAGGGGGGGGGGCTGGCGGGACAAATTCCCGGGGCCCGGGTAGAAGTGGGGAACCGGCATCGGCACAAGGGAGTCTGACAGCTTTAGGTGAGGTCGTTTTATTTTTTAGCAGTTCGCTAAAAGGAAGGAACGCTGGTTTATGTAATACACAAGACTTTTTTTTTAGAAATGTGATATCGAAAGGACTTATTTTTTTTTTAAATTGTCGCGGGGCCCTACCTGAAAAATTGTCCCAGGGCTCCGCCTGGCTCTCGGCGGCCCTGATAGTTATTAATAAAATGTTAATATAAAAAGGTTGGATTCTCATTGGATTTGGGAAAATGTCAAACCAACACCTATGGAAGCAGTCTACGAGTTAAGCGAGCCCTAGTTAGGTCCGTATTCACAGTTCGTATTGATTTTTTTTTTTATAAATAATAGTTCAATGCAACAGTATAAAAGTATTATTTTAAAGTACTAATTATAAAAAATTATTTATAAAGCATTGCACAGTGATATTTTTTCTGATTTGTTTTGCTGCTATGTGAATCTCAGTGAGCTCACTTTAAACTACATTGACGCTATTGCTCACAGCTCATTTTATGGTAAGTGGAGTATATTCTACATCCACTGCAACGTATGTTATCATAAGGTCTTATAATTGCTGTATAAGATTTGGCGAATCTGGTGGAAAACCCTAAGTGCGCCTCACGGTAAGACTGTGTTGTTCATAAACAATATAATCTGTTTTGACTCTGTTTTATAGGTGTGAGTTACATTTCCATGTTAACTTGGTGTGAAAGGTGAGACGTAAGGACTTCACCTCCTTTACAAAGTCTGAAATTATATATTTACGAGCTATGGAAATTTTAATTCCATTATATTAATTTTTCATGTGAAAAAGACTATGTCTGTCTTCGTTAAATTGATAAACAGTTACTATGTTTAGAGTTACTGGCATTATTTCATAATGTGACGATAGTTTAATTTATTTCTAGTTTATTTATTTAAAATACACTATTTACAATTTATTTATGACGTACTAATTAATTTATATAATACTTAGGCACTAACTCACAATTCTAATTTATTTATTACAATTTATCTTTTCAGTCCAATACTTTATTCTAAACTACTCGTCCGTCAACGAACTTGCGCTATTTATACAAAGCCCACTCTGTACTCCGAATTTCTAGAATTTCTAGACGCTTTCAAATGTCACCCGAAAATTCCATCTCTATGACTCAACGATCACGTATTGCTTTTTCTGGTATATTCGAGAAGCAGAGCGTTTGTCTCTATTCGTAATCGGGGTTTCGATCATGAGTCGAGTGGCAGGCTGAAGATCGTACTCTGCAGGGACGGCTTAGGCATTCCCATGACAATAATAGTTGTCTTAAACTTACACTTGGTATTAATACTAAAGTTGTAACATCAGCCAATCATCAAACGAAATATAAAAAGGTAACCAGTAATTAAATTTATTATTGTTACCCATTCCTTGACTAGTGTTTTTTGGGTAATACTTAACTCTTTTTCGGCGAAGAATTTCTGCATACTATCTTTAAAAGAAATTAACTTTTATCACTTTCGTTATTATTATTTATTAGCCCTAAACGTTTGTATGGTGTTTTAATTTGTAATATTTCCAGACGAGACTTTATCCGAGATCCGAAGTTTGTTGTCCGCACTTTTATTTACAGCTATTTCGAGAAAACTCTTCACAAGTCATTAGAGCACACATGCATTGTTCGATTTCACAAAAAGAGAAACGTGTGAGCCGCCTAACTACCAGTAAGGACCAAATAAAAACAAAACTAATCTCTTTTGTGTCTAAGACACAAACATCTTTAATTGCCTAGTTTTTGTTACAGTAGTTGTTTGGTTCATGTTAATAATTCCTAATATCAGTGGTATTATTTATATAAAAAACATTATATATACAAGATATGTCGAAAATGTGTAAGGATCTTCAATATTCTGTTGTCGAAAAAAAGAAATCCTTTAAAATTAAGAAAAAAATCTGATGTGTCCAACACATGACTTTCCTATCTAGTTATTACAGGCTTTTTCCGTTTATTGTGTACAACCTATTGCAGCATCTCTATAAATGTTTAGAGGATAAACTAAATATATATACATTGTCCACATACATCTACCGCGAAACATTTTTCTATAGATATTCATTGAAAATGAAAATACTGAAAAATTTAAATTTAGCACTTTTCCTACAATTTTTCCATTACGGTCCATTTAAAAAAAATCATGTATGAACAAATATTATAGAGATCGATATCGCAAACAACTTTTATTTCAACAATTTTCATAAAAATCAGAATTTTGCACATTTTGTCAAATTTCTCGAATACGGACCATTTCAGGAAATTTTTACATAAGGCAAAAATTATATATAATAATATTAGAAGTAACTTTTATTTGAACAATTTTCTTCTCCAAACATAAATAACAGATATATTCCATAAAATATATAAACGGCCTCCCATAAAGTACCCCCCCAGATGTTCCGACTTTGTCCAAAATCTAATCATTTCACGTCAGGCCGAAATAAAACTTAAGTTTAAAATTTATTGATTTTTTCTTTATCCGTTTTTGAGTTTTCTTTAAATTTCGAAATTTACACATTTTCTCAAATATCTCGAATACGGTCCATTTTAGAGAAATTATCTATGGGACAAAAATTATAGAGAATTATATTACAAACAACTTTTGTTTGAACAATTTTTATAAAAAAAAATATTTTTTTACATTTTGTCAAATTTCTCGAATACGGACCATTTTAGGAAAATTTTGTAAATGACAAAAATTATAGATAATAAAATAAGAAGTAACTTTTATTAAAAAAATTTTCTTCCCCAAACGTAAATAACAGATATATTCCATAAAATATAAAAATGACCACCTATAAAGTACCCCCCCAGATGTTCCGACTCTGCCCAAAATCTAATCAGCTCATTAGACGCTGGAATAAAGCTTAAGTTTGAAATTTGGTGTTTTTCCGTGTATCGGTTCATGAGTTATGCGTTATACAGACACACACACACACACACACACAGACACACACACACACACACACACACACACACACACACACACAGACACACACACACACACACACACACACACACAGACATCATCGCGAAAATAGTCAAAACGGATTCAGGGGACCTCAAAACGTAAAAATCCGTCGAAAACTCGAGGTCGAAAAAAATCATGATTCCTATACTTTCCTTATATCTGTATACAGATAGGAAAGTAAAAATGTAAAAACTGTACATTTAACAGTTATAGCCCATGCTTTATATTCGGTGTAGATAAATAAAATAAAAATAAGTTTTCTTCTATAGTGTTACTGGTAGGAGATGGCATTCTTTTAAGGCAAGGAAATACTCCTCCTAATTTTATCTTTTAATACTATACCAGTCCCAAGTAAGAAAAAGGTGTCAAATACTAATAACATTTTTTGATGAACCTGTTCAACAACACCTCTTTTATAATTAAAACTACCTTTTGAAAATAGGCTTTAATAAGCAAAATTGAGCATGACAAAATTGACAATGATTAACATTAACATAGATACAATAAACAAGTATACATAGGGTAGTACGTTAAGAAAATACACTACACATTCTTCATCGCTTAAAACTCCCAATTGATTAATTCTTTTTCTATATTATTTTTTTCACTTATAAGTCAAATGGCACCATTAGTCATCTATCGCTTGGGAGCGCTACGCAGAGTTTAAGTGGTTTACTCGCAAGGGGATGAATTACAGGGAGAATATTATTATTCTATATTTTTTTATTTTTCCTGCATTGTCCATTCAGGCCAATTGAGTGATTCACGGTAGCCATTTTCGCTGTAAATAGTTGGTAACAAGTTTGCTTGACGTTGACAGCAACGCGCTAAGCGCGTTTTGTTAAACAATAATTCGACAAAGTAGGACACTAGTAAGTAAAGCGATAGGCCATTAGGCTTTTAAAATGACATTTGAAAAAAGCCTGTCGCCCCCAGAATTCGAACCCAGAAATCTGTACACAAATGCCCTTACCGCTAGATCATGACGACATTGATGTCGATATTCCTAGACAGCAATTTAATGTACTAGTTTGGGCCAGATGCCACTTTTGATGCTCGTTCTCAAATCTTCAAATATCTCTTTACAGCATCGGTGTATATGAAAAATTCATTGATGCATACTAAACCCTTATCTTCGTCTACGTAAGTTAATTTTTCAATGTACGTTAAGAGACATAAACTTGAGAATGAAAATTCTGAATTTAATATATTCTAGATCGCAAATCAAAATCTGAAAGGTCAAAACCATTGAAATAAGTCGTAGAATAATTTTCAAAAATCCCACTACGAATTATTAAGACCATCCTTGAACCCCAATGGTGAAAACAAATACTTGGATATTTGAAAAAAAAAGCCTGTCGCCACCGGGATTCGAACTCAGACATCTTTCTTCTGGTCTAGCGGAAAGGGCATTTGTGTACGGTAATGTATACCTACGAAGGTAGATTATGGTTATCTTCGCCGAAATAAAAAGTAAGGATGAGGTCCATATTGGACAATGTGATGAATAAGGTGATGATCATTGGTTTTGAAATCACAGGCGATGAAAAGCTTGATAAGGGAACAAATGTGGCTGATATGAAGTTCCACACCTAAGATTCTTTAAATTGGTAGTTAAATCATATTGTTAATGATAGGTATTGCAGCAACATCTGCATGTTTGTAACTAAATCAAAAACTTTGCAAATATTTGAATTTTTAATTAGTCGATGATTACACCAATACGGCTTACTTAAATAATTCTAAATATTGTGAGAATCTAAGGAAAAGTATTCATACAGAACATGTCAATGTATTTTCCTTATGCTAAAGAGGAATACTTATTTGAGTAAACGACCAAAACTTGTCTTTATTCAGAAAATAACTGTACTTATAAAAATGACATAATCAGATTATAACATTAACAAATAAACAATCTCCTAAGCACTACACAACTCGTATACAGTGTGTACATGCAATGCTCATTACAAGTACTCCATTGTAACACTCCAAGATATTACGAAAGTAAAACCTAAGCATAACATAAATAGAGAGAAATAATTCACTACCGTATAAGTGGACAATATTATACTATAAACCACGTCCTTATAGACCACATGTAGTAACTGCTCTGGTATTACACTCGCCACAGTATTTTGAAGAACCAATTCCAGCCTGGCCTCATCGTGATCCCATCGGCATAACCCAATCCCCAATCATTACGTTTCTGTGTGATACACGCCGCTTCGCTTTCAGAAAAAGTGATTTATACAATATATAGTGTTGAACGTGTAAAATGCCGAATCGTAAAAAGCAGAAAAAATTAATGAAAATTAAAGCAAAGATGAGGAACTTAGAAAATACATATGTTTATGCAAACGTACCTTGGACTGATGTTTATTCGTCAGTCACAAAATTTAAGGCAAATATGGAATATCAAGAAATAAAAATGTGCCAAAATATGTTTGTTTTTGCAAATGTAAGTATACTAAATCAGGTCTGATATTTATACAGTATGTCGCTAATGTATGGAATAAATTCATTATTTCTAAAATAATCGACTTTTGAAAAAAATCCAAAAACAGGTCAATTTTAATTTTTGAATCGTCATCACATGATGTAGATGTAACGAACATTACGTCACCAATATTACCGTGGTGACGTAATCGGCAATTTTTTTAAATGCAACCATGTGTCTCAAAACACCTCATTGGAAAGGTCTTCTAATCGTCTTTACAACGATGTAATTATTTGAATATTTATTTCTACAAGATCGACCAAAACTGTTTATTTACTAAAATCTTAATCATAAATTCTGATTCACTGAACTAAGTTTTTGTAAGGACCGCCACTGGAAATAAAACATCGTAGTGTACCCAAAAAATATTTCTGTATTTTGGATATGTTACTGATAATAGTACTAAATTCTAATTTAACACTAATTGATGTGTATCAGTCAAGTGTTCAATAGTTAAAATCTTTAAATTAGCATAATTTAGTAAGCTTACAGAAACTGAACGAATCGAAATATTAATGATGATTGGCTATGGAGATAGAGTAAGGACACAGAGAGAAGTTGGCAATTTATTTAATGCTAAATACCCCAATCGTGAACCCATTTCTCAATCAACAATTAGTAAAATCGAGAAAAAGTTTCGAGAAACGGGCCATGTTAAAGATCTCCCCAAAAGTGGTAGAAAGTCAATTTCCGAAGACAAAAAAGTTAACGTTTTACTAGAGTTTCAAGAAAGACCCCACACCAGCACGAGACAAGTTGCGCTGGATAATAATTTACACCATTCTACTGTTGCTAGAGTACTGAAAAAGGAGAAGTGGCATGCGTATAAGGTACATTTGGTCCAAGAGCTGTTAGAAGATGACTTTGATAGGAGAATTGAATTCTGTGAAACAATTATGGAACGATCTAACAAAGATCGTAATTTCATAACAAATATACTTTTTTCGGATGAAGCAACTTTTATGCTCAACGGCCATGTAAACCGCCAGACATATCGATAATGGGCAAGTGAAAATCCCCATTGGATGCAGGAGTATACGACACAATATCCTGAAAAGGTGAATGTTTGGGCCGGCATTATAAATAATCAAATAATAGGGCCATATTTTTTTGAAGGAAACTTGACCGGTCCTCGATATCTTCAATTTCTTCAGGATTATCTATTACCACAATTAAATCAACTATTTCCAAATAGATGTGATTTGTGGTTTCAACAGGATGGGGCACCCCCACATTACGCCTTTGATGTACGAACCTACTTAAATGCTGTTTTTCCAGATAGGTGGATAGGAAGAAGAGGAACGATCGAATGGCCACCAAGGTCGCCAGATTTGACACCCTTAGACTTTTTTTTATGGGGATACTTGAAGAGCAAAGTTTATCAAAGTCGCCCAAATGATATAGAAGAGTTGAAGGATCGCATCAGAACGGAGATTGCACAAATAACGCCTGAAGTTCTCGTAAACGTTAGAGACGAATTTACTGCTCGGCTGTCTCATTGCATTATTGCTGAAGGTCATCAGTTTGAACATTTAATATAATTTAATTGTTTTTTACTAAACAGTTTTATGTATTTTAGTAAATAAACAGTTTTGGTCGACCCTGTAGAAATAAATATTCAAATAATTACATCGTTGTAAAGACGATTAGAAGACCTTTCCAATGAGGTGTTTTGAGACACATGGTTGCATTTAAAAAAATTGCCGATTACGTCACCACGGTAATACTGGTGACGTAATGTTCGTTACATCTACATCATGTGATGACGATTCAAAAATTAAAATTGACCTGTTTTTGGATTTTTTTCAAAAGTCGATTATTTTAGAAATAATGAATTTATTCCATACATTAGCGTGTACAGTTACAAAATTTAAGGCAAATATATGAAATATCCTAAAACAAAATGTTTCAAAGTATGTATGATTATGCAAATATACCTATACTAAATCAAGAACATGGTTTTTGCTTGAGTCACGCTTTTTGTTTATGCAAGACATGCCCTTAGAAACCTAATCAAATAGTCTATATAAGTTGTGTTTTGCAATTGGAAAAAATAATTAACAATAATAATTTTTTTAACCAAATTGTCGATCACTCAACTAAACGAAATAATAAAAAGATATTTTATGTCTATTCGAGAAAGCAGATCGGAAACTATACGCTGTGCTGGTTCATCTGTTTTTCGATAACACAAGCGTAATATAGCATTTCAGAGCGTCTTTTATTTTAATAATTTATTGATGCCTTAATAATAATTAAATGGAAATATTAAAAAATAAATGTTAACACTCTTTTGGGGAGGTACATGCTTAAACAAGATAAAGATAAAGATGCGCTGTCTAACTACTTTACTCATGTTGAGGACACGAAAAATGACAGTATTATTAACAATACTATATTTAATAGTTTTTTCAATACAAATCGAATTTAACTGCAAACTGTATTGAATGATTATTGTTCCTTTGTCCCAATAGCACTTAATCATCATTACGTAATTTGTCTAAGTATGTAACCAAGAATGCGTATTTTAAATTCAGCATGACTCTAGTTCTTATTGAGGTAAAATATTCTTTATCTGAATCCTGGCATTATTAAATTAATATTGCCGTGTTCAATTTTTGAATCAAAAGCTACAAATAAGTACCAACATTTTTAATTTCAAAAACTCAACTCAAAAACAATCACGCGCACTTAAAATTTTCTTAAATAAAGATTATGGCATGCTTGGCTCAAACAAGCCCAAAAATGCTTATTTTTTGCTTAATATAAGCATTAATTTCTTTATGTGCTCTTGCCTCGGTATCACAAACGTTATTTACACTTAATTTATACACTTAATTTAAATCGCTAAGCTGATAATCTTATACCAAATAACTATTAGTAGACATTTGTTTATGCAAATTATTTCCTTCATAAATCTTTTGGAGCCCTTTTTGATTCATATCTCGCAACAAGCTGGGGAATTATTTTTCAGATAGCCTACATAAGGACACAAGGAAACACTTAGCTAAGATATTAATCCCAGAAAATTGTCCCCGTTTGTTAGCCTTAAAAATAAATCCTGTACTAGAAAGTTTACTAACCATAAAAAATTTAAAAAAACCTGTGGGAACAGGTTTTGAAGATAAAATGGGTAAAGGTCTAGCTATTTTGAGAGAAGCCATTGGAAATCAAAGTAATTTAGGTCAAAGTCGCCCAGGTACAAGATAAAGTATAATCCTGGAGGGAAATGTATAAAGAAAAAGAAGGAGGAAAGCTATATTAGGCGAGAGGAACATCAGGAACATACTTGAGAAGCATATTCTATTTAGTTTCATTCAAAACCTCAGCAAACGACTACTAAGTCAAGCACACATTTCTTTAAAGATGTTATCTGTAAGGACAATAACATCTTATAGACAAAAAGGGTGACTTGCTATCTAGCTATTTTTTAGTTTCCAAATCAGATGGCTATATAATTGTTTTATCGTTAGAACGACTATATAAATTTGCCAGTACAAGTCATTTTAAACTTCAAACGTAAAAAAGTGCAAAAATATATGCATGGGTACTATTGATTTATAGATGCGTATTTCATGGTGCGCATTAACAAAAATCATACAGTATGGTTCAAATGAAAGGAATAAATTCATTATAATGGAAGTAATTAATTTTTCAAAAAAATGCTCGGACAGGTCAATTTTGTTTACTTAAAGCGCAATTTTTTAAATAAAATTCAATTTTCCCCCACTTCCCATTTTTGAGCAGTGACGTCATTGACAATTTTTTTAAATAGCAACCCCAATTTTTTTTTCTTGAATTTGATAGATCTTGCAATTTCCTACTCGGAAACATAATATTTGAAATATCTGACATAACAGTTTTTTTTGAAAAAAATTCATTTAAAGATCAGATACATAAATTTTATGTTATTTTGAAACACAATAAATTAATAAAAGATAATTATTTGTAATTAAGTGCTTAATCTAAAAAAATAATATTAAAAATAATAATAATAATAATAATATTAAAAAGAATTTAATGACAATTTCACAAATTCTTTTTATTATTATTTTTATTATTATTTTGTTAGATTAAGCATTTAATTACAAATAATTATCTTTTATTCATGTATTGTGTTCTCAAAATAAAATAAAATTTAAGCGTCTGATCTTTAAATGTCTTCTATTCAAAAAAAATTGTTATGTAAGATATTTCAAATATTATGTTTCCGAGTAGGAAATTGCAAGATCTATCAAAATCAAGAAAAAAAAAAAAAAAAAAAAAAAAGGTTACCATTTAAAAAAATTGTCAATGACGTCACTGCCCAAAAATGGGAAGTGGGGGAACATTGAATTCTATTTAAAAAATTGCGCTTTGAGTAAACAAAATTGACCTGTCCGAGCATTTTTTCGAAAAACCAGCTACTTCCATTATAATGAATTTATTCCTTTCATTTGAACCATACTGTATAATATATCTTAGATTCAAATTTAAAAATCTATATACGAATGAACTTGCCTCCTGTTTGGGCTCAGCACGGCACCTTCTGTTTTTTTTAAACTATTTAAGCCTATTATCAAGAATTACTTAAAAGCTCAATTATTTGGATGATCTATTATTGATGATCTGATATTGTTTAAATAATGAAGAAATTTCATTTAATTTATTACTGTCTTGAGATTAATTATAAATTAAAAAAATCTAAACTAATTCCTTCCTAAGTACAAAATATTTTAGCCTTTATATGAAATAGTATTTCCATGATATTAATATTACCTATCTTAAAGCAAGCCAACTCCATTAAGCACATCCAAGTATCTAAAAACCCCAAAATACGGATGTTTGCACAACTAATAGGTTATTTAATATCTATAAAAAAAAGGAAAGTGTAAATGTAGAGCGTTAAATTTTAATTACGAAGGCATGGTAGATAATTATTAGAGGAATGTTTAAGTACAAATATTTCTGAAAGAAGCAGGCACTGCTTACAACTTTCAAGGCACTTAAATAATTTGTAAAAGATAAGTCAAATGCAATATTGTGTTTAGAGTAGCCAAACGATGTTATGTTATGTTGGGAATGGGGTGTTAATACACTGCGACCTAAAAAATCTATTGTGCTAACGCAGCAGGGAAATATATCAATGCCTATAACGACCCTTCCAATCCCATCTTTTTAAGGAAGTGTAGGATTTGGAGTGGCTTCAAGTTAGGTAAATTTCCCTCTTCTACTTGATATGCTCCTACGTATAGTGCTCTTGGATTTTGTAGTGCTACACATTCAGTTAGAATGTGAATGGAGGTTTCGTCCTCCTCCTCACTATCTTCTACTACTCTCAGTTTACTAAGGTGTTCTTTTAGTCGGTAATGCCCAGTAAGGATACCTGTTACAATTCGTAGCCTGTTCTTGCTCAGGCAGATGTAGGCTTCTGATCTGTTCTGGTTATATTCACCCAGAACTATCATAGCCTGTCTCAACCCCAAGAGACTGTTTCAATTATCGATTCTTCTACTGCCCAATTCTTTTTTAATCTCTCCTAATATTATGTTACTGCTGATACCGCAGAATGGCTCAGGTTCCATAAAAGTTGTTTGAGCTCCTTTCCTTACGAGACTATCTGCAATCTCGTTACCCTGTACCCAGTTATGTTCCGGGACCCAAGTGAGAGTAACTCTGTTTTTTTTGCCTAACTCATTAAATTATTTTAGGCATCTCCAGATCATTTTTGAGCTGATTACGAAGAGCTCAGTGTTTTAATGGCTGCTTAGCTATCGGACATGATGATAATCTCTTGTCTACGATAGTTTCTCTCGATGTTAAACTGGATACACTTCTCGATGGCGTGCATTTCCGCCTTAGGGATGCTTGGGTATTTTCCCAAGCTTTCGGAGTGATTGGTTCTCGGCCCATACACTCCTATTCGAGTTCCTTCTATGATTTTGGAACCATCCGTATACCACTGAATAGCATGTCTTTCGGTTGCAAGCGCGATGGATTCTTGGCTCCATTCTTTCTTGCAGCCCAGCTCTGTGGTGTTGAAGTTTTTCATAAAACTGTACTTCTCCATCATTTCATCCTAGGGCATATCCCAGGTATCTTTGGTGATGAAGCAAGTAGACTTTCGTCTTATTACTCCGTTCCTGATCATTCTATATCGTGTCCTTTTTGCCACATTCTCTATCATTAAATGTAAAGGGTTAAGTTTAAAATTACCTCCATTGCGGCCGTAGGGCAGGTTCTCATTACACCGGTGTAGTCTTTGTACTTTTGAGATATTAACTCTCGTAGTATGGCTTTTATGACCTTATTTACCACTTTCTTCTCATGTGTGTTTGTTATCCAGGGTTAGACCTAGATATTTGACTTCATTTTTCCATTCTATACCTATCCCGTCTACTTTAACGGTATTGAGATAAGACAAAAGACACAACTGCGATATTGTATGTAAATAGTATGAGGGGAATACAATTTGAAATTTTGCCTGTTGTATCTGCTTTCAACCCATTTCTAGTAATTAGTAAGACTCGAACCAAGATATCGCAAAACAGAGGGTATTGTTATAGTAGGTACCATAACGGGAAACACAACTCTGCTTTTATATATCTTCAAAATATATGGTATCTAGACATAATATATAATTAACTCCTAATCCCAGATTATCACCCAATTTGGGAGATTACCCTGGTAGCGTCCATCTTATCAGGCAAGCATACTCAAGATAAGTATTATTTTTGTGTTTTTGTATGCAAATTTTTAGTATCATTAAATAAGAATACCATGTTCCAGTACAATTCAACATTTAGGGGAAAGAGAGAATGGTGGTCGCCTAAACATTTTTGTTTTTTAACCTTAATACTTCAAACTGTATTTACGAAATATTTTTAAACAGAACAAATAAGAAATTTAAAGATTTTCCGACTACTGCAAGTGACCATATTTACCCACGGCCGAAGGGTAAAAATGGCCACTGTCAGTATTACCCCCATTTAAAAATAATGAATCACAAATGTACATTGCTTTGGAAACAGGTGCAGTCTTTGTGCGCCCATAAGCGACAAATGCTACATTGAAACCACAGTTCTCTATTTTTACCAAATTCACATTAAATTGCGCATGTATCTTCATTAACGTCGCTATTACGATCATCCTCATCTTCATGATCATCCTCATCTTCAGTTAATGTTTTTTCTGTGATCTTCTGTGCAATTTCTTCTTGGTACTATTCGAAGCGGACTGAATTTTACAGGGTTTGACTCTTTGAGGTCAATTTTTCGTTGTAGTTCTTTGTTAACTTTATTTCTTATTTGTTCTTCCTTCTTCCACTATTTTTCTTCTATAAGTAACTTCATTGGTGTTGATGTCATTATTTCTAAATGTTGCTATTGTGACTGGGGCTTTTATTTCCAAATGAGTCATCTTTTGAGCATTATTGTAGTGGAATTATGTCAACAAACGATAATTCAAGTTTTTTATCAGGTTTGGAATTTTCTTTATTCCCATTATCTTCATTATTATTATTCTCCTTATCTAATTAATTTACCTTCTCTTTCTGCACTAAGTTGTACATCAATCCATCGTGCTTTGTCACCTTTCTTTTTGTAAACTCGAGGCATCTAAAATAGAAAAAGTTTATAAAGAAATATTCTTTATTATATAAAAATAATTTGGAGGGGTAATAGGGGCCGGCCAGCATTACCTCCACGTACGTGGCTATTATAACCCCAAAATAAATGTTTATACCCATTGACTCATAGTCATTAGTCACTTAAATTAGAGCAAGTACTTCTTATGTAAGCTTATACTATATTACAAATGTAACATATAGGTACCATTTATGTAACTAAATAAACTTAATTAGATGCTTATACATACCTTTAAAAATCTGAGACTGATACATCAACACCAATAAAATTTGACATTGTCAAAAATTGTTAAAACTACACTAGCATGTGTAACACCAGAGGCCTTACTATTGTGGTCTATATGGACGTGGTTCTCATATAATTAAGATTTAACTTCTTTACATGTGTAGTAAATACCCAGAATAAATGGCTTTATTCCACAAAAACAGAGCGTATAAATTGACAACTAAATTAGTAACTGACAATTATAAATTAAAACAATACAGAGTGATATAGTATTAACAACATACATATAATGTATACTACATTCTTCCCACCTTCAAAAACGATAGTAATCGTTTAAATATTTTGGAGTTTCTTTAGTTCGTCTCGATCGTCTCAGTTGGTTTGTGTCACATGAATTTATATCGTTGGTATTTTCTTCGTCTACACTTATCAAAGGCGTTGGCACCGTTTCCTCAGAATAAGCGGTACGAGATTCAGGCGTGGAAGAGTTTTCTGAAATTGTATCAATTTCGAAAGAGCATCGGGGTGGTGCAGGTGGTGGTGTTTCTACATCTTCAGGCTCGTCATGTACAATATGTCCTTCGTCTCCTTTAGGGGCCAAATGTCGATTTGATACAGTCGTTTCTTTTCCATCTCTTAAGCGGACATACGAATAATCCGGATTAGCCTCTAGAAGTTCCACTTCTTCCACTAATGGTTCATATTTGTTAGAACGATTGTGTTTCCTCATGAAGACAGTTCCAGGAGTAGATAGCCACGAAGGTAATGATTGTCCGTTTGTTGATCTTCTACTGTGAAGAAACATTCTTTCATGAGGCGTTGTGTTGGTAGCAGTACATAGCAAGGATCTAATGGAGTGTAAAACTTCTGGAAGGACTAATTCCCATTGAGAAATTTTTAGGGCCTTTGATCTAGTAGTTAACTGAATTGTTTTCCAAATTATTCCGTTTTCTCTTTCTATTTGGCCGTTACCTTGTGGATTGTAAGCAGTTGTCCGGCTAGTCGCCACTCCTTTAGATTGAAGAAATTCCCTTAATTCTTGCGACATAAAAGCTGAGCCTCTGTCTGAATGTACATAGCTTGGTAACCCAAAGAGAAAGAAAAGACTTGATAAATGTTTTATAATACTTGCTGCAGACACATCCTTGCATGGAAACGCAAATGGAAATCGTGAATATTCATCAATTATAGTAAGAAGATACTTATTATGAGTTGTGGAAGGTAGAGGTCCTTTAAAATCTAATGAAAGTCTTTCAAAAGGCTTCGTAGCCTCGATTAAATTGTTTTGAATTTTGTAGAAGCGTGGTTTAACTTCAGAGCAAACGGGACAGGATAGTATTATTTTTCTAATCTCTTCAATTGAGTATGGTAGATTTTTCGATCGTACCCAGTGAGTCATACGAGTAATCCCAGGATGACATAGTGATTTATGTAATTCAATAAGACGATTTCCATATCCTGGCGATACGTTAGCGCATACGTTTGACAAGTTTTCAGCTCTTGATAAGGTGTCACAGATATTATTTAATTTGCCAGGACGATAAACAATGTCATATCTATTCGCTACGTGCGCGACAGCAGCGCCAATTTGTTTTGGTATTAAAGGAGTATTTCTGCCTATACTGACAAATACAATTTTTAATAGAATTCGTAAATAAAAAGTATATATGTTAGTTTTAATAAAAGTATATGGATTTACAAAACAATTAAAACATTAATTTATTATTATTATATATTTTTCACGCTTAAATTGAAGAAAATTATGTATAATCATTAAAAATCAATAATAAAATATAGGCAGGCAACAGTATTTACTGGAAAATGTATGAGAAGTTGCCTAAGTCTAATAAGTTGTCATTGAAGAAACCATTTATAATAGCGTGAAGTTAAAATGTATAAAAAGGATCGCTACTTATATTTTCATTTTTGTTCTAAAGAAAACATAGAATGAATGATTAAAACTGGTTTCCGATCAGTAAGTCACAAAATTGCATACCAGCCAAATATTATAATCAACGGCAGAAATCTTGAATTCTAGTCCTTGCTTAATGAACATTTAAGAATAAAGGGATATTAAAGAACATCGTAAAATGATAATTTATTGTTTATTTAAAAACTTTCTAGTTTCTGATGTCTACTATTTCCAGCATTACTGTTATTATCACAAAAATAAAGGTAATTTTTCTTCTTAAAAGTACACCTATCCATTTATTTCTTTGATTTAATTTCCACTTTGTTAGTGAAATTTGTTATATAAGTTTCACTGTTTTTTTTTTTGTACAATTTTCAACACAGCAACTCCGGTTGCTTATTGTGTTGTTTTTACCTACTTTTTTGAAAAAAAGTAAACTGTATACGTGTATTTGATATGCCAAAATTACAAAATATCCCCCTAAAATGCACGAATTATCCGCAGCTAGCGCTAGTATCGCTTTTGCTTCCCTTTCCATGACTTCGCACGGAGCGAATAGCTGGAAAGTTCCAATCGCAATCTTAAAATTTTGTCATTTTTTATTTTTCCTGGATGTTTAGTATCAAACATAAATGTTACTGATTTCTGATCAGTAATAAGGGTGAACGGTCGACCAATAAGATAGTGCCTCCATTTTCTAAGCGCTTCCACAATGGCATAAGCCTCTTTTTCAACAGCAGAATGTCTTTTTTCTGTTTCTGATGAGTGCGCGAAAAGAATGCCACCGGTCTATTGTCTTGCGATAGTGTGGCAGCTATAGCGAATTCTGAGGCATCAGTTTCCACAACAAATGGAAGTTTGTCATTAATTGCGGAAACAAACGATTTGGCTATATTCGACTTGATCGTATTAAAACAATCTGCAGCTTCTGAGGAAATTGGAAATATTTTACATTGAATAAGTGGCTGTATTAAAGTTGAAAATCTAGGTATCCATTTTGCATAATGGGAAAACATACCTAATACACGCCGAAGAGAAGTTTGATTAGAGGGAAAATTGAGCTCAAGCAGTGGACGTAATCGATCGGGATCTGGTCTTATTGTATTGTTTTCTATATTATAGCCCAAAAGGTTGATTGAAGTTAAGGAAAATTTTGATTTTTCTTTATTTAATGTTAACTGATATTTTCTTGCCACCTCTAAGAATCTGCTGAGATTGATGTCATGTTCATTTTGAGTTTCACCACCAATAGTTACATCATCTAAATACGAATATGTTCCTTGAAGTTGTTCTTTTTGAATAATTGAATTAATAACCCGTTGAAAGGCTGCCACCCCATTGGTAACCCCGAATGGAATTCGTAGAAATTGATAAAGATTTCCACCTGCTTCAAAAGCAGTATAGGGTCTATCTTTTTTACAAATTGGTATTTGATGGTATGCACTTTTTAAATCAATAGTGCTAAAAAATGAATACTTAGATATTTTAGATATTAAATCCTCTATATTGGGGAGAGGGTAAGCATCCAATTCTGTGAAACGATTTATCGTTTGAGCATAATTTATAACTATCCTTTTCTTATGAGTTGAACTTTTAGTGACTAGGACTTGTGCACGCCATGAAGAATTACTTTCTTCGATTACACCTTCAAGAAGAAGATTATTTACTTCATCGCTAATAAATTGTAAATCTTCAGGAGAATGTTTAATTGATTTTATGGCAATTGGTCTACAATCCGGAGAGAGCTTATTAAATAGTTGAGCCGGTGGAACAATTGCTTACGCTACACTGCATATTTTGAGGGGGTTTATTGTTCCTCCAAAGGATATTTCGAGTGACTGATGATTTTTGAGGATATCATGACCAATTATGTCGTCTGCACACAAATCCTTAATAATTAATAACTTAATGTCCTTGTAGAGATAACCTAATATTTCTATAGATACATTACAACTTCCTTCAACTTGCGAAGTTAATGATATGGAAGCCATGTTAACTTTTTCATCTGAAGGCATTATCGGGAATTTACATTGTTTAACCAACAGAAGATTGATAAAACTAGATGTGCTTCCAGTATCTATTAAACACCTAGCCTGTTGGTTGTTTATCTTTGCTGGGATGATAGCTTTTTCTAATCCGCCATTCGACGCAATAGATACTATGTGAGCCAAGATATCAGCTGCTGCAGTAGTTGCTGACGCAAAAGTTTTACCAGTAATAGCTTTTCCTCTACATACTTTAGAAAAGTGACCACGTTTCTGACAATTTCTACAAATAACATTTGAGGCAGGACATTCTTGTCGTTGGTGTTTAGGACCCCCACAAAAAAAACATTTAAAATTATTATATTTGGAAGCTGCGACAATATTTTCTGAGTCTATGAGAGAAGTGTTATTAATTAAGTCACGATTAGAATCAAGAGCGTTTACTAACGAGTTTGAAGGAGAAAAACTAGCAGATTGGAGTTGGGCATTTTCTAGTGACAATGCTTTATTAAAGGCCATATCCAAATCCATTGTAATTTCTTCTAATAATCTTTGTCGAATAAAATTGGAAGACAAACCTGCTATAAAAGCATCTCTAATATAATCTTTCTTATTTTGTTCTGCAGTTACAGCTTTAAATTCGCAATCTATTGAAAAATCTTCTAAGATCCGTAAATATTGACTTATAGACTCATTTGGTTGCTGTCGGCGAGTAGCAAGTAAGTGTCGCGCATATATTTGATTTTTGGGTTTAACATATATATCATCCAAACGTTTTAGAGCTTCCTCTAATGTCTTACACCCTTTAATTAGCTTATAAACACTGGAACTAACATGGTTTATCAATATTTTTAGTTTCACATCTGCTGAAACTTCTTCATCTTCTCCATGAGATTCAAGAAAACTATTGAATGTGCTTCTCCAATAAATCCACTCATCGGCGGCAGAACGAGAGGTAGGATCAATTTCGAATCGAGCTGGTCTTAGATATTTTCCGATGCCGTCCATTGTACTAATATTACTTGTGGAATAAATTGTAGTAAATACCCAGAATAAATGGCTTTATTCCACAAAAACAGAGCGTACAAATTGACAACTAAATTAGTAACTGACAATTATAAATTAAAACAATACAGAGTGATATAGTATTAACAACATACATATAATGTATACTACAACATGTAAGTCGTTTAATCTTAAATTATTATTTATATTTGCTATGGTGCTCACGTGCCACTTACAGATGATTAATGGTAAGTACCAGTTTTTGTACAGGCGAGGAAAACCCGGAAAACCCCACCCGCCCCACCATAATTCATGTTATGGTAGCCTCTTGCGATTAAAATCTGTTTAAGGGTTAGCAGAATTACATATTTTTTGTCTAACTTGTTTTTCTCATTACCAAGATCTATATACATATAACCAGAGATTAATAAAAATATTATGTACATAAATTTTTAACAAGCTATTTGTTTTTTACAATTCAGAAAAAGATAATAATCTTTTTAACGAAAATATTTCCAACTTTGAGTTATTTAGATTTAAATTTACAAAGTTACACACCCACCTTGATATTGACGAAGGTTAAATATATTTCGAAGAAAAGTTTTTCAAACAACTGAACTGTTGATTATACTTCAGACCATGATATTACCTACAACTTGACGAGAAAATTTTGTGAGATTGAGGTTTCATTTGTTTATCTTTCCATTATTACATGTACATTTTGATAGAGAACTTGGAGTTGAGATGTTTACTTTTTAAAGTATAATTTGTATTTCGGGAAAGTTAAAAAAATCATCAATACAGGTTCGCGAACGAAAAGTCTATAGTCTTGGAATAAAATGGTCTATATTGGCGCAATGTTAATATTATATCCATCTCCTTGACTGGAAAATTCAAGCAATCTTAAAGCAACGTACAAGAAATATGTGGATAGATCAGAAACTAGAAGTAATCGAGAAAGCTGATGATCTTGCAAAGCATCTAAAAACACTTTATTAATATACTGAAGCATTTTTGTTTAGGTGTTTAAATTTTCTACCGAACTTTCCATGGTACCCGTTAATAAATTTTCTGGGTAGTAAAAATTTAACATTATTGGAGCATATATTGGAAACTTCGAGCATATTAGCACACAGTTTTGACATCAAAATTATTTAAATTACTAAAAAATTATTGACCGACATCAAATTTCCAAGAAGTATCAAATGCATATTTTGTAAAGTTGATTAAACATAATGTTTAGACGAATTAAGAAAACTCATAATCATGAGATAGAGGATGTAGTAGGTTATAAAATTATATTATTTTCGTTCAATAAACGCAAACTTAATGATTTTTACGTCTGTAGTTTAATTAAAATTTAGTTTTACCACGGGATATCCTAAACAAAATCAGGGTTAACAGCTTTATTTACAACCATTTTATTTTATTTTGACATTTATTGCACCGGCCATATCTGTAAATGGCCTTCCTTGTTATTTATATTTTTCTGGATGACATAAAATACAGTTTGGCACAAGTGCATCTGCGGCTTGCCAGATTGTGTGGAAGGATCGCTTCCGTTTAGCTAGTTTTTATTAGAGGATTGGCTGGTTTACTATCTCTAAAGAAAATTTTAAGAGTACGGCTAATTTCCATGGTAATTTCTTTCTTTAGTCAAAGAGCCAAAGAACTAAAAGTAAATACTGAGTTTGGATTTTGTACTTATACATTATATTTTATTAAGTTTATTAAAAATAAATAGTAAAGTTTGTGGCAATAAGGGTGAAACGGATCACAGTCTAAACTTTTTCATGTTAAAAATAATGTGGCTCCCTGGATACCATATCTCTCAGTCATACCAGTTTGACTAATTTTTGTGTTTAATAGAGTGGACCCCCTAGAGTAGATTAAATTAGGAGTTGGACGTTATTTGTCCTTGTCCACCACGACCTCTTCAGATCTATTGTGGGACTCCGTTTGTTTTAGAGTATGTCGTCTGGCCTAGTCTTTTTTATTAGACTTAGTAGCTTTGACAATGGCTCCCGCATGTAGAGGCATGCATTTGGCTTTTCTTCGCCCAATGTTAGAAACCTCATTCCAACCAGGCCTTCACATTGGCACAGGACGTGGAATGTTCTTCACAGAACTTGCACAAAGTTGCTTCTTCTACTGGATTGATGACACTCATGTGCCTTTTGACGCTTTTGAACTTGGCCGATGGTTCCTTGATAAACTGTTTGGCTTGTCTCAGTCTTGGATAGTTGTTCCACTATTCCTAAGACTCTTTTTGCATCCATTGTTTAATGGATGCCTTGCACAATACCTTAGCAACTCCACAGAAGGGTTCGGGACCTGTCATGGTCTTGTCTGAGCCTTCTCGGGCTAATTCGTCGGCCTTTTCGTTGCCCTGATATCCCTCATGGCCTGGAACCCAGGTTAGGGTCACTTTATTTTAACTACTTAGCTCTGTCATGTCTTCTAGACAGTCTTTCACCAGTCGTGATTTGAGTTCTGGTGAGAGAATTGCTTTTAAAGCTGCTTGGATATCAGAGTATATGGCAATAGTTTTGCCTGATATTTGCTGATTTAATATTTCTCTTGCACACTGTTGCATATTTTCCTAAACTCAGCGAAATCGTTGTTTTCGACTTGGGTCCATAGATTTCCAGCACCGGCTCATTCCTTGGTTTTTGAACCGTCTGTGTACCAGACGAGTTCAGCCTGTACAGAAGGTCCCTGTTTCCAGGATTATCGGGCTGGTATTTGAATTTGAAAATTTCTTTTAAATGTATGTGGTTATGGCTCTATCAGTAGGTATAGCTAGAATATTATCCCTTTTTACTTGCTGATATAGCCTTGTGTAGTCGGCGCTATGTAGTTGGCTTATTGGGTTTTGTCCCTGCATTATCCTGTGAATAGCTGACCTGGTTTCTCCTTGTATGAAGATGTGCAGTAGCCTGAGATTTAATAGTACCTCCATTGCTGCAGTCGACGTAGTACGCATGGCCCCAGTAGCACTTAGACAGGCAAGCCGCTGAATAGTGAGTTGGCCTATTGCACTTGCCTGCGCAGTTTTGGTTACCCACGCTACTGCGCCATAGGTTCATGGGTCTTATTACCCTTGTGTATGGTCATTTTGGGGTTTAGACCCCAGTTTTTCCCAGTGAACCCCCTAAATATGATAAATGCAATAAAATACCTATCCGAGAGCCATATTTCAACCAAATATAACAAATTAAGGCAAGAAGGTCAACGTTTTAAAATCTTATAACATTTCTAGGTTCTCTTATTGACTATCTTCACAAGATCAAACGGCTTGGTCCTCTGCAGTCGCCAAGGATGACTCTGATTTTCCAGTAGCTGAAAAGCTTCTGCGTTGATATGTAGGTGCGCATATACGAAGGCTCCTTCACTAAGTTGTTCAATACTTTATTTTGGAATGCTTAAATAGACAATGTTGCTATCTCTAGCACATCCTCATAATTGAGTGCTATAAAACCACTCTGATTTTATGTGATTGTAGATTAATATTTCATAATATACAGAGAATGCAGCAGTGCTCTTTATAGTTTAAACCTAATTCAGTTATTTTCTTATTAACATATACTTTCAATATTAACTTTGCAGCAATCAAAGGTCATGAGGTACAGTCTTTCTATTGATATGTAGAGAAAGTATCTTCATTTTTAAGTTCAGAGGGGTAGATTAAGTTCGTTGTGATAACTACAAAATTGTTTGCAGTTTGAAGTTTTCTTACTGATCTTTCTTGGTTCTGATTAACTAAAAGCAGAGCAGTATTAGCTGCGAATTCTACAGTCTACCAGAGATGGCAAGTCACTCCTTGATTCTGAAAATCGGGGCTGAGATATATATGATAATATCTGTACATATAACTACTTTTATACCATTTTGTTTAGTTTATGGACCAAATCTTCATACCTCACCTTGTCGAAGGCTTGAGCAACGTTTATAATTACTACAAAGCAGGCTTATTTTCCTTCAAAGACACACTCAATGACGTCTGTAATTATGTGCACTTGGTCAGTATAGTAGTCATGTGACAAATTGCAGATAAGTAATCCATTTTTTATCTTTAATATGTTTCATTTCTTTCTCTATTCCAATTTGTGGTATATTCCTTATAAACCACTTTTAATTCTATATTATTTAAAAAAATTTAATTTTGTTTCAACTTCTCTTAATTTTTTTTATATTTGTATATCAAACGATTTTGAGTTTTATTTGCTCGTATTTATTAGGATCTTTTGGTTTACTTACAAACATGTATACTATAATATGATCGCAATTTGGTACTATATTGTGATATTTTCCTTAATACGAGGATGTATCAGAAAATAACGAGACTGGTGCTATAGTATAACAACGAAACATTTATTTAATTTAATAATTTAATTCAACAACTATCCTTCGAAGTACTCTCCATTCTGTTGAATACACTTATTCCATCGCTTTATCCACTTATCATAAACTTCTGAGAAACCATTTTTTGATCTTCTGTTTAGTATACCCATCACGGCGTTGTTGAGCTCTAAATCCGACTCAAATCTTCTACCTCTCAATTCTCTTTTGACTTCAGGAAACAAATGGAAGTCACATGGAGCAAGGTCAGGAGAGTAGGGGGGATGAACCATAATTTCAACCCCTAATTCTTCAATTGTTCGTTGACAAATCATTGATCTATGAGCCGGAGCATTGTCGTGATGCAGCGTCCAGCCAAAGTCCTGATAAAGCGGCCTTTTTTTCTTTAATTTTGCCTTTAAGGGTCCTCGAAGTACATTAGAATAGTACTCCCCTGTTACTGTATGTCCTCTAGGTACAATGTGATCGTAAATAACGCCAAATTTATCAAAAAAAATCAGGTGCATCACTTTACCAGCGCTTTTAGCAGTTTTGGCCTTCTGCGGTCTTGGGCTGCCTTTATGCTTCCATTGCATACTTTGAGACTTCAATTCAGGATCGTAATGATAAAACCAACTTTCGTCACATGTAACCACATTATTTAAAAACTGTGGGTTACGTTGCAATTGCCTTTTCCACTGCTGACTCACTCACTCGATTCGCTTTTTGTTCATCGGTCATCACTTTTGGAATCCATCTTGCCGCGATCTTCCGGTACTCTAAATCTTCATGAATAATTTTTTGAGTGGTACCGTAAGACAAATTAACATTGTCAGAAATTCGTTTTATGCCAATCCGGCGATCATTTTGTATCAAGTCGTTAATTTCTGCAATTTTTGTGTCATTTCTCACAGTTTGTGGTCGACCGGGACGAGGTTCATCTTCAACTGATTCACAACCGTCTTTAAACTTTTTATGCCACTCAAACACTCTACATCGTGATAAACTATTATCTAGATATGCACCTTTAATCATTTCAAAAGTTTCAGTTGGTGTTTTACCCAATCGAACACAAAATTTTATCGCGTATCTTTGCTCCACTTTCATTTTTCGATGGGTACGCAAAACACTGACAATTCAATAATTAATTTGTAACAAATGTCAAAAGTTAAATCAAAGCCTACTTGCGGGGTTGTACATTAAATATAAGGCTTTCATGTCTCATTTTTTGGGTTATAAAATGTTACCTCTGAAAGAAGTTATAGCACCAGTCTCGTTATATACTGATATATCCTCGTATATGAGTGAAATGTTCATATAGCGATAAATGACTAGTTAATTACAACGTAACATTGATTGAAAATTAAATGAACGATTCGTGTGAAATGCGACAAACTAATGAAAATTTCCATTTATCACATTATCATTTAAATAGAAAAAAGTTCTTCAAAAAATATGTCTATTGGGTTTGTGCTGTTGACCTACGTATTTTTTCTATCTTTGCTGGTTATAAGTAGGTTAGGATTAAATATCTACTCATTGTTCCTATTCTTGAGTAGCAAACTCGTTGTAGGAATAATGAGCGTTATTCTGTTGAATTCCTAGAGGAATAATGTAAAATTTCATAATTTTACTCTTGAGTTTTTAGGAATCATTTTTAATAATATAACTAATAATAACGAAAATATTACAGAAAATGGAAATTGCAATATATTTGTCTAGTCAAAGATGACGAGAGAGAAAAAATAACCAGACAGTTATAAAAATCAACTTTAGGTAAAAATTAATATATCCTACACTTTTCTCAGTGTGGATTAAATTTTTGAGTATTTATAAGACAAGTATTCATATTTTAAACACTCATATTAGTACGATTATGCAAATAATTTATACAAGCAGGTAAAAAACTGTTAACAATAAAAGGTAAAGTTATAAAACAAAGCATACATTGTTAATTACTGTAAAACACTCAAGTAAATTAGAACGAAACGATAGATAATTTTGGAGTTTCTGAGTTATATGTTATATTCGAGCGGGGCGCCAATATTTATAACCGCTACTGTTGATTTTACTATTTAAGTGTCTAAAGCTCATTAATAAGGGCCGTGGATTAGGCACTAATTAGGAACTTAATTACCCTGAAATTAAAATTGGGCACCACCGTATTTAAATTCGCATATCTCTAAGTATAAAAGTTATTAAGGAAAATGCGGAAACAAATAACTATTAAATTTTAATTAAAATAAAGGATATGCCTTCAGAAGATACGGTAGAACCAAATTCGAATCTACAATAGTTTCTAATAATAAAATTACTTTTAAAGTTATCTATTTTGAAATAGAATTCGGTACAATATGAATTTTGACTTATCTCAACGAGAAAGGGGTTTATCAAGGGGTAGAACAGATCTCATCTACGATTAAAAGTCTCCAAACGGCCTATTATACTTCTTCGGCACTCAAAACATTGATTTCCAACTAAATCAGCAAATCCTTGTAGTTTCCTAGATGCCAAACATTCGTTATGTTCTTATAACCTCAAGACATTAATTACTATCCGAATCAGCAAATCCTTCTTCATATTACCATTTAATATACTTCTCCATCATTCTTCATATGATAGAAACATCGAAATCCTTCTTCTAAATAAAAAACCATCAAAATATTGTATAACATATTTAATCTAATTGTTCATAAAAGGAAAAAGGACCGCTTTATCAGAGGATCATCTTGATAGAAATAAATTCGAATTGACACCAAATTTAGAAAAGAATGACAATCACAAATTACTTTAGATTGACAGATACTTAAAAAATAACGATATGAAAGACATACCGTTACAAAGTGTTTTGATCAATGCAGGTTCAAGACCCTTAGGCCTTTTAATCATATTGCATTCTGCTTTCACCGTGTTCAGGTAGTATCCCTGAATGGCAAATGGCCATATATCTATGGGTATGTTCTGTTATGTTAGATATGGGGTATTACACTGCGACCTAAAAGATCTATTCTATTCTATTCTATCGCTAATGCAGCAAGGAATTAGTGTCGATGCTTATAACGATGCCTGTCCTTTCAAGGAAGTTTAGAATTTGGAGTGGTTTCAAGTTAGGTAGATCGTTCGCTTCTCTTTGGTATGCTCCTAAGTATAGTGCCCTTGGATTCTAGAGTGCTACAAATTCAGTCAGAATGTGTGTAGATGTTTCGTCCTCCTCCTAACAGAATCTGCACTTACCATTTTTCACTATTAGTTTACTAAGCTGCTCCTTGAGTCGGCCATGCTCGGTAAGGATCCCTGTTATGATGCGTAGCCTGTTTTTATTCAGGCAGATATAGGCTTCCGATCTTTTTTGGTTATACTCACCCAGAAGTATCTTAGACTGTCTTAGCCCCAATAGATTGTTCCAGTTATTGGTTCTTCTACTGCCCAACTCTATTTTAATCACCCCATAACGTCTCAGGTCCCACACAAGGTGCTTGAGTCCCTTCTCTTTCAAGACTATCTATCCATGTTATGTCTCGGGATTCAAGTGAAAGTAAATATTTTTCTAGCCTAGCTCATTTAGTATTACTAGGCGTCTTTAGACCATTTTTGAGCTAATTACATAAGAGCTCAGCGCTTTGATGGCTGCTTGGTTATTGGACATAATGATTATCTCTTGCCTGCGATAGTTTCTATCAATGTTAAACTGGAAACACTTCTCAATGGCGTGAATCTCCAACTGCAAGATGCTTGGGTATTTACCCAAACTTTCAGAGTACCTGGTTCTAGTCCTATACAATCCTATTCCAGTTTCTTCTATGGTTTTGGAACCATCCGTATAGCACTGAATAGCAAGTCTTTCGGTTACAAGCACGATGGATACTTGGCTTCATTCTTTCTTGCAGTCCAGCTTTATGATTTTGAAATTTTTTTTCAAAACTGTACTTCTTTCTCATTTTATCCTGGAGCATATTCCAAGTGTCTTGGGTTCTGAAGCTAATAGACTTTCTTCTGATTACTCTGTTACTTATCATTCTATATCTTGTCATTTGTCACATTCTGTATCACTAAATGTAAAGGAGTGAGGTTTACAATCAAATCCAGTGCAGCCGTAGGACAGGTTTTCATTGCACCAGTGATGCATAGACAGGCTAAACTTTTTACTTTTGAGATTAGCTCTCGTAGTAACTGAACAACTCTAGGCTACATACCCGTAAGTGATAATTGGTCTCACTACTGGTGTATGCATCAATAGCAGTGTGTTCAGGTTACATCCCTATCTTTTTCCCGCAATTTGACACTTTGGATAAGTTTTATTAGATTGCTTATCGAGTGTTCCTCCGGTGCTCTTTTTCATCTTTGATTTTAACTTAGCTAAAAGTCCTATCATTAAGTATCACATAAGCACTGAGCTCATAGAACGAACTATCTTCCACGATAATCTGCTAGTAGCTACTATAAGTAAACAATCAACTATTTGACACCAGACGATTAAATGACCATAAGACCTAAAACTAATAAATGTGAGCGGTTCTACTAATAAAGAAAAAACTAACCACTCCTCTCTGAAACCTCCCTGGGCAATTAATCAATATTTTTAATTCATTTGTGTAACAATGATAGTTTCACCTCATTGTTCTTCAACTGTTTTAAGGCAGTTGTAGACTAGCTTTAACTGAATTATATTGAAACAAAGGCCTTTAAAGCTAAGCGAGTCTTTGAAGCAACTATTGAAAGATGATTTAGGCAGTAAGACTAGACTAAAGGAAAACCATGGCACATGAATGACAGCATCATATATTATGCTGTCTCAAAAATCAACAGTGCAGCTGAAGGAGAAATATATAGAACAAGATCATGGAAGAATCTCTAGCAAAACTCATAAGTGTTTCAAGTCGAGGTATAATCAATTACATTTATGTAGTTTAATATAGCAAGACACCATTCAATGCATTAGTAAGTAAGCCCAAAACCTGCATGTATTTGAGTTGGGTGACAGTACAGATTAATGTGAGACTCTAAAACGATGGCAATAAGTATTAACACTTGAATACATGGCATTCACAAAGAGTTGTAAAGAAGCTCTGTACTTAAAAAATCTTATGGAATAGTTTTCGAGAACAGAAAACAAATCAGTTCTATTATAGGCAAACAAATTTTGAAAGAATTTTTCAAAACATCTTTTTTTATTACAAAGACTATTGAAAACACCTTGTTGGTTCTCACTCATTGACCTAATTGAATTTGAAACTCAACCAAGTGTGTTTTGCCATTATTGTCTATCCATGGATTCAATCTATATACTCGTATAATTAACTCCGATATTATTTTAGCATAAATTGATTCCTGCACTTTATCGTTAGCGACATGTGAATCTGATTGATATTCGTTGGAAAGATTCCTAATGGAAAACGAGCTCCTTTTGCACGCCAATGTTTCCAGAGATTACTTTATATCCCAGTTTAAGGGATGGATGCACTAAAGCTCGCGCCTCGTCCAATTACATAATTTATCAACCTCATTTTATATTCATATTGAGGAACGATGAATTTTTGGTGTCACTTAAAAAGAATCCTTTTCCACGTCTCCGATTCTTCCGCACTCGCGCCGAAGTTTTCCTGGAAAATAGAACTAATATTTCTTCGGGGCAATAACGGACTGAATTTGTTGGATTCTCCAGAAAACAGGAAATTAAGTATTTGTTGCCTTAACGGTTTATTTTACTAAATTATTAGTTGGGAACTCAGTCGTGAAATATGGTTTTTTAATTGCTCTTTTCAACTTCTAGGGTTATATTGAAGTATTTTTAGGGTAAAAAGTTTTGTTTTGTTATCGGGTACTTATTTTTTAGCAATAGAAACCCAACGTTTAGAAATATATCTCACATTCTTTAGTTATTTTCATTTGGCTAATTAATCCGTTATTCCATTGGGTCTAGGTTGGAAATAATGGTTTATTTTTTGATTATACCATACATTTTAGTAATATCCTGCTTATTTATAGTTCTAATAGTATAGTTTTATAATAGTTTTTTGTATTGATTGCATTTAGTAATTAATAAGATTAAAATGTCCTATCAGGTACTTATGACTAGAGCTTGGAATATATGCAAAATGCATATAAAGTGCATGCCTGCATATTTAGTGCAGAATTGTATATTGCATATCTAAAAAAATAATGCATATCTAAAAATAATATATTGCTTATACATATATCATTATTTTGTAAACATTACAATATTTTTCAATTGTACCTGCATTTTACCAGGAAATATTAACCAAGTGGGTATTTTGCTTTCTAAACTACTATGTATTAAGGATTAAGGCAATTAGGGGATGATAGGATAGCAAATGGCTTCATAAAATTTATCTCTTTTTGTGAAACAGTTAGTTCATTCAGTATTATTCAAAATTTCTTTTGGTTAAGTATTGTTATTGGTGGTGTTCCTGCAAAAGTGCCGTTAGTGTGAAAGTAAAAGCGTTCATTTTAAAAATGCCGAAACAAGCTACGGGAAAAATGCAAATGATGAAGAAATGGATCTATGGAAAAGTGATTTGAGAATCGTAGACTCTAATCACGTTTTATGCTCCACCTGCGATAAACTGGTAAGGATAACTAACATTTCTGTTGTATTTTTCACACTATTAACTTTTTCAAAGCCAGCTGAATCCTATTTTAGAAGTAAAAAGAAATAAAATTATTATTCGGATATCATCTAATTTTTAAAAAACAACAATATAATAGTTTTTCTTTTTTTAAATAAGGAAATGTTTTTTATACTGTTACTCAAAAGCTTCTTTCAGCCAGATTTTTTGAAAATCATCTAGATTTTATTTTTATATATAAAAATTCACGTATTTTTGGATTAAAAAAAATTCTTTTATATTTGACAATGACGTTGGATCTCTTTTTGCAGATTGTCTGTACTAAAAAATTTCAAGTGGATCAACATTTAGGAACAACAAGTCACTTATCCAGAAAATAACTTCCAAACCGATTGATTCAACAGTTAATAACAGACCAATGAACCACTTCTTATCATCAGGACAATTTTAATAGAGATTTTTGCAATTTATTTGTATCTTGTAATATTCCAATTCACAAATTGAATAATCCTCTGGTTAGAAATGTTTTTAAAACTTATTTTAAGGAAGAAAATTTACTCAGTTCTTCCGTTTTGCGCAAAAAATAGGTTTAAGTTAATTTTGATGACGCATTGAATTTTATAAGAAATGAAATTAACGATTAACCTGTGTGGTTTTCGGTTAATGAATCAACTGATACGCAGGGGCGCTATATTGCAAATTTTATAATGATGAAAATATCCCTGGTAAAGGATATTTAATTTCAGTTAAAGTTTTAGACAAAACAAATAATTTAACGATAACCAGATTTATTATCGATTCGTTAACAAATTTTTATTTATCCAGACAAGTGCCTACAAACAATATTTTGGGCAGAGTCGGAACATCTGGGGGGTACTTTATGGGGGTCATTTTTATATTTTATGGAATATATCTGTTATTTACGTTTGGAGAAGAAAATTCTTCAAATAAAAGTTACTTCTAATATTATCTATAATTTTTGTTTTATGTCAAAATTTCCTGAAATGGTCCGTATTCGAGAAATTTGACAAAATGTGCAAAATTCTGATTTTTATGAAAATTGTTAAACTAAAAGTTGTTTGCGATATCGATCCCTATAATTTTTGTTTATATATGATTTTTCTAAAATGGACCGTAATGGAAAAATTGGAGGAAGAGGGCTAAATTTAAATTTTTCAGTATTTTCGTTTTCAATGAATATCTATAGAAAAATGTTTCGAGGTAAATGTATGTAGAAAATGTATATATTTAGTTTATCCTCTAAATATTTATAGAGGTGCTGCAATAGGTTGTACAAAATAACCGGAAAAAGCCTATAATAACTAGATAGGAAAATCATGTGTTCGACACATCAGATTTTTAAAAATAGGGTGACGCTGAAGCTATTTTTCACACTAAATGAACTTTGTGTGATGTAAAGGATAATGATATAATAAGTGAGAGCCAAATAAGATGCATATTCTGTTAAAACCATTGCGAAAATATTGTCTGAAACATTACATAATATGTTTCTTAATCATTAATACATAAAATTCCATCAGATTCTTGAAGGATAAGGATTAATACTTTGGAGGAGTAACAGGATCATCTTATGTGTTTGAATAGTTACTGGCGATATATCCTTTATATTATCTTCTTGCGTTGTCAATAGAATTGATTAAATTGTTGAAGAAACGTTGATGGTTATCAAAATTAACATGTTTTTAAGTTATTTTATAATTTTTTTTTCAGAGATTTTTTTATATTTAAATTATTTTAAATTATTTGTTTTACAACAGCAAATACTTTTTTTTAATAAACACAATGAAATAAATTAATTTCATTGATAAAACCACTTCAGGGTAGATAATTTGTTGTCACATTATTCACCATGTCATGAAAATAAATTTCAATATAAACACAAATCATATTTCCTCCTCATTAAATAAACAAATTTTCCATGAACATACTGTACATAAATAACAATACACTAAGTGGATCCGTTAATTGACGATATATTTTTAGGTGAGCATGACATAAGATACATTATTCAACTAAGTCTCTGTAACTTTATTTAATATTTGAAAAAATAAGCTTCCTTAAGTATGTATTTTTTTTTATTGGACCACTAAAAGTAATTCAAATACTATTTTAAATCGTTTATAAGAATGACACCTGTGTTATGTTTTTCTTTATTCTGAATTCAGTTATGGAAAGTATGCATTTTTAATATAAATATTCGGAGAGAAAATTAATTAATCTTAAATTTTCTTCTTTATTTTCTTACAGTTTTATTATCAGTATCCCTACAGCACTGTATATAAACAAATCTGGATTTGTTGAAAGCATAAAAAGCTAGATTTATTAGAGTCTAACATTTTGATCGATGTAACCATTTGCTCCTCTGTATTCCACCATTGTTCAACAAAACAACTGTATATAATACATCTAGGCGACAGGAAAGATATATGTGAAAAAAAATGCGACATTATATTCTTAAAAATGTTTTCCAGCGAAAAGTGAAAAATAGACTCAAATAACTTAGATTACATAATAGCTAGTAAGCTCGCATAAGGGTGGTTCTTTGTAAACACCCTACTTTAAAAGGATAAGAAGGAAGGCTTTCATGGTCAGTTAGTCAACAATTCCCTTTTGACTTGTACTTCAATGAGTATAAGATGATGCTCGTAAAAAGATAAAAACAATTTTAAGAAAACTCCTTTATAATTTATATATCTTAATATCATTTGTTTATTAATTTTAGGTCAGTCCGAAATATAAAGTTTTGAAAATTGATTGCAAATGTTAATATTATTTTTCTTAACAATCTGGTAAATTTGCAACCTCGGACAAGGTTCGGAACCTTGAAAAATTAACAAAAATCAAGAATTCACACCATGGCGCTTTAAATTCATTTTATCTTTAAAAGTATTTATATACAGGGTGTTAAAAAAAAGTGTCACAAAATGAAATGGTGAATAGTATGACCCAAAATAAGTAGAAAAGTCTTAATAAATATATGACCGCAAATTAACGGTTTCGGAGATACGGACCATTTTGTGTTTATAACAATTTTTTATTATTATAAAAAAACAATGATATTTATAAACAATCAATAACAACATAGAGTTAAATGAGATGTTCAAATACTGACGTAGCGCTTCCCTCGCATTGCCATTTGCACGACCGTACATAAAATGCATGTCAGCTAATTCAATATTAGTGTAAACAGGCATAACGAAAATTTATAAAATTATTCACCCACAACAAAATAATAACTGCAAATAGTATCTATGAAAAAACATCGGTAGACTCCGATAAGAAAAGCAAGTTTTTGAGAATGAAAAAAGATAATCAAAAAATGATACAAAATACAAAACACTCCGTATCTCTGAAACCATTCATTTGCGGACATATGTTTATTAAGACTTTTCTGCATATTTTGGCCCATACTACCCCCCGTTTTATTTTGTGACACTTTTTTTTTAACACCCTGTATAGAAACTAAAACAAAAATGTACAATATAGAGATGCATGCAGGGTATGTTGTTATGTTAGGAAGGGGTGTTAATACACTGCGACCTAAAAGATCTATTGTGCCCCCTTCTCTCGCTAATGCACCAAGGAAATGTCTCAATGCATATAACGACCCTTCGAATTTTATTTTCTCAAGGAAGTGTAGGATTTGGAGTGGTTTCAAGTTAGGAAAATCTCCCTCTTCTATTTTATATCCTCCTAGATATAGTGCCCTTGAATTGTGGAGTACTATACATTCAGTTAGAATGTGAATGAAGGTTTTGTCCTCCTCCTCACAGAATCTGCACTCACTATCCTCTACTATTCTCAGTTTACTAAGGTGTCGTTTTAGTCGGCAATGCCCGGTAAGCATATTTACACATCCTCCTATATGACGCCACCCTACGAGAAGTCGTTGCTTCGTTTTATTCTTGTAATTTTCTTTTTTTTAATCCCAAAATTTTTTTAATCCCAAAATACTTCAAATGCGTCATTTGAATGACATCATGTCTATTAACGGCATTTTAGCCATTGTTTCATAGAATGCAGATAAGCTTGCTTACTGATTCCAGCAATAAGAGAGGCCTCATGCATTGGTGACTAAATCAATGAGCTTTTGTAGCGTACTTGTAGGTTAAAAAGGCGAACGTTCTTTATTAACGCCGAACGGAAAAATGATGCGATTGCCAAAAGGACCTAAGTGTGTTTCTTAATTGCTATTGGTACGATTCAAACGGGAAAAACGGCATTATGTAAATAACTCGGTATAGATTAACGTCGAACAGAAAAATGATGCGCAGTAGCAATGCCAAAAGGACCTAAGCGTGTTTCTCGGTTATTACTGGTTCGATTCAAACGAGAAAAATGGCATTATGTAGAGAACGCGGTTTAGATGAATGTTAAAAAGAAAAATCATTAACAGTAGCATTGCCAAAAGGACCTAAGCGTGTTTCTCGGTTAATACCGGTCCGATTTAAACGAGGTAAACGGCATTATGTAGAGAATGTGGTATATATCAACGTTGAAGAGAAAAATCCTACGCAGTAAGAATGCCAAAAAACCTAAGCGCGTATCTCGGTTATTATTAGTCAGATTGAAACGGGTAAAACGGTGGAATGCAGGGAATTAAATATCTATTAATGCCGAACAGAAAAATCATGCGCAATGCCAAAAGGGCCTAAACCTATGTATCTGTTATTATTGGTTTGATTCAAACGGGAATAACGGGGGAGTGTGCGGAATTAAATCTCTATTAACGTTGAAGAGAAAAATCTTGCGCAGTAGAAATGACAAAAGGACATAAGCTTGTATCTCGGTTATTATTGCATTTTCGTTTCACGTTTCGTTTCACAGTTCGTTTGACGTTTCTTTTGACGTTTCGTTTCGTTTGACATTTCGTTTCGTTTGATTTAATGTATTATTTTATAAAAATTTTAACGTTCTGTTGAAAATTACTAAAATTTTCAACATTCTGTGGAAAATTACTAAACGAATACGTTAAGTCAAACGAAACGACAAACGAAAGGTCAAACAAAACGTCAAACGAAACGTCAAACAAAACGTCAAACAAAACGTCAAACGAAACGTCAAACGAAACGTCAAACGAAACGTCAAACGAAACGTCAAACGAAACGTCAAATGAAACGTCAAACTAAACGTCAAACGAAATGTCAAAAGAAACGTCAAACGAAACGTCAAACGAATCGGATTTGTAATAACTGAGAAACATGCTTAGGTCTTTTTGGCATTGCTACTGTGCATGATTTTTTCTTCAACATTCATCTATACCGCGTTCTCTACATAATACCTTATTTCCCATTTGAATCGGACCAGTAATAACTGAGAAACACGCTTAGGTCCTTCTAGCATTGCTACTGCGCATGATTTTTCTGTTCGACGTTAATCTGTACCGAGTTCTCTACATAATGCGGTTTTTCCTGTTTGAATCGGACCAATAGCAATAAAGAAACACACTTAGGTCCTTTTGGCAATCACATAATTTTTCCGTTTGGCGTTAATAGAGATTTAATTCCCCCCACTCCCCCCATTCCACCACTGGCGGCCCGACTCCACCCACGCATTAGATTAGTTCCCACGGTCTTTTAAAGTTCCCAGGCTCAAGTGTCCGAACCCCTGCTGATAACTTTTTAAAATAATCATTATATGGAAACGGAAAACGATATTTTTTCTCCGAAACAGTTGGTTCCACTTCAAACAAAATTGAAAAATGAAATTGAAAGGAAATAACATACAAATTAAGGTACTATGAAACTGCTGTTTTAATGAAATAAATTTACAAAAATAAAACATGATTTAAATTATGAGAGCTTTGGTTTCTCGCAACCGGATGGTCCAGGATCGTTAAAAACATTAGTTATCTCAATGTTAGTTTCTTCTAAATTCATTGATTCTTAAAAATGGATATATGGGAAGTCTGGATCTTGGTATTCGTCATCTGATAATGTATCGTCATTCGGGCAATCAAAGTAAGTTTCTAGCGGAGCTCCGAATCCAATACTTTGGGAACAAACCTTATCTATTCGAGTTGTACACTGGATGCTTTTATAAAGACTAATTTGATTTTCCGTTTTCATAAAAATATTTCGTTTTTTTGGTTTTTTCACGAATCAGTGAATTACACTCGTCCAGTTCAATTGGTAGTTATAACATAGCGACGTTTTCTTGAAACTCTATTTTATGACTGCAGTCGACCGACGCCGACACGACGGTTCGATTTGAACCAAAACAAACCCTTAGGTATTATCTAAATGGCCTATTTACAACGGTATTTGGTTAATTTCTTTTTCTTGCCTCGATTTATACCGTGTTGGCCAATTATTTAATATGAGGTAAATATAAATATTCTCTGTAAACTCGATAAAAAACGAAAAAAAGAAAGTATTTAAATATTTTGCTTGATAAGTATAAGGTAGCAAATTCCGTATTGCTTATGAATATTTTTTTTGTTGCCCTAGACACTTTTTTTATTAAATTTGCAAAGCAAAATTGGTCATAGACAATTTACATTAATTTGCATTAATCTTGGAGCGTTGCAAATGTGCATTTACTTATAGGAAGGTATTTAAATCGTTCTGTAAAATTTGAAAAACTTTTCAAATTTTTTGGCGACTGCAAAATGTGCAAATTGTTGATTTTTGCTAATTTTTCAAGGTTCCGGACCTTGTCCGAGATTGTAAATTTACCAGATTGATAAGAAACATAATATTAACATTTGCAACGAATTTTCAAAACTTTTGAATTTTTTTGACAAAATTAGAGGAAAATAAAAAAATATTTTGATATTTTTACAAAATAAAAGGTTGCAAATTGTTATAGCTGTTTTAACAACTTGTATGAGTTATGTCATCGGTTTGCAGAAGTTTTGCAATTTTTTTGTCTATGATGTAAACAAAAACGCTATTTTACAAAAAAAATCATGTTCCGGATTTTCAAAAAAGTTGCAAATCTGATATAATATTGAAAATAATACAATATATATATTGCTTTAAATTTGCAGCACTTTCGCAACATTATAAACAAAAGCGCCATTTTGCTATAAATTAACCAGTTCCGGACCTTGGATATGGTTGCAAATTTAAACTTACTGTTATTTAAACTAGCCGATTATTATTACAAAGTTTGAAATTCAAAATAGGATATCTTCATAGACTGGCCTATGTATTAATATTTCTGTGCAGGTGTTAAATAAGAATTATTAAAATTTATATCAGAACACACAGCAGATATGTATAGTTATTAAAGTGCTTCAAACTGGAGGATATTACTTTTTTAAATTTTTATAAATAAATTATTTTTTTATAATAAAAGGTATCCAAAATTTAAATAATAAAAAAATCTAATTTGTGCTCTTTACCATGAGTAAAACTATAATGATGTTCTACAATATTTGTTTCTAAATTGGCTTCACACATTTCGCAATCAATTCTTTTAATTTTTTTGACAACAAATCCATAACTGATAGCCTGGATATCAAAGTCAGTATTATGAAGTGAATTGACATTGAATTCGTCAATTTCAAGATTAGCCAATTCATTCTCATAAAAATGATACTCACTCAAGACTTTTTTTAGATGTGTAGGAATTATTTAAAATTTTAATAACAAGGAAAATTATAAAATATCTTATTAATTTTGTGCAACTAGAAGCAGCGCATGAATATTTATATGAATTAAGAGATAATGGCATCACTATATTTTTACTTAAATTACTTAAATCTAACTTAAACTATATTAATAATATTTTACTCATCCACAGTTTCCATTTTTCGCAAAAATATCAGACTGATATATTTTTATTTTAGGGCAACATAACCTATAATGTTTAAATTTAGCTTTAATACATTTATTAACGATTAAGCCTGTATTTAACAATACATTGTATTAAAGTAAAATTTAAAGGTCTGCATCAGAAAAATTATTGAATTTTTATCATTATTTTTGAAAATTTATATTTATATCAGTGTAAAACGGGTTTATATTTAGTGTTTGCAGCGCGCTAACCGCTTCTGAGTAAACTACAAACGAGGTAACAATTCCCGCATATAATTCAAACCTGTTTTTATTTTTTTTAGTTAAAACTATCTTGTGTTTGTTAATTTATACCAACAGCTAAATAGGTTTTACAAATTTGTTGTGTTGTTTTATTATTGAAAAACGGACTGCGAACAGCCAATACCCAAATTTGAAATAAATTATTATTAGGATCGGGTCTGGTAAAAAGATACCTTTTCAGAGTGTTTACAAAACAATTTGACACTCAACAATACGGCATATTTCAACTTTTAAACAAAATATCACCACAAAAATTTAAAATAAGCTTACAATCTTCAGCAAGTTCAAGTAAATAAATTGAAAATTAAAAACACAATTGAACAAGATCAAGTTAACGATATAAATAAACAATACTCTTTTAAACATTCTACACTAAATGATTCCATCTTAAGAATTAATTCAGATTCGACTAATATATTTAATATATCTGAAAGGCATTCATTAAAAATAAATCCAAGTAAAAGCTGTGATATTCTGTAATGAATTAATTAGACAAGAAGTTACATCTGCAGCATCAATCAAAATAAATAATATGAATATTCCTATCGTTAGCGAATGTAAAAATTTGGGTCTCATTTTAGATTCTAAGTTAAAATTTCAAAAACACATTACTGTTAAATTAAAGACATCTTACGCAAGTTTGAAACTAATATATGGACAAAGATATTTTTTGTCTCAAGAGGTGAAAAAGCTGTTGTGCGATTCATTGGTATTATCAAATTTCAACCACTGCGATATTGTGTACGGCCCTTGTTTAAATAGTTTTGAATCTAGAAGAATTCAAAAATTACAAAACTGTTGTATAAGATTAATATATGGAATTCGGAAATATGATCATATTTCAACTAGTTTTAAGCAATCAAATTGGTTAAATATGTATAATAGAAGACTTCTACATCTTGCCTGTGTATGTCATAAGCTTTTCAATACAAATATGCCTGCATATCTGCACGATAAACTAACTTACAGAACAGATATACATAATCTTAATATTCGACTCAAAAGTATCCTTAGGTTACCAAGATTTTATAAAGCTGGTTTCAAAAAGTCATTAACCTATAACGCAACAATCTGCATCAATGATTTATACAGAAATAATCAGTTATTATTACGACTTAAAGCAAACACTTTTAAAAAACAATACAAGACTATTCTGTTACACCAACAATAATAAATTCTCGCTTCCAAAATGTTCCTTCCTCCTTCCTTTTTCCTCTTTTCTTTTCTTCCTTTTTCTTTCTCCTGTTCTGTCGGTCATCTTAATGTAAATTATTTTTATCACTCTGGCACTGGTGGAAGATCAGGAGTGAAGCGATTCACAACTGAACCGGTTGTAGCCATTTGTCCTCTTAGGTGTACTAAATATTGTAAATATTTTACAAATTATGTAACTGCTCTCTTTGTGTAAACTTTAAAGTTGGACAATAAATGTATTATTATTATTAATAATTTACAAAATACTTACTATTTATTCATCCAGGATCCAGGACACTCCCAAATACAAACAATTAAACAATAATTATTGACAAAATTATGATATAAATCACAATAAATACTGGTAATTTGGATTTCAGTGACCATTGACATTGCCTCAACTCCCACTCTTTCCACCATCAATTGTAGGTTTCTGTAAATTATGTATAGTGCCACGAACGCTGTCTTTGAAACTAAAACATGGCTTCAGTTACCGATATCTGGATGTGCATTCGTTTTTAAATTGTAGATTTGTGATGTTCGGTACACGCTAAGGAGATTTTTCGCGATCGGTTTTGTACCGATTGTTGTTAGGAAATCAATACCCACAGATCACTTACTTTTAGAATGGAAACTGCAATGTTAAAATTCGAGACAGTTATGTAACACCCGGTGAGCATTCTTTGAATTATTTGGCGGAAGTGACGCCATCTCGCGGTCACTTTAGTTAACACAAATCGCGGGAACATTCAAAATTGTCATTAAATATTTAGTTGGTAGTCAAATTAAGATTTGTTCATACCAACTCCTTTTTTACGTTTATTGTAGCAATAAAATTATATTTGTTACAATAAAGCAAAAAATGAGTAGTATGAACCAATCCTAACTTGACTACAAGTTGAAATATTTTATTATTTATTAGTACAAAAAATTAAAAAACATGATCAACAAAATTAATTTATTAAAACAAAAAAAAACATACAGAATAATAATTAAATGCAGCGTGTTAATTAGCTGGAAAGTTAAGTCATTGTCCACAGAGGTTGCTTCCCTCATTAGGCCGTTTTGGCTTTCACGATGCAATTCTTCCACTCCCAAACGGTTTGAAGAAAGTTCGTACTAGAACAAAATAAAAAACAGTATAAGTAAGAACCTGAATTAAATCAATATAAAAATCAAATGTGTTAGGCAGCAGAGAAAGTGAGGCATGAATACAAAAAGGTAAAGTGACTATTATTTCTCTGATTAGGCTGTTTTGGCTTCCACGATGCAATTATTCATCTCCAAACGGTTTGAAGAAAGTTCGTACTAGAACAAAATAAAAAAACAGTATAAGTAACAATCTGAATTAAATCAATATAAAAATCAAATGTGTCAGGCAACAGGGAAAGTGAGGCATGAATACAAAAGGGTAAAGTGACTATTACTTCCCTGATTAGGCCGTTTTGGCTTCCAGGATGCAATTCTTCCACAATTCTGAGAGGAATAATGTTGGATATGCTTCAACAATTAGACCTCTGTGAGTTTCAGGAACTTTAAATTTATCTTCAAAATGTTTATCACATACTAAGTAGTTTTTACGAATTTGTTGTGCCGTTTTATTATTGAAAAACGGACTGCGAACAGCCAATACCCAAATTTGAAATAAATCATTATTAGGTTCGGGTTCGGGAAATCGATGTCTTTTCAGAGTGTTTACAAAACAATTCGGCACACAACAATACGGCACAAAATATCACCACAAAAATTTAAAATAAGCTCACAATTGCCAGCAAGATCAAGTAAACAAATTGAAAATTAAAAGCACAATTGAACAAGACCAAGTTGACAATACAATAAACAATAATTTAGAAAATACTTACTATTTATTCATCCAGGATCCAGGACACTCCCAAATAAAAACAATTAAACAATAATTATTGATAATATGATATTAATCACAATAAATACTGGTTATGGATGCCAATGACAAATGACACTCCTCCCCCCAACTCCCACTCTTTCCACCATCAATTGTGGATTTCTGTAAATTATGTGTACAGCGCCATCTAGAATTCGTTCTTTGAAACCAAAACATAGTTTCAAATCAGGCTATACCAGTTACCGATACCTGGCAATACCCAAATTATATTTTATTACACATAAATATATTTTGTTAGGTTAATCTTTCGTAAATGGTATCTAAGACACATACTTGCAAATTCTTAAGGCTGAATTTCTGAACACACTCTGCTTGTCATTGTCAAACAGAATACGAGATAAGGTGAGAGGTTTGTAGGTTAGGGCTTTCTTTTTCGAGGTTGGACAAGCGAGGCACCTTTTTTATTGTCGTCTAGGGAAAAATCAATCCATGTGACATATTTTAGTCTCGCCTATACGGATTTTTTTAGATTTTTGAGGAATTTAAGTGTTTTGGATAAATTTCCATAGTATATTGACCCACTCCACACCCGCTAAAAGGATCTATAGATATTGTCAATTTGTCGGTATGACTAACTTTAATAGTTTTCAAGTTACTAGATCGTTATTTTATATAGGCAGGTCCATCCGCATTTGAGTTGTATAATATTGAAGTGGATTCTTTAAGAATAGTTGTGGAAGGAGGCTATGGCGGCGGCATTAAGCCTGTTCACTAATGTATTTGGATGAGAATTTTCGAGTAAACGACACCATACAATAATATTAGATAAATTAAATCTGGTGTTAAGAATGCCATCGAATATATCACCTATTATTCATGACTTTAGGAGACGTTTCGATATTCAGATACCAGAAAGGGCCAAAATTAGGAAAAATAGGGAAATACAAAACGAATTAATCTGGTATACAGACGGTTCGAAGATAAAAAACAGCAAAGGAGCTGGGATTTACCATGTGAACTTAGGGAGGACCATTAGTCTGAACCTGCGGTCACTGACAACAGTCTTATAGGTTCAAATTACAGCAATAAATGCATGCGCCAAAGTTATGCTAAATGCCTCTTTTAGATATAATAGTGTCTTTATTACAACAAACAGTCAGGCAGCCTTTAAAGCACTGAAAAGGGAAAAGTACAATATAAATTAATATCAGTTCGTACGATATTGAAAAAGTATTGTTTCATTTAAAACTTTAGCGACATCGTTATTGATACATTTATGGTATGTGCAGCACACGGCACAAAAAAATACATTGGGATTAATATCCAGCATGCGTTTTTGTAAGCCAGTATGTTCCGCGCATATTCACCCTTGACCTCTTATGTTTTTATTGTCTAAATTAAAGTTTTTCAAAAATCCTACGGCAAAATCAAATAGCCCTTTACTTTCGAATCAAATATTAGGTTGAACGCTAGGAAACTCTCTTGTATTTGAACCTTTTTATAAATATCATTTAAAACACAAAACAAGGCTAATTTGCTCTGTATAACTTGTATGAGAGCAATATTAAAACTTTCTTTTACATTATTATGTTATATCCGCTATTCTGTTTAATTTTGTATTCTTGTGGGAGAGAACTGTAGGCTCTGCCGCTCCTGCAACATGTTAGTTTCCTAAAGAAAATGCCCCACAAATGTGTTACTAACTTTCTATATTTTAAGTATAAACTACTTTTTTTATTTTCATTAACGCTAATGCCTAAACTTTTGTTTAAAATAATATTATTAGTTTACAGGAAACGCTGATGAGCCTAACTTAAATTAAGTCTCCGACTGAAATATTGTATTCCCTTCATTTCTGCTTTATATACAAACGTCCTGTATACAGATTATAATAAAGGGCAAACTGAAACTACGAAACACCATATTTCATAAAGCATAAAGCTTTCTTAAGTTTGAGATACGCTGGATCTGAGATAATTACCCAAACTCCTTGCTTTAGTTTTAGTGGAACGCACCCTAAAAGGGACGCCTGTGAGGGCTAAACGCTTATTTGCAAAGTTAAACTTCTTTCTACTTCCAAAAGTTGAAGAAAGATCACTTTCCTAAATTTACATTAATGATGTGCGTTGGAAATTGAACTGCTTCAATATATCACTTGAATAGTTCCATTTTAAAGTTGTCACCAACTGCTATTATTTCAATTTTAAAAGTATGAGTAAATCTGGAGGATACTTACGAACGCCGCCGTTCATTTGGCATCTTTCTGGGTATTCGCAATTGAAGAAATCAATGGAATTTCTTAATTGGGTCAGTTTTCAGATAGCGTTAGAACTTACATAAATTTCTGTAATTAAAACTTTTAATTCGCTTTTTATTCGTCAAGATTCCAAACAGCACTTATTGAAACCGACTTTTTCAGAGATGGTCTGGAACAATGCAAATAAATGCCGAACAAAATTAATTTAAATTCTAGGGACGCTAAATTGGTAGTGCCCACCTTATCTGGACTGAGGCCCCAAGGGCAAATCCCAGCTAGACACGTGATTTTCACGTGAAATACACGTCACAGTTTACGTTGAAATCACCAATTTATGACGTGCGCTGGTGACGTGATTATGACGGCAATATGTTACAGATCAAAGACGTCATACAGCGACGTGATAAATACGTCACCAGATAACGTGTTTAGACGTCAAAAAACACCATAATACTCATTTTAAAATGTTTAATTTGTAAAAAAAATGTTTATAAAAAACCGTTTTATAAAAAAAAGTTTTATAAAAAAAAAGATAGGTATTGCATTTTTGTTACTGCATAAAATTTCTGAACTGAAACATAGTAAGTATATTACCTGAACTATTACTAAATAAACATTACTTCTTAGAATATGTACTTAGAACGTTTAAATTAAAAAAGATTATATAGCAGTGTCCAGATATTTAACAAATCATTCCGAGTATACAGGCTTGGAGCAGCTTCAATGGGCCATGTTCACATGTGAGATATGCTGTTTTATAAATTATATTGTAATAGTTAGTCGCTATACAAGTTATTCTAAATAGTCAGTTCGTTAAAAAAGCCAAAAGTTTTTAAATTAAGCCCAATAGAAATTTAAAATTTGAAATTATACGTCATCGGGAATAGACCAATCATCTTGTGTCGAAGTTTTTTTTGTTATACAAAACCAAGCCAACGAACAAACCGACACACAGAATGTCGAAGTGAACGCACATCTAAGTGACATTAAAATTGACACCACCTAACACCTAACCTTAGTTTTTTGTTCTGGTTTAATTTTATTATTAATATGAATCAGCTGGATTTATAAAAGTTGAATCAAGTGTGTTACCCATTGTAAACGAAAATATGATTACCGAGATGATTACTGCATTTTTTAACAATACTCAGTTTACAAAAGTCAGAAAGGTAAGACTTTGTTTTAATAGTAGGTAGTTACAGTTTATATGGAACAATACACCTTATAGTAAAACATATTTATCTCAGGTTTTATTTTTAGATCTGCCAAGCAAGAATATGGGGATAATTTCTTTTTCCATAAGAGAGAAGGAGACAAATTACACCTAAACATAAAGTACGGCAAAAACCTTCTAATGTGGTTGTTGTAATTAACAAAAATGAAATTTTTAGTGCACAATGCATGTCAAGGTTTGTAATATTTATTATGCTTTTTTGTTTTTATATTACATATAATAAACAGTGTATAAGGCCCTTTATTCCTATAAATATTTTTTTTCTAATTTTGACATATAGACATTTTTTGTAATCGCAGCAAGTGTTAAAATAATCTAGAAATAGATTTTGTTAGTGAACCTAGTAATAGTTATGATACCAAAGAATGCTGCAGAGCACCTATGAAATTTTGAGTTAAAAAATATGCCATATTTTTAGGCTATTTTTATACCCTTTTCAAAAATTTTATGCTCCTCGTTTTTTGCAAAACTTAAAATGCTCTATAGCTTCGAACGAAGTTTTATAAAGTTTTTTCTGTAAAAACAGCAACACCATATATTTATGCACTTGAAATATTATATTTTTAAAAAATACATGGTGCTTCTTGCTAACCTTCGAAAGAAGCCAGCAGAGCAATTCGGTTTTTTAAAGCTTTTTTCTAAAAACCACACCCCATTTTTAGAATATTTTTAGACTCTTGAAATATTGTAAAACTTTACTAAAAAAATTGCTATTTTTAAATAATACAGGGTGCTTTGTTGGAACAAAGTCAGCAGGACACTTCAGTTTTTTAATTTGTTTTTTTTTATATATATAAAAACAACTACTTATGACACATGTTTAGGCTGTTTTAAAATCCTAAAAATGTGGTAAGTACATTTGTTTTCAGAAAAAAATTTTGAAGTCAGCAAGGAATTGCGAATTTTTTTTAAAATGCCAAATTTCGAATATTTTATAATATTGTAGGAGCCAAAAAACGTGGTGTGGTTTAAAAAAAACTGGGGTGCTCTGCTGGATTCGTTTGAAGCTAACAAAGCATCCCGTAATTTTTTATTTTATAATACTCAATAGCTGTTTAAAAAAAAAATTGTATTTTTAAAAATAGCAGTTTTTTTCGAAAAGCTCTATAATATTTCAAAAATGTGAAAATGTGGTGAGAATGTTTTTTTTAAGTTTTGAAAATCCGAGGTTCTTCACTGGATTCGTTCAGAGCTAGTAAAGCTCTGCTCGTCTTGTTACATAAAATAAGGCATTTTATAGCTGGTTATATAGTTATTTTGTAACTGCATATCTAACCCTTTTATTTTTTTCAGTTGGTTGTAAATATGTGGCTTCATAGAAGAAGTGAGGAATCATCTGTAACATCTACTCAGTGTTATTGGAAAGGCTCTAATTTATCAAAATGCGTAAATATTGATGTACACTTGGCTAGATTGTTAAAAAAACCTCTTCATCCACTACAGGAAAATAAATCAGTACTTTTATATTCTTAGGATTTGTATATATATTTTTTATTTGTAAATAAATTGTTTTTTACTTCATTTTTCTCATTTTTTATTAAAAGGTTAATAAATAAAATTTTCACAGATTTTTATATTTTTGTTTGTAAACAATAATTGAAGAGTTTTTATTAAAATTCACCAATGTTAATAATAATAACTTAAGTCAATATTATTCTTTCTCCTTTTTTAAAGCTACTATCAATAAAGGTATTACTTTATAGACCGGGAGCCAGGGGTCGATTTTGAACTGCGTTTTTATGCCGTTAAATTATTCACTATACTTGTGATTTAGCTTTCATAGACAACGAAAGTGAATGTCAGCTGGCGCACTCGCGGTGGGTACGAGCGTGGGAGGCTACGAAACGTGTCGAAAAAAAATTTTTATCAGCTCATTTTATGCCGGCTGAAATTTTATCCGTGTATTGTTGACATTTATTAGGATAAAAAAAAAATAGTCAGCTGCGCGGTAGAGGGGGGAAAACATGTCAGCTGAACGGGCGAACTTGTAAAAAAAAAGAGAAGGTAAAACAATTTTATGCCGATTGAAATTTTTTTACATTACTTTCAACATGTATGAAAATATAATAATGATGATCAGCTGCGTTTATAGTGGTGGAAAGACGTCAGCCGCAGCAAAATGTATCATTGCGTTCATATATCTCGCGCGGCGCGTAGAATTTTCAATGCTTCGACTGACGGCTTTTCCCCCAACGGACAATCAGCTGACGATTATTTTTTCATTTTCAATTATTAATATTATAAAATTACAAAATTTCAAACGGTCTTCCATCAATTTACCAAAGATATGTTCAAGTAAAGCGGGAAAATTATATCATGCTCCATATTAATGCACAAAATTCGGATTTATTACATCACATTATTTAAACTAATTTATTATTTGCGTAATTAAAATACAAATGTCGAAATGCATAAAATGGAACAAATGTTTTTTTTAATTGTCATCATCACTATTTTGGTCACTGTCATTATCGGAGTTATCGATAGATAAATTATACACTCCATCTTCTTCAGTTTCGATGTCGTCTGTAAAAATACAAATGAATTAAGGAAATCATGTAGGTTAATATATTCATAAAAAAGAAAAAGAAAGAATGAATTTGTTTATACCAGAAGCGTTTGTGTCGAGATTAGAGATGCTAGTGATGGTTGGTGGCAATTGATCGCCCACGAACCATTTGAATAAATATTTCTTATTGCTTTCTTCCCATCCATACTCAGTAGGTGATAGCTCGGTTGGCACGGGGAGATGAGCATGGCTCCAAAGGTGAGCGATGTATGCCGTACGTAGAATATGCTGCTGCAGCTCAATTTTACAGGGCGGAAACAATGCACCATCAATTCGTGTTTCCAGATTTAGCGGATTCGAGTCATCGTGGGTACCATATGCTTTTGTGAATGTAACAACACGAGCAACATTGATATCTTCAACTGCTGTCAGTGCATATAATCGGCAAACATAGCCTTCCAGTGTGACAAGCAATTCATCAAGATTACAATTGGGAATATTTGAAATGTCAGTTAATGCCTGTATGTATTTTGGAGAGTTTCGCAGAATTTGCAATGGTTTTTTTTTGCCTTTGCGGTAGAACGCTGAATTAAAATCGCAGCCCGTGAAGGCATGAAATCCTGGCAATGCAGAGCTCAAATTGGGACCCAATGTGTCATACAACTTGGTGACATTGATAAATTTCTGATTGTTTCCGGTCCCAACATGCATCGAGATATTTAAATTGCTTTTGATGTATTTCATGTTTCCTAACATAATAATCAAAATATCTGTGTCTGAACACCGTATCGTAACATGAGCATCTGAAGTCAACTGACAAACATGGAAAATAATTTTTGTATCAGCTTCTTCGTGACCTGGACATGCCAACAATGGTTCTGATGTTCTTTGCACTTTGCCTTGATGTACTTCATATTTATGACATTCCAAATAATTGACAAAAATGATCTTATTCCCGATATATGGTGCCATGTGATCATTTGCCCAATCTTCAATTAAAAAGTCAATGAGTGCTTCTTTGAAGTAAATATTTTTCAATGCATCCGAGAAATTTGATGGGCGCACTTGATCGGGTCCATTTATTTGGAAACGCTGCCCTTGGACTCTGCTTCTTAATGAGTGTTCATTATCTTTTATAGATGGAAATACGTATCTATCGAAGGCAATTATTACAGTGTCGGCATTATTGTTAGTGAATACTTGCATCAGCTTTTTCGATACATTTCCAAATGAGGACGGCACGTCTTTTATCGAATGTATGTTGAAAAATCCATCATAAATAATCACATCGCACCTTTCTGGTGGGTTACTATCAATCTCCTTCTGAAGCACTTTTAACAATACCGATTTATCTGTTTTGCAGATCGTCCCATCGATATGGCACAAAGCCAGTGGGACTGGAGTTAGAGGATATGCTAAAACCTTGTCGATATTTAACGTTTGTTCTAAAGACAGAGAGAATAATTGACCAAATAAATCGCGTTGCATTTGTATTGCAATCCTTTTTCCAGCAATTGAAATTTTTTGTTTCGGTGCAACAGTAGCGAAATTTTGAATTTTATTTCTCTTGATGACTTTTTCAAATCGTTCTTCATCTGTTGAACATTCTCTAATAAATTGTTCACGTTGTTCATTACCAATTGTCTCCACATTCAGTAAAAAGTCTTCGATTTCTGGTGTAACCGCCTGCCCTGTAGAAATATTGTATAATAAATCTTTGTCTACATCTTTTGCGAATGGATTCATATTCTGTTTAATGTGATTAAGACATTGTTCCAGCTGTAACGAATGTTTTTTTATTCGACTTTGCTCAAGATCAGCTGTAATATCTTGATCAGGGCGCAATCCACTTTCTTCCATGATATGAGCAATAATTTTAGAACGAATACTATGGCTTTTACACCAGCGCTGGCGAGCCTTTATTGAATTGGTGGTATGACTAATTCCTGTCAATTTGTTTGCCGCATCGGCATTGATGGTCTGTTCCAGTGTAAGATCTACGGGTTGTCGAGAAAATTGTTTGTCAGTCCGTTTAACTCCGAATGATCCCCTTTGTAACCGTAAATATAATCCAGGATGAGTTTCATGTACTTTCATTAATTTGTCGTGATACATTACGGTATAACGTGCATAATTTGGCTGGTTAAATGTGAAGAAGAGATTGCTAATTTTAGGTAATATATATTTGAATAGTTCGATATTCCCTGTGCGGATACTTCGACATAACATGAAGTAATGACTGATCAGATTCATGTATATCATATAAAACTGTGGCGTTTTCCCATGTTCACCATTTAGTGTTTGTTTTTTATATTGCTCATATCTATCAAAGAGGCTTATCAACTCATCATCGGTAATTGTTGGATTGGTAGATTGCTCAGTGCTAAATTTCAGTAAATAATCTTTGATCTCATTAGGCAATTCAACATTGCATTGTTCAACAAAACTTTCAAAATGTAAATTGTCAAGAGCCAAATATAAAAGCGGATGAAGACGCTTGCATCTATTGAAATGTTTTGCAGTTATAAAAGAAGAGATTGATCCACTTGCCAATATATCCGCATTTTCCATGATGTTTGTTATTCCACAGTTGTCAATTAACTTTCCAACTGCTTTAAAATATGCCATCATGACATGAAAGGATCCAAGGTGCACGAACAAGTTGTTAAATTTCGGTTTCTCTGTGCTTTGTATTTGGAGAGCTACTTTCGCAATAGCTAAATCGTAAGTGACCTCCATGAACTCTTCTTGACATTCTTCAGCTATTTGTTGAGCTTGTCTCATTGTCTCTAATACCACTGATATATTTGTTGGAGATGCATTTATCGTCGTAAGGTAAGATATTTTTTGCTTGACGCTATTGTCCTGATAAATCATGCTGTTATACCCAACCCAAGCTGGTATATTCGGTAGCTTCAAAAAATGAGACATTGTCCAAGCAACATCAATCAAATGTAATTGTTTGATATCAACATCATATGAAATAAGTGAATCGTCACCAGGTGTCAAAGTTTCCCGTATCTTCGGTTTTTTATTGTACGGCTGCAATTCAAATGTTACCTCATCGAATGTTCGTCGTCTTCTTCTTGCACTTGTCGATGGTTCATTCTGAAGTAAATTCTCAATAGGTGTTGGAACACTCGGTGAACTGTCGACGATATTTTGGAACATTATTCCTACAGTGTCATGTAATGTATCCTTTCCAGTACAAGTATCCACAAAGCGATCAAAATTATTGAACGCTAATCCCGTGCATAAATTATTCTCTGGAATTATATCTTCGGGGCAAAGTACCGATCGACGAGTAGCGGAAAATGTTGCTTCCGTCTCCAATCCCTCCAAAGTACTGTAGCTGCAGCAATGCCCATATTTATGAAGAATATTAACAATTTTTTTACTATTTGTTAAACTCTTTATTGCCATTCCGAGAGTAATGTGTTTTGACGTTTTGATGTTTCCATTAGTGGCAGCGTAGATCAAATCTTCGGAAAAAGATTTAGCTGTTCTTGCAACATTTTTACTTATTTTTGCAGGATATTTTGACGATATAATTTTACTATAAAAACTGATGAGTTCCTGTGGAATGTCGCATTCTCCGTTTATCAAAATATCAGTTGTTAAGTCCTCCGGCAATCGTTTCGGCTTTATATTTCGTATGTATTTTCTCAAAATTAATACAGCACGATTCAAAATATCTTCTTCTTCCAAGATATCCAAATCAGTTTTGATGAGCACTCCGCTGTAAGTTTTCACAATTTTTTTACCATTCATCGTAACTATGCTGATTTCTTTACCATATTTCTTCAGTAATCTATTTTCAAATCTATATGAATCTACTTGTAATGATTTAGTGGGATCAAGATTGATAATAGAAGTGGCAAAAAGTGATTCTAAAAAACTCAAAAAGTAACATTTTTTTTTTTTTATAATATTCTCGCAAATAAAACTGCACACTTCTTCGAAGGCTGATTTATATATGTCTCGAGTCACATGCCATTCGGTTTTTTCCATATTCGATTTTTTTTGCGCCTGCTGGGTATTTGTAAAATTTAACTTGCAGATTTTGTGGTAAAGGATCAATTCATTTCTCGTGCTAAATTTCGTGATTCTATTGGCCAATTGTTCGTCTCCTATTTCATTAGCAATAATAAGTAAATTATCAACGCCGTCCGCAGTAAGACATGTCTGCAGCTGTTGCTCGCGGCCATTGTATTTTTTACGTTTTTTTTGGCAAAATATGCACGTATAATCGCTCGACTTCTCGACAGAATCAGGATCCTGTTGACTTGATGATGCCTCAGTTTCTTCCATGTCTACTTCATGAACTTCTTCGTGAGCATCACTTATAGCTTCAGCACTACATTCACTTGTTCCCGCCTCTTCAGTTATACTAAAACAATACAATTTTTATTAAAATTTAATATAATTTTTATAATTTAATAGAATTTTTACTATCATATAATTTTTGATAATTTTCATCACTCTTCCAAAGTTGAACTCTGAATGAAAAAAAAAAAAAAGGCCGAGGGACCAATACCTGCCTCTCCGTATGAATTTCTCTCTTTCTGTCTCCTTCTATCTTTACTACACTATATACATTCTATAATATAGACTCTAATTCTATATTTAGCCGGAGGGCAAAGGGCCTTGTAACCGTTCAACGTTAGGTAAAATAATACATTTTAAATATATTTATTCGAGAGAGCAAAGAATGCCGAAATCCAAAGTATTGAATGCGTTATAATATGAACATAGTATTTATTTATGTATGTAATAACTAATATAAATTTACTTACTTAGCTGTTGCAGAAATGGACGTAGATTCTATACATTTCCGATATTTCGGTGGTAGTGCAGTAAATGTTCGGTAGCACATAGAATGATATTGATGAAAATCAGTCATCTTAGGCGGCACTTTCGCATCACTCATTGCCAAATTATTCGCTTTACGAATTTCTAAAATAATTTTACACTTCTGCAATCTCTCAGCAGTTAAAATATTCAGTTTTTCGGTTTTTTTATTACAAAACACGCAAAATGGTTGAATTGACGCCATGGTATTTTCGTAATATTCCTCACGTCCACTTTGTAAGAATATCAGGTATAAACTGTTGTACCGTTGATGGTGAATGAACAAAGCCGAAAAGCAGCTGCCCTTTTCTAGAGAAGAGGGGCACAAGTACAGAGTGGGGGGACTACAGCTGGCTGTAGGTATAAAATATCCATTAGATCTCGTCGGACGAAATATATACCATACACTTATAGTATATAGTGTTGTATAGTGTATATTATACAAGCATACTTTCGGTAAATTGATGAAAGACCGTTTGAAATTTTGCAAATTTATAATATTAATAATTAATAATGAAAAAATAATCGTCAGCTGATTGTCCGTTGGGGGAAAAGCCGTCAGTCCAAGCATTGAAAATTCTGCTCGCCGCGCGAAATATATGAACGCAATTATATATTTTGCTCCGGCTGACGGTCTTTCCACCACTATAAACGCAGCTGACCATCATTATTATATTTTCATACGTGTTCAAAGTCATGTAAAAAAATTTCAATCGGCATAAAATTGTTTTACCTTCTCATTTTTTTTTACAAGTTCACCCATTCAGTTGACGTGTTTTCCCCCCTCTTCCGCGCAGCTGACTATTTTTTTTTTATCCTAATAAATGTCAACAATACACAAATAAAATTTTAGTCGGCATAAAATGAGTTGATAAATTTTTTTTTTCGACACGTTTCGTAGCCTCCCACGCACACACCCACCGCTACTGGACCAGCTGACGGTCGTTTTCGTCATCTGTTGGATGGCATCTGTCTCCAATATAAAAATCAGTCGGCATGAAATGATGAGGTCAAAAGTACCCCTGGCTCCCGGTCTATTAGCTTGACCTATGATCAATTTTTAATTTTGTGATATATTTGGTTCGACAGAAAAAAAATTATAACCCTTTGACATTGGTTGTTTTTACTTAGATTTTCATAAAAAATAAACGGAACTGCAAACATGTTTTACTATCGTAATAACGAATAGCAACATTAAATGTTTTTTTTTTCACATTTATCACTGTTGTCATTTTCATAAAGGATTGATAAGAAGGCACACTTTCTGGTTTTTTGAAAAAGGTGGCAAGAATTGTGATATTTTTAAATTTATCACCAGTGATACCACATGTAGTTACCCGATTTATTGGAATATATAGACTTTGCTACCACATTCAACTGAACTTGGTTGTTTTTAATATTTATCACTGTGACATAGGCGTTTTTGTCAAAATGTTTCATTTAAAACTGCTGTAAATAGGTGTCTTTATTTTGGTAGTTTTAGTCCCAAAAAAATCTATGCATATACAGGTACTCCTTCCTCTTTGATTTGCTCGAAAAGTTAAAATTTTATAAAAAATTACATTGGCTGTTTAAAAACTCATTATAATCCCTGAAATGTAATAATTAGGTAAATTAAATTAAAAAACAAACAAAAAAAGTTTATTAAATTAATATTTACTCTTACAAAATAGGTTCTTGTAAGTTATCAAGCAATTATGCAGATATTACTAAGTAAATGTACTTGCTTAAAATTCACACACGAATGTGGTTTTAACATGTTAACTTAACTAACCCTTCTTATAACTCTTTCCACATGTATTCTTAGAGATGCTATTCTTTTACTTAATTGTACATCTTCTGGAGAACTTTTTTCATTATGTGATACACTAGGTGTGGCTTTACTAAAGTGCATCCCATGTTTTCAAGTAGCTGAATATTCTGAAACCCCTATCTGCCATTATATGGGATCCAGGAACCAGTTTGTTTAAATACCCACATTTTTCTATTATTTCTTTATCACTAGTTCTTCCACAAAATGATGAATAAATTCGGTATCTTCAAAACTTTCAGGAGATTCTGCATTTTCTTCCAGAAGGGTTATACACCTAAGAATTTATAGTAGCCTCATTTTCAATTTCCTGAAGGGGACAATTAGCAGAAATTGCTGCTACATCTTAATAATCCGGTGTATTTTTATTAAAAAGTTTACGAGAAACATCGCTAGTAGAAGGTTGATTTTTTTCTTTCCACATTTCTTGGAACACTAATAAATATTTTTGAAGACGAATGTGAATCATTATCACATTCTGGAACAAAACACTTTTTCGTAGTCATAATATTTATAAAAAGTACAAAATTAAACACTCAAATTCCAAATAAATTCTTGATCGAGACACTATGATGACAGATGCCATACACAGTGCTGCCATTTTGCCATTTTCTGAATTATTAAGTGACTTTTAACACAATGAAACTTTAAATATGGTAAAAGTTTAAACAGAAATAATACTTTCAAAAAACATTTGATATTATATATATATATATATATATATATATATATATATATATATATATATATATATATATATATATATATATATATATATATATATTATATATATATATTATATATAAATTTTAAAAAAATTCATAACTCCGGCAATTGAATAGATAAAAAAAAATTAAAAAAATGTAGTTTTATTTTCAACTCTACTATTCATAAAAAAAATTTCAAAATTTTTGAACATGCCCCATTGTGTCCTTATTAAATTTTCGTTTTACTAAAACAAAAACAGTCATAACTACCAGAAACTTAATTATTTAAATAAAATGTGAGCCAGAAAATAGTTAGCAATGACTGAGAAAGACAAAAATATACACACGCCTCTTAATGAAATCCAAATTGTTTTATATCATTAAGATCTCACAAAAGTGATATATTTGATGGTTCACACCTTATTAAACAAGATAAATAAAATCAGACCTTTCAAGAGAAATTAATGAAAAACTTAAATATGCTCCTGGCTAAAGAGTACTAGATGCTCCTAGCTAACAAAAAATTTAGTTTTTTTTTTGAAAGATCAAAAACCTAATATTTTAATAATAATTTTATGATGCTAATTTTTAAAATGATGTAAAATTGTGAATTTTAAACCAGGTTAACCTGACTTTTTTATAATTAAATGTAATTTTTACAAGGTATATGTTGGTAAGAAGAAAAGTTATTTTACTCTCAAGCTCTTTTGATGATAAAGGTGAGATTTTTAATAATTGTAAAAGAAAATTATTGACATTAAAGAAAAAAATGTTCGGGGTAAAAGAAATGTACTTATAACATTGTTACAAAAGTATGACTTTTACTCATAATAAAAAATAAGTTATGCTAGACAAAGCAGACCAATAGGTTCATCATCGTCACTTGAAAATATTCTTCTTAATGGCTTTCTTTTAAGAAGAAGAGGTTGTACCTCATCATCACTTGTTATATCTGATGTTATAAGAACCTTTGTTGTTTTTTGCTAGCTATTTGATAGTTCTCTAAAGTAGATTAATAATTTTATACACTATACTTTTTTAAATAAATAAAATGGCTTCCGGAGATTGTTAACGAAATTCTATAACCAACAAAAATTAAAAAAATATAATATCAAGGTATATAATGCAAAATAATTTCATAAAACGATGTAATTAAAACCACAGTACTTAAAGGCTAAGGTTTTAGTAATAGTACATAAACCAGTAAGGTATTTTAGTTGTCTAAAGGTGAGTTTAGTCAGCCTGATTTAGTTTTAAGCAGTAACATAAAAGATCAATTTATTTCAGTTACCTGTTTATACATAGGCATCAACATTAAAATAAACATAATAAAGATAAATAAAAATCAACTTAATACTTAAATTAATGTTAAACATGCAATTTTTACAGGTGTGAGTATAAAAAGTGAGGTTAATTAACTCTCCTAACTTTAAACTTTAGAACTTCTAAATTCTTTTTTCACATATTTTTAATAATATGTGTGAGATAGCAGAGCAATTTTAAAAGCACCTACCACCTATCTTATTCCCATTTTTAAAGAATTGTCAAATCTTAGGCTTGTGTATGTTTAAATTATATTTATTAACGGTTTTGTTTTAAAATCCTTAAATTTTGTTTATATTACTGTCTATGTTAATATTTAAAACAAAATTAGGTAACTACAGGCATCTTTACAATAGACTTGTACTTGCTCGTTCAATGTCGTTCACTGAATGAAGTGAACAAGTTCGTTCAAATCGTTCAATAGTTCAGTTGAATATTTTGACAGAATGAGTGATGATTCGGTGAGTGATACAAGAATGTGAGATATGAACGATATATAAAAATAAATAATTGACATTTACAAAAAATTATTATTTACCTAATAATTAAAACAATCTTTGAAAAATAGGCAAATAAATATAACTAATGAAATTGGCAGTATCCTGAATTATTTACATTACAATTTACATATTGTAGTGTAAAAAAGAGAAGCACCTCTTGGCGACGTTGTCAACTACATTAAATCTGTAGGCTGGCTCACGAGCTAGGAGGTGCCTATCATCTCAAGAGGATGCACAATGCGCCTAATGAGGCCTAAATGCCGTAGGGGTAACTCAACCTCCACACGTTACAGATACAGAGAGATAGATCTACTCAGTATTAGAAAAAAGTATCTCCCAAGGCACAGAGGTGGCAATAAACAAAATGAAAAGAGGGTCATACGATTCATAAGAAACTGTGTATCTATAACGTTTTCGTTCGTTTGGTTCAACTGAACTAATCAGCTATGTGTGGTCGAGTCGTCCTGAACTAGTTTCATTAATTCATTAAAGAGATATGCTTCTTTGAACTAGTTCGTTCGTGAACTACCCAAGTCTATTTTAAAATATAAAAAATTACTCACCTTCGGTAAAATATGTTCTATAAATAGGAAAGAGTCCAATTTTCTCCAGAGGAGTCGCCCTTTTTTAAGCTCTTGTTAAAAGATTCTTGTTGTTTATAAGAACGTCCTGCTTTCGAAAGTCGGCCACTTGGTGTGGTTTAATGATACTCCAGTGCCGTGCTTGTTGACTCATTAAATTCCTATAAATATACTAAAAATAAACAATAATATCGCACTAAACTTCCTAAGTACCTTCAAAAAACATGCAAAATCATACAATAAAAGTTATGGTGAATGTTGCAAACACAGGTTGAAAAAATGAAAAGCAGATGGAGTGAACCGCTAACCTCGTACATGACAGCTGACATTTCCAAACAGTGTTGACATAAAATTTCATTTAAAAAGGAAAATTCTCAAAAATCCGTAGATTTAAAATGAGAATCATAAATTAATATAAACACTAAAGTTACTTTTATTAATAAATAGAATGTAAAACAATGAAGGTATAGAATCGACATGTACACATGCGCAGTTTGACGCCTCATTTCAGAACGTGACAAACTGGTCCCTAAATGACGTCATAGTACGTCTAATTTTGATGTCACAATGACCGCTAAATAAACGATGTTGTATAAATTACCTTCTATTCATTTAATAATGAATAACAAAAATTCGAAGTCCATTAATGACATAAATAGGTTTTTTTTGTTCGCCACCTTTGCGTCAAAAATTCACATCGACATATTTGACCAAATTTCAACGTGATTATGACGTAAAACGATGACCGGTGCTAGCTGCGAACACGTAAAAAAGATCGCTTTGAATTTGAAGACTAAAATTTGAAGACTAAAAGATGTCATTGATTTTTCAAGTTTGTCCCTCTACATATTATATAGAAACACCTCACAGAAAGAATTAGCGGATTTTTCATCTGGTAGACCAGTGTTTGTAGTTTGATAATTCAAAAGTGAGTCTTGGTCCGCTTCCAAATCCGATACTGTACCTCTTCTTTTATTATCTATCACAAAGTAGAAAAGAGTGCAGCCTGCACAATGCAAAAAAAAGAAATTTGTGGAAGTAATAAAACTCCCGAGCACTTAAAATAGACAAAAATCAGGGAATAGTTTCATTGATTGCCGATTTTTTAATTGGCTGTGACGGTGGCTGCACACCCATTACGGATTTTATATTACGCCATTTGATATTTTAATAGTTTTTGGTTGATATGTATGTTTACGGACCCAGAAAAATGCATTCAAATTTGTTTGCTAAAAATCATTTATATAATGATAATAAGCAAACAATTGATCACTCCAATACCTAAACGATATTTTTATATTTTTAACAGATATACTTTATTCATAAATTATCCTAATTCCGTCCATAACAAACTCAACAAAATAGTTGTGTTTAATAAAAACAAAAGTTTTATCGCTTACCAAGTCGATTTTGGAAAATCTCAACAATATGTTTCTTCAAAATATGTTATGTTTGGGGTGTTAGATACACTGCGACCTATTGCGCCCCCTTCTGCCGCTAAGGCAGCAATGGTTAGTCTTGTCGTCTATAACGATCTTTCCAATCCTAAATAATTCTCCGAGCTGGTGTAGTGCTTTTGTTCTATAGTACCACACATTCAGTCAGAATGTTAACAGAGGTTTCGCTTTTCTCCTCACTATCTTCAGCTAGTCTAGAGAGTCGCAGAACCTCTCAAGTTCTACAAAGTATATTTGAGTCCATTTGATATCCTTCACTCTGCTGTATTACGGGGCTCAAGTGAGAGCAATTTTTCAATACATCTTCAGTTGACTTTTGAGCTGATTATCTAAGAGCGCTTTGATGTCTGCTCGGATATCGTACATGATGACAATCTGTTGTCTATGAGAGCTTTCATCGATGTTTATCAATGACGTGAATTTTCGCCTACAAGGTACTTGGGTATTTACCGACACTTTCAAAATACTCACTTCTAGGCACATACACTCCTATTCCAGTTCCTTCTGTGGTTTTGGAACCATACGTATACCACTGAACTGTATAGTTCCATTATTTCTACTCATTCAGATGCTTCTACGTAGTTTACCAGCAAGTTAGCTCCTAATGGTTAGGCCCTTTTTACGTTAGGAAGAAAATCAATCCTTGGATGTACGTGTTGTAGGATGACAGTGGAATGGATCGTGGGATATGGAGTATCAAAGATCTTAAGGCAGCAGTTGCGGCAGATAAGTTTTTTAGCAGCTAGTGCTGCAAAAAATGTTTGGCTAAATTCACTTTGGGGAGGGGAGTGAAGAGTGATCTGATTTCTCCCTAACATTTGTCTTATTAGATTTAAATATTAATGGTGGTACATAACTTGTTCTTTCCTAGAAAGCCTAAGGTAGTTCTCGAGGTTCCAGCTTATGGCTGTCGATAGGTTTTCTTCGGGATATATCGTAAAGGCACGTAGATTTTAGCTATTTTGTTTATTTTGTATATATATATGATTGATGTGGTAGTATTCATGTTCATGTTCATTCGAAAGAATAGTTTTCTTCTGGAGTGCATAGGGAAGTTCTTGCGTTTCCGGCTTACGGTCAGTGGAAATTCTTTGGGTTTTACTGTAGTGACACTTGTGACTCGCTGATTGGTTTTGATAAACGAAACTCACGAGTTTTTGACATTTTATTTAGTTTATTTGTTGATATGGTGCCTGTGAGCTTAGTGATACATTTAAACTTAAAAGTGATACTAGAATAATTTACTAAACTCATTAGGCTTGTAAAACAAATAACTATGTTAATAAACGGTACAAAGCGAACATCAAAGTTCTCAGCTACATAAAATTTAACACAAATCAAATTTAAATCTATCAAATGGGTAGTTATTAATGAAGTTTAAATGGCTGTAATAATGAAATGACATAATTAGCTCATGAGCAACAAATAATACAATAAAGATAAATAATTAATAAGCTAAATATATTGGGTTTTGCAGCAATAATTCTTAACTCTTTTAGGTTTTTATTCCAAGCTTTGAGGTATGATTATACCCATCATCAGGGAGCTATATAATAATATATGGGAAATCACAAAAAGGTAAAATTTTAGTACAAAAACAAATTAAAATTTTACAAACTACCACATTATTTAAAAAACTTTCTTCGAAGTTACCGGAGATACGTTAGCACTGTTTTTATCTCAAAAAATGACTAGGTACGTGTGCGGTCACCTGTCAAACGAAACATGAGAATAAGAAGAAATTCCACACTACATCCTTGGGTGAACAGCTGACTAAAAAATAAAAAATTACAGGAAAACATTTAAAAAAATGTATAAATTGCCGATATTAAAATATTTGGAAAAAAGTATTAGTGTTTCCTTAAATATATAAAATTAATTATTTTGTTTACCTCAGAAATGACACATGTACAATCACCTGTTATTCCTAATTCCACTTCTCTACTTCTTTGGGTGATGTCCATTGAAAGAAAAATATTATTTTGAAATATAAATTCGAGAAACCTAATTTTTTTTAAGTTGGCTTTAATGTATTAAAAAATTACATTATAATTATCACCTAGTGGGAAATAAGTTTTAATAGGAAATTTTTGAAGAAATTAATATTGGAAAGAAATTGTTTATTTAACCATCTGGTGACATACACAATAGCGTATGCAGATGACCTGGTCATTCTGCAAACAGGGAATTTTGAAAACATACTCTGCAAAAGAATGCAATAAGTCTTAAAGTTATAGAACAATGGTACAAGGACCATTCACTGTCTGTTAATCCCAAGAAGATATTGTCCTTTTTCCAAGAAAAAGGATGAAAATGGAAATAAAACTTCCAGAACTCCTAAACACAAAACTAAACTTTGTAACAGAGGTACCTAGGTCTCACCTTTGACACTCACATTTAGCAAATAGAGTCAAAAGAGCATATATTGCTTATGAACAATGCCATCAAACCGTGGGGCGCACTTTAGGTTTCTCCTCCAGCATCGTCGCATGAACTTACACAGCCATCATAAGACCTATGCGATGCAGTTTGCTGGGTACAGAAAACCTAAAAAATTAAAAGAACAGCATGTCGCAACATAATAGGAGCCATGAAAACCACAGTGACCAGAGCCATGGAAGTCATTTTTAGTCCCACTTCCCTTGATAATTACATCAAGGAGGTTGCCCTGATGACAATGACACCCCTCCTCACGGTTGGAGTAGAACCTAATGTATGATCTGGTGAGGCGAGACGTCGCTTTTGGCAGGAGGCGCTCAATACGCTCCCACTGTTTCAAGTGAACATCGACTCCATCATACCGAAGTATATCTTCCATAAGACATATAAAGTTATAACAGAACTAATAGAAGAGCCGGAAGTGACAGGTACGATGCGAATATATATTGACGGTTCTAAAACAAAATAAGGTTCAGGTTGTATAATATACTCCAGATCCTTAAACCTAAACATAAAATGGGCTATTAGCAATAGTGCCAGTGTAGTTCAAACAAAGCTGCAAAAGAAATCACCAGAAACAATATCACTGGAAGAACATGCTCATCTATACAGATAACAGACAAGCACTACTCACCCTGAACAGATCACGAATTTACTCAGGGTTTCATCAACAATGTGGGTCACCTTAAGATAGATCAAAGGTCACGCCACATTGAAAGGTCTTGCTGTTTCACTGGCCAAGAAGGCAGCCAACCAAATACTTTTTGGACCTGGCCTTTCTATTTCCCTGATAAAATCGGTAGTGACCGACCTAATTAAAGAACATTTCCTTGTCAAATTCAAGGAGAGATGGGATCAAACAAGAAACTGGAAAGTTGCAAGGGAGCTTTTAAGTTATCCTGACAACACTACAGCAAATAAATACTAGACATAATCTGCGCCTGATTACAGGCATTCTGACTGGTCATTTCCAAGTACGAAAGCATCTCCATATCATAGGGCTGTCAGAATCCGCACTCCGCGTGCGAACAAGAAGATGAGACCGTCGAGCATATACTCTACGATTGCTCAATGTGCTCTTATTTATAAGAAGATTTATGTTCGGCGAGTATCGGCTAACACCGGTCGGTATAATAGAAGCACCTCTTTGCGAGCTTGTCAACTACGATTAATCTGTAGGCTTGCTCACGATCTAGGAGGTGCCAAGTATCTTAGGAGGATGCACAATGGGTCTAGTGAGGCCTAAATGCCTAAATGCCCTTACAGATACAGAGATGCTGGTGATACCAATAGGTAGAGGAGGCTAGAGGGTTACAATTTTGCTTTTGGCTCATGTACAACACAACAGCTTTCGATACCTCATGAGGTCAGCATCACCGTTACTCAACCTGTCAGATTTTAGTTATTTTTGTTTTTAATTTATTTTTGAATATCTGAAGTTCTTGAAAAATCTAAATTTTTTCTTTTCACCCAGACACACATATTTATAGTAACTGCTGATGGTTATATTACTGAAATCGAGATGTCTATTTCTTGCTGATGAGTCTAAATAAGGACGAAACCTGTCCAAGAATGACGTTCTCCTTAGTAAGCAAAATCAAAGGTAGAGTGCTGAAAATTATTTTTTAACTTTGTTATTTTCTTTTGATGTAATTCAATGCCTGGTGAGTTATTAGTTGTTTTTAGGAGAAAAACGGCCACTTGTTTTGTTGTGATATATGGCTTTGAGTTTTGTTTTTATTTATTTTTATTTATTTTTATTTTGAAATTTCCTTTTAAAAAAGTTTCATTCGAATATTTTAAGTAATATTTAAATAGACTCATTAATATAGAAAAACAACATACAATAAATTACACTAAAAGGGTTTTATTAATTCAACTTCGTTGTTTGGTTTATTTATTAATTTCCCAAATGCCTATGTTGGGAAATTTTATGGATTGTGTACAATATTATATAGATACATAAATTATTCACCTTTTCATTTCCAGTTGTATATTATTTAATAATTATTTACATATGTATAACTCTAATTAGTATTTATAGTGTATTGGAAAATACGTTAAAAATTGTGAAAATTGTAGCAGATACCAATTTCAATTAAACTATAATTATCTAAAAGTAAATATTGAATCCGTTTTTTTAACAGTTTTTTTAATTTTATATATAATAATTTCTGGTAAATTCACTGGACAATACGCAATACTAACCATTTGATGTGACATTTGAAGAGCTTGTCTCTGGTTGTGCTCAAGTTGAGGCATCATCCTGCAGCAGTAGACACCTCATGTTGAATCACTGATCCTTACTGAAAATTGAAACAGTTCAAAGAATTGGTGTGTCGAGAATCCAAGATCAACAGATATTCCATTTGCAGAAGTTGTAACATTCTAATATTATCATGTCACAATTTTATTTAAATAAACTCACCTTAATGTAGGATTTTAATAGTTTATCCTTAGTATATCAGCGCAGGTCTTATCCTGGTTCTCCAATTACAATTATGCCACTTATTTCAATTATTCTACCTATTTATATTCACAACATTAGATTTCATATAAAACAATATCAACACATTTGGTAAACATAATATGTAGGTCTGTATTTATAAACAGAACTCAGCTGAGTCGGACTTGGCTGAGTCGTCCTTGAACGAAAATCGAAGTTTGGTTATATCGCGTGAATTTAATAGTAACAAAACCGTAAATGTACATAAGAGAGCTACGATTTCAATGACGACTTACCCAAGTCCGACTCAGGTAAGTTCTGTTTATAAGTCCAGACCTTTGGTTAAGTTCATATTGACAGAACTTTGAATCATTTGCACTACTGTGCGAATAGTAGTTGGATAAAGACCGTTCGTTCGTTTTGAGGTCCTGGTTACAGTCGGCTATGCGGTCAGATATAATTCAAATTCAATGTAGTAATTTTTAAGAAAAAACATCATTTGGTTACTATTTAGGGTTTGAAGTTATATTATAAAATCGTCTTCAATATAGTCATTAATCTACAAGGTCACTTTAATTCAAATAGAGATGAGATGAGAGTATGTTTAAATTTCCCGCTCTTAAGCTCAAGAAGGAATAACGGTTCCTGGTTCTTGGCCATTTTGTCGTGAAAAGGAGACAATATTGGAGATTTGCAATTAGCAGCAACTGTGGCTTGTATGGTAGTTAAGAGTAGATAATATATTTTAAAACTTTCTTTTTACATAGTGAAAAATAACACCCTAAGCCGGCTTATTTGATATTGATATTAACATTAATATTATTAGTTGTACTAAGTACACGTGGAAATAATTCCTGACGGGAGGGGTGGATCACCTAATTAAGAATTTTAATTGAAAACGATGGATCGGTGGAAAACTTCAGACCCGTCCTGAGATGAAGGGAAGTGGAGCTGGTTCCCACCAAGAACTAGTCTACTAAGGCGAGACGAGGATTTATCTGTGACGAGGGGACCAGAATAGAAACAGAGAACTTGAGTACCATCTTATTTATTAATTTTTTATTAGAAACTTTAGGTCATAATTTTAAATTTTAAATTTAAACATATATGTAACTAATTTGATTTACAAAATTGTAAATCGCTTACTTTTGTGCACAGAGGACAACGGTAACGAGCTCTAGGTAATTAACCATAAACCGCATAAGTATTTAAATTATTATTAACCCATATTGTTGAAAATTACTTTTAGAAATACATAACTTCACCCCGTCCAATATGAGTGTATATCAGAGGAAGACTCTTGTGACTTACATATCTTGTTATACAAGGTTTCTGCTGACATCAAATTGGATACGGGCGTTCGAGGACGTCAGTGTTAGAGGGACAACCTCAGCCCTTGAGACGTACTGCCAAGGTTTGCCAATCACAAAGTGGTCTCCGTCTGGCGTTGACTCCTATTGCGATTAAAACAGTTTAATAGAATAAACTATTTTAATTTCATGTCGATCCAATTCCCAGACTTTGGCTTTATAGTGTCCACATATATATGTATTTAAGGTAATAACAAACTCAGGTAAGGGATTAATCTTCGCAGTATCTTTGCTGGGGGAAAGTGGCCTAGAGTTGGTATCGGAATAATTTCATTTTTGGCCGCCAGTGGCGCCTAAATCAATAACCCTATAATAACTCTGGAACCAAAAATAGGTACCAATTGTGAAGATCATTATTCGACAAAACGAATTTATAGTGTTTCATCTCACGATCCTGCTCACTCACAACAAAAGAGTTGCCGGAGCTATGTAACATGTAGGACTCTTTGTACGTTATAGAGTGTCTACGATGGTTTGGGGTAGGATTACTTTGAATGAGCGCATTCAGCTATAAAATCCCTCCGTCATTTCAAGAGCGAAGTGAACGTTTGAAAATCAACGAACACGAAGATTTAAAGCTGAAACTGCAATATTGAACCAGATTTAGCTAGATTGGTAGAAAATCACCAGGTTTATCCCTCACACAAATTTTTTTATTTTTTTTACTTTTTTATCTTTACTTTGGGATTTGAAAAATAATTACCTACTCAAGTATTTTTACGTAATTTGTATTAATAATCTATTTATTTTGTTAAATTTTGATGAGAAAATGATGTCAAGTTTATTCATTCGCAAAGTTATTATATTGGTAAGTATTTCGTATCAATAGGAAAAAAAATCTGATGTGTCCAACACATGACTTTCCTATCTAGTTATTACATGCTTTTTCCGGTTATTTTGTACAATCTATTGCAGCACCTCCATAAATGTTTAGAGGATAAAATAAATATATACATTTTCCACATACATCTACCTCGAAACATTTTTCTATAGATATTCATTGGAAATGAAAATACTGAAAAATTTAAATTTAGCACTTTTCCTACAATTTTTCCATTACGGTCCATTTTAGAAAAATAATGTATAAACAAAAATTATAGAGATCGATATCGCAAATAACTTTTATTTCAACAATTTTCATAAAAATCAGAATTTTGCACATTTTGTCAAATTTCTCGAATACGGACCATTTCAGGAAATTTTTACATGAAACAAAAACTATAGATAATAATATTAGAAATAACTTTTATTTGATTAATTTTTTCTCCAAACATAAATAACAGATATATTCCATAAAATATAAAAACGGCCCTCCATAAAGTACCCCCCCAGATGTTCCGACTTTTTCCAAAATCTAACCATTTCACGTCAGGCCGAAATAAAACTTAAGTTTAAAATTTTATGTTTTTTTCTTTATCCGTTTTTGAGTTTTCTTCAAATTTCGAAATTTACACATTTTCTCAAATATCTCGAATACGGTCCATTTTAGAGAAATTATGTAAGGGATAAAAATTGTAGAGAATTATATTACAAACAACTTTTGTTTGAACAATTTTTATAAAAAAATATTTTTTTACATTTTGTCAAATTTCTCGAATACGGACCATTTTAGGAAAATTTTGTATAGAACAAAAATTTTAGATAATAATATAAGAAGTAACTTTTATTTGAAGAATTTTCTTTCCCAAACGTAAATAACAGATATATTCCATAAAATATAAAAATGACCACCTATAAAGTACCCCCCCAGATGTTCCGACACTGTCCAAAATCTAATCAGCACATTGGACACTGGAACAAAGCTTAAGTTTAAAATTTGGTGTTTTTCTGTGTATCGGTTCATGAGTTATGCGACACACAGACACACACACAGACATCATCGCGGAAATAGTCAAAACGGAATCAGGGGACCTCAAAACATAAAAATCCCTCGAAAATTCGAGGTCGAAAAAAATCATGATTCCTATACTTTCCTTATATCTGTATACAGATAGGAAAGTAACTAGAGAGGTCTCAGTTCATTTTGGAAAAGGGGCCTCTTACCCAAAATAGTTTGGGAATCCCTGATCTAATGAAAAACTCTTCCTTGAAATATATATTGCTAAATCATTATGCTACAGTGGAAACCCAATTTTGTATAAATTAGAATAGCATGTATACGTATAAAACTACTGGAACAATTTTTAAAACATAAAACAAACACAAAAATTTTAACAATTACATAATCCGTTTTCATTTCTACCTTTCTATTTATGCATTTTCCACAAATATTGCGTCAAAAATATTATCCCTATTTTACATAAAAATAAGTCCTCATACGTCTTAGGCGTATTTAAATTAAAGATTTTTGCATGTACGCTACTGACTTAGTTGGCGCAATAGTTTTCAGTGTACAAAGGCCTAGGAATAAATTACAGACTGCGTGGTGTAAGCTGAAATGACGAAAAACTAAAACAAGTGAAGAGACAAATTGCTTGCTGTTTTGTTGCTTTGTAGATCAAGTGATACTATTTATTCATGGGCGTATACAACGGCGAGAAGGGACATAATTATGTACGATTTAAATTAAGAGGTTCTGTCCTTTGTTTATTAATATCCAGTCGTTAATATACGTTCAACAAATTGTTATGTATTGTTATCACAATTTCGTCCACCTATATTTTCCAAGTTTGTATCTGTAACGTGTGGAGGGTCGGTTGCCCCGCGGCACTTAGACCTCATTGACCCCCATTGAGTATCCTCCAAAATTGATAGGATTCTCTTAGCTCGTCAGCCAGCCTACAAAACGTCGCAAGAGAGATGATTCTCTTTTATTGGCCGGTGATAGCCTAACCTCGCCGAACACAAATATTTTAATGAATGAGAACGTCGTAGAGAATATGCTTAATAGTCTCATCTTCTTGGTCGCACTCTGACAGCTCCATTCTATGAAGATGCTTTCGTACTTGGCAATGATCAGTTAGAATGCCTGTGATTAAGTATTTATTTGCTGTGGTATTGTCGGGATAACTTAAAAGCTTCCTGACAACTCTGCAGCTTCTTGTTTCATCTCATCTTTCCTTGAATTTCACAAGAGACTGTGTCAGTACAATGGAAGGGTCAGGTCCTAAAGTATTTGGTTGACTGTCTTTTGGTTAATGAATCAGCGTGACCTTTTATCCATCTTAAGGTGACAACATTGTTGATGGATACTTCTGTCAAAGCTTCATGACATTCTAGTACTATTCCTGAATAAATTTATGAAAAGTACGTAATATAGAGGTAGAGTGGCAACGATAAGCTGTAAAATTTTTGTAATATTCATACTCTTCTATATTATTGAAGCATTTTTTTCTCACTAATGCTATAAACTAATAAAATATTTTAATTCATGTTTCAAAAATTTATATTACCTCCTATACCTATGCATACCCAATAAATCAAACATAAAAAGGAAGGTGTGTAAAATGAAAAATTTTAATAATCTAAATCAAAAAGCTAAATGGAGTGAGCTAAATACGGTTATTAAAACTCTAAATGTGAGTGTTCTCGAATTCATATGGATTTGAGTATTGTAAAATGTGTTTTACTGTATTATCTTTGATTCGCACTCGAAAAGCCAATAGTTTTTTTATTATATGTATTTAAGTTGTTCCCATTTCTTTTTAATATCCCCCATTCAACAAAGCTTGACCTCAAAGTTTATTTTGAATTATTTAGAACGCGTATTTATATCTTTTATTGACGAAGGTAATACGAACAAAATGAAATAACCAGAGCCGTTCCTAGGTTAGGTAGCTAACGCCCGTGTTTCGGCTAATTCCCCTCCCCCCTTCTTTCATACCTTTATAATTAGAAATATTTTTACCCTAAATAAAACAACAAATTACAGATAATATAAGAAATTTGGTTTATTTCTTAGTTTTACAACCTAACACACTAATAAATTATTAATTTACTAATATAATAACCAAATAATACATACATACATACATACACAAAAATATCTATTAATAATACTTACCAAGTCAGTCAAAAAACCTATTAACTTTGCTTTCTTGCCTTTTTTAATGCAAATTCTGTTAAAATATCCGATACATCCTAATCTTTCAAAATGCCATTTTTAGTGCTAATAATAGACAAGTCTAAAAGCCTTTTCTGTGCCATTGTTGATCTCAAATAATTTTTTATTGTTTTAAGTTTTGAAAAGCTTCTTACCCCGCTAACCACAGTTACAGGTAATGTTAAAAAAATTCGTATGGTAATTACCAAATCTGGAAACAAATAGATTAGGTTCTCTGTAAATAAGTATTGAATTCATTTTAGGGAAAATATAGGGTGCAACTTTGTCGATTTCATCACATAAATCTGCATAATCTGCAGCTATATTATATTTTTCATTTTTAGATGAATCATGTAACATACTTTCCGCAGATTTACATTTTGTAGACCTATTTGACTTATCTGTTTTAAGGAAATTAGAACCGAGGGACCGAGCGTCTTAGACGCTTCAAATTTTGAGAAGATTTCAACAGTTAGGTAAAGTGTTCCATAATCAGACAAAAATCATATATGTTCCCATTTTTATATTTATTTATAAAACTATGAACTTAGTGTGGCATACAAACTTAGGAGTAAATACTATAATATTTTGAAATTAAAAAAAGATGTATGTATCAAAACAAAAAAGCAACTTAACTTCAAAAATATAAATCAAAATGTCCGATTGTGGAACATGTATGTTCCAGAATCAGACATACAGTGTTCCACAATTGGATAACAGTTTTATCGAATGTCTTATGTTTGCAAAGTTTACTTCAAACTTTAAATATGCGTGCTGCCGTTTGGTTGATCCCATCTGTGCCGGCTTGGAAGTACCATTTTAATCTGGTCAATTTTTACGTGAGATACATCTTCCATTACCTATAGGAAAAATATAGCTATTTCTATATTTTACTGAGTTTCGCATGAATTTCACTTTGTATTTAGTTGTTTCTTTTTTATGTAAAACTTCCGCAACAAAATAAATACTTTTCTTTTTGTCTTCAAACAAAACCAAAACAAAATCACCTGGTTCGGGATCTTTTTCGAGCTGATCTAGCAATGGAGGAGGATCAATTTCACCAATCATGTCAATGTCGTCATCAGAATTTTCAGAGGTCATTAGTTTCCTTATCTTTTTTCCTCTTCTTCTTCGTCACTTGAGGTTTTACTAAGCACTTTTCTCTTTACTGATTTCTTTTTTGACAGAACAGTTTTTTTTCTTTCTCTCTCTTTTTGTTTTTCCTGGAGAGCAATAATGCTTTTGCTTTTTCCTCATTTTACCGGACGAAATTTATGATTCTGCATATCATAGTAGTTTTTATAAGACATTAAACTTAAATGTCTATTTTTTGCAACAAAAAAAAAGAAACATTATCGCTCTAAGAATCAGCCATTGCGCACTTTAGGGAAGGATCAATTTGAAAATAGTATTTTATTAAACTTTAAGCCAGATACTGAAATTTACAGTGAAACTTTGACCAAAATACAAAGTGGTCTCTGTTATGAAATCTATTATCATGATATTTGCCGGCAAAATTTTAGGAATCAGAAAATATCACTAGTAAAAAGTCCTGTCCGTACTTCATGACACATCTCCCGAGAAGTACATGAAACTGTTTATAAAGAAATATGTTGTTTAATTGAAGAGAATGTCATAAATCAAGGACGTTGTTTGCATAAAGAGTATCTCGAAATGTATAAAGAATTAGGGAGGCTCTGACGCAACATCAATATTAACCACAAACTATTTAGAAGAAAAGATTCACAAGAAATTTAATAACAAAATTCAAATTTTGATATCGAACAAAAAAAAGTTGTTATTATTTGTTATTTGCAATATTCCTTAATATTTGAGATCCTTTCGAAATATATTTACATTTTTATCATTAAACTTATAAACTTTAGTCCATAGTTTACTAAATTAAATATTAATTCCTATAAATAAAGTAATAACGTAAATCATATTGATTTGAAACAAGTAACGTAATACACATACATCTGACCGGATGGTAGCTAAGGTTTTGTTGTCTGCTGACGTGTGTACTCACTGAAGACGTCTGCCGTGATGAATATAAGTTTTAAGACCCTAATAAATAAAATGTATCAATGGCAGATCTGGTCAATTACTTTCAAAATTTTATTATTTTCAGCACTTTCAAAACACAATGTTAAACACGCGATAATGGTCTGCCATTGTTTTCTGATAATAATAATATATTTTCAAATTTCAAAACGGCAGACGTGGTCAAATGCATTTAAAATTTGCCAAAAATCGATACCTGACTTACCTGAGCGCCCGCCGCGTCCACCACTTTGGGCTTAGTGACTCCCCTATCTCAGGTATGGTAGGTATAGGGGCCTCAGTGTACAAAAACTCAGGTCTGGTCAAATACATACAGGTAGCCATCCACTGGCTCCTAGACTATAATAGTCAATAATGTAATAAAACGATGTTATATCATATCGACTTTTTTTAAATAAAATTGGATTCTATGACCTCAAAAACATAAGAAACATAAGAAGCGATCCAGATAGTGGGTTTGTGGACAACAGAGCTATAAATCACATACTAGCCAATATGATCTATTCGAAACTTTTGAATGGCTTGGAATATCTTCTAGTATAACAACAGCAAGTGGAACTTAGTAGATACAGTTGAGGACGAATCACAGTATACCATCCATTCAAGTACAAACTACACCTTCGAAATAGTTTCGTGGAATTTTCAAGTAAATGATCCATTCGATATTAAAGAAAAAGACGTAATTTCTAAATACGTACAAAAACATAAAGATAAATTAAAACAAAAATATTCTCAAATAAACAAAGATATTACAAATCAAAAATCTAAAGAATTAGAGAAAATCAATAAAAATATAAATAAACCTATGACATTAAGTAAGGACAATCAGGTTTATCATAAAGAAAATCCCAGAGATAAATTGGCCCCTAGATTAACAAAAGTCAATCCCATAGCTCAAAAAAGTAATAAAATTAAAACTGAAACCTCAAAATATTCTAAACATAATTTAAAAAGACGTAAAAATATTTAATTTATATTTTCTTCTCCTTTCAGATGCACCTTTTACTTCTTTTTTTTTCTTAATATTTTATTTTAATCCTATTTCTGCTTCTATTAATGAGCTACTAACCCTATTGTACCCATATTTCTAAAGAATACTGAGATCATCACAAGTAAATATACATTTATTAGTTTTATAAACCTTACTGATTAAATGATATTAAAGACAAAATCGATAGAACAAAAACAAAATATCGGCAGCCAAACAATTAATTTAATAGAGCAAGCAAAAGCAATAATAAGTTTGATTTCACATTCATTACAAATTGTTCGTCCTAGGAAAAAACGAAAAATAATCAATTTGGGTGGAAAAATCTCAAAATGGTTATTTGGAACCCTAGATAATCATGAAGGCAAAAGAATTCATCTTGTATTAGATTTTTTGGAAAAAAACTGATAATTTACTACAGGAAAACATTAACAACGAAATTTCTTTCGAAAAAGAATTTACTTCTAAAGTTAATCATACAGTTCACAAAATTAATTCCATATTTACTTTACAAATTCAATTAGATCAGATTACCAATGCCGTAACTTTTGAAAATTTAAACAAGTGCATCCAAACCTCTTATCATCTTCAAATTTATATTATATTAATAAAATAAAAACTATACATACAAATAATCAGATAATTCAATTTTCAAACTACAATAGCTACTATTCTTTATTAGGCATTCAATTAATTTTCCAAAATGATAGATTAATTTTCTTAATTTCCCTGTCCTAATGGATGATCACTTCAAAACGTACTTCCTATATCCAATCCCAATACAAAACAAAATAATTCCTCCTCACAAACCTTACCTAATCCTAAATGAGAGAAATGATTTTTATCAATACCAACATGAACCCTGTGAAGAGCTAGACAATACATTTTATTGCAAAAATCATCTCCAAACAGAAAATAATTGTATTGTTGGAATATTAAGCAAATATCAAGCTATCAATTGCACCAAAATTACTATACACATTGAAAACTTCATTACAAATCAAGTTACTCTTGCATTATTATAAAAACCAAATGTATGTTGATATCGTGTTCTTATTTTGTAACCTGCTACTCTAGTTTATGAGTTATTCAAAATAATTACCCAAAAACCTTAAAAATATATATAATTAACTACGTCATTTTTCCGAATGCTTCCGATGGTATACGATCCATTGAACAATCCTATAAAAAGTCAAGTATCCTTGATTTACACCAAAGTTTCTCGCAGTTTCGCGCTGACCGCGGCCATCTTCTATAGCTGCCACAATTCGTGCCGCAGCAACAGTTTTTATGGCCATTTCAAGACACTTACAATCACAACATTAATCAATCAAACAATTTGCAATAGAGATATAAAATCACGGAAACAAAAAATATGCTGATAATGGATTTCAGGAAATTGGGTGGAAAGTCCTTTTTTGTCAAACGCTTATCGAAACAAAAAACTTTTTTTTATTCAATCAATCACGACAAAATCATCGAATAAAGTTAGAAAACTATGTTACGAGTGAAAAAAACCGAAAAGGCTAAACATTTCTAAAATAAATGCAAATTTCGGGTTGACCCTAATTTTATTCTCGGCAGTATATAATTATATTCCACGATTTTTTATATTGGAAAACGCAAGGCTGTCTGTCTCTCTCAGAACTGTTAAAACAAGCTAATAGTTCGATGCAATTTTAACATTTAATGTGCTTAATTTTAAGTTTTTGAAACAATACCAAATATGTATGGGACTACTTTTTAATCCCATTATAAATGACTTTTATTCATTTATAATTTAACAATTCGGACCTGGGTATATACTTGTTGATGTTTGCTCTTAAAAGAAAATTTACTTTTCAAAAGTAGTTTAGTTCCTCTAGAATTTTTAGAAAACAATTAAAACAAGCAACTTTTTCAAATTAGTTTCCAAAAGAAATACATAAAATAATAATTTTTAATTGGAAACTATCGGAACGTATCTGAATCTACTATTACTTTATAAAAAAAAGACTCTATAAGGTCCGATTAAGTACAGAATGTTCCCGGTACATTCAACGTTTTGAATTCAAACTATAGCATTGCCTGCGAAGAATTTAAACGATTTCCGATCCATATAATGTGAAAACTATTTCAGATTCCAGATATTAAGTTGCCATAAGTTTTATTTATGGTAACGTTCATAGCATTGTTAAATCTTTAAAAATAGCGTTCTCAGCTCTCTTTACTTGCACAAATATCAGTTATAATTTTAAGTCATATTCTGGTTCATAAAACGTTGCAAATAATATCACAGCAAGTAAGATATTGTCCTTGTTGGAAATAACATTTATTTATATGCATTCTTCGGGCTTGAACGCTCACATAAAAGTACAATTGCTATTTGAATTAATATAAGCGTGAAAATTAGAACTGTGAACAATAAATGTTATAAAAATAGTATGTTATGTTGAGTCCTCGTTAGTCACATAAATCGAAGTTGCTTGTAATTTCGGATAGAAATGAGCTGAAGAAAATGGTTACAAGACGACAAACTTTACTTTTTTTTAATATAAACAACCTGATGAGGCCTGTAAGAATCTTACCCTTTACAGACTCCATTATGCTATAATTCTGAAGCGAACAGTATTCCATGTTTTCACCAGCTGCCGGCTTTGGGTTAATGATTGACGATAGAAAGAAACAAGCACACCTCCTGCATTTAACACTGTTAATTTTACAGAAGAACACCTCACTACATTTATTAATTCGAGAGACGCTAAAATGGTGGTTCCCATATTATCGAGACTGAGGCCTACAAGGGCAAACTCGTAGTTTAACAAAAACGAGAAATGTTTTAACTTGGAACAAAAAACCGGAAGCCGATAGTAGTATTAGGACGTTGAATTTTTTGGTTTGTGAAGCATTGGCATTACTTGAGTTAAACCATGTGTAGATTTTCACAAGCCTTGATTTTTAAAACCATTCTATATCGCCTTTTGATTAGGGTTTAAAAACTTGTTCGAGCAATTTATCCAAAAATAATTGGCCCCTTTACCTCTTATCTGCTCATGTAAAATATTTGGGCTCATTACTTCGTCTATTTATATTCTATTAATAATAAAGGATAGAAGGATGAGTATTGCAACTATGTTAAAAGAAATAAATTGGCTTTCAGTACAGAATTATGTTCAGTACATGACTGATATTTATTTATAAAATAAAAATGACATAGTACCATCGCATCAGATCTATTAGAAAAAATTCAATATAATTCGCAATATCACAACTATAATACAAGAAGCCAATCTGACTGTCATAAACCAAAAAACCAATATTATATCCTACCTCTCTTCTATATAATAAAAAAGTGCTTTGTATAAGAACCTTTATTTATGGAAAGCCTGAATTGAAATACACTACAAATTATTTGCAACAAATATCAAAAGAAGTATACATTTTTAAATAATTTGACACATCACAGTTGACATCTTGATACTTGACAGGCAAAGCCAAGCATTATTCTGATTTTTGCCAAATAAAATGGCAGGTTAATTATTCTATGAGGTTGCGACAGAGAGCCAATAAATTTGATGAAGGTGTTTTTGTGGCTAGAGGCAAAATAGTAGTACGCTTCAGATAAAAAAGTAATTTTTAAGAAACTGCTTTAACAGAAAACTATATAATATATATATTTTTCATAACTTGGCAGGCTTGGCGATTAATTTCGAATAAAAATATCCTCCAAAATGGCTATGGTTGCCATAGGAAGGGCCTCAGTAATTATTTACACTATGTACACATACCGTACACAGAACATTTATATAGAGGTGGTCGCCATTAGAGCGTGGGTTTTTACCCAGTTGTGGATGTGTATGTTATCAGAGTTGAAGTTCCATCGTCGGCGTGATTCCAAACCGTTACACCTTGCGCAATCATTTCCGCGCAAGCATATTACCAACAGATTTCCGTTGTCCAATCATTATTATTGATTTCAAATTCGTGCACCTATATTGGATAACAACCGCGCTAGTTGTTTTCACTTTATTGACTTTGCCAATCTTGCTTTAAGTAGATATTTAAGTAAATGTTGCAGGGATGGTCTAATCCTTTCCGCGATTCTGATATTTTTGTTAAGGGTATTCTTAACACCACCTCTGTAAAGCTCACTTTCTGAAAGGTATTGCTATACCAAGCTCACGAGAGATAACTGTTTTAGCACATGTCTCTTAATCTGATGACCTAGTCTTTCACGGTAAATCTGTAAATAATCATAATGATATTTATTTAAGCTGACAAATTATCTTTTAAGATTCTTCTCTTGGGCGGAAAGAACTGAGAAAAAGTTCTTCTTAATAAGTGGAAAGTACCAGAGATTAGAAAGACTGATCTTATTTTATTTGCTATTGATATTGGAATCTACTATAATGTAAGAGGGAGTATCTAATCAAAGTGTTTAATGGTTCCTGAGGGTTTTGTCTGGTTTTAATTCTAACCTGTTCCAGTAGAGTGGAATGGAATCTTTCGATATAACTATTTGAATTAGGGTTTTTAGGGGTTGTAAAATGAAGCTCGATTTTATGTAGTTTGCAAAAGTCTAGAAAGTTTGAATTATTAAATTCGCTTCCTCCATCACAAACTATTGTTTGGGGTATGCCATAATGGGATATGAAGGTTAGTAAACCTTCTAAAACATCTATTGAGTTTGTGCCCAGTATAGGGTATGCTTGCGCAAACTTGGAAAAAGTATCAATAAGGGTCAGGAATTTTTCTTTATTTTTCAATAACCTGGACAGGATCCGCAGCTTCTTGAAGTCAAAACTTGGCAAATGGTCCAGATCCGCAGCTTCTTTGAAGTCAAAATCTTGCCGGTAGTTGTATTTTGATTGCAGCACTAATTTTCACAAAGAATAGGACAGAGTTGTTCAGTCTCTGTATAAATATTTTTTTAACAGATTTTTTTATCACAAATTTTTCCGAAAGAGTTTTAGTGATATTTCCGAAACGAAAAATGTTCACTTGAGGTAAGTCCCGTTAAAGGTTTAAAAACCACCAATCCGTGAAGGCACTATCCACTAGAGCACTGTCTCACTTCTTGTACAGGGCTATCCTACTGACTGCGCCAATTATTTATACATTTTTAAGGTTTTTGGTTAATTATTTTGAATAACTCATAAACTAGAGAACAACTTTATTCTAGAATATCAGGTTACAAAATAAGAACATGATATCAACGTACATTTGGTTTTAATAAAATGCGTTGGATAAATACTAAGATTTAAAAGATAAATGCTGGTAAAAATACGAGTTAGTAATATTAAATAGATAATTTACGATAAAAATAATATTCAACAAAATATCAGTCTTTATCTAACAATGATGCACTTCACAGATAAATGCCAGGAATCTCTGACACGTCAGTATGCCGGTTCTTTTCAGGTAGAACGAAAGGGAAAGCTACAAGTGGTATAGGTATTCCTTAACTAGTTGCCGGACCATCTAATGCGCGAATTTAAAAATGAACACGAATATAAACTGCTCTGGCTTATATTTCCTGTCAATAAGAATAGCAATTATAGTGAATGTCATGTAATAAATGCTTTTTTTAAATATAAACCATTTACTGAGTCGTAAATTGGTTTTTGATAAGGAATTGTAACAGATATATGTTTTATTTATAAAATAATTAATAATTACATTGACTACTCAAATCTACTTTCTCAAATATTTCTTAATGTTCCCCGTATCACTTCGCGAGTAGCCAGTATGCTGCATATTCCGGTACCAAATACATATCATTACTTTAATTCACCCTTATATTTAATGTCTAAAAGTGTAAACGCCATTCACAATGTGGACATTTATTCGAATTCTCCATATGGCCCAAGAGCCCACTGCAAATTTTTACCGTCATCTGATAACGAAATGAAATATACCCCAAAAGAATGGAAAAACATTGTACTTTACCAAATGGCACCTGTGCCAATCCCAATCCTGAGCAAAGTAGCTTAAAAAAATTATTTTATATTAAAAAAATCACATAAGGCATGACAGCGCTAATTTTGTTTGCTCTTAAAGTTTTCCAAAGAATAACTTTCAAATATATCTTGATATATATCGTTAAAGAGAAACATTTACTTCCTCCTTTTAGTACGTAAAAATCATTAAAAATAAGAATCAATGTTTGCTGATTTAAAAATTTATTTATATGCCTATTGTTGTGATTCATTTTTACAGGTTGCCATAGAAACGACAAAAAAACTACTATGATTATGGTTTAAAATAATTGTCTAACAAGAGTTTATAATTATTATTGACTATCTCTGCAAATGGTTTATACAATGCCATCCTTCTTCTTTTTATATATATAAACATGGTTTAAAAGGTAGGTAAAAATATTGATAATTCAGGTTTAAAAGCTAGATTCACAATGAATTAGGATTGTAATTTTCAGGGAAAACACAATTGTCGCTGTCATGTCTTGTGATTTTTTGAATATCAAATAATTTCTTTTAACCACTTTGCTTAGGATAGGGATGGGCACAGGTGCAATTTGATAAAGTACAATGTTGTTACATGCCTTTGGAGCATATTTCATTTCGTTATCAGATGACGGTCGAAATTTGCAGTGGGCTCTCATACTAATAGTAAACAACAAAAATATTGATTTGTTTATTATTTGTATTAATAGAACACCAAAATCAAATGTACACCTCTTTTTCGAGATCCTCCTTAATCTACGCATTACCTATTAGACCAGGGTCGATAATTTTTGAAACCAAAAAAAATTACAATAGGATGAAACCCATTAGAAAAGCAGGGGAATATGATCAAAATGAAAGGAAAAATAAATTACGCTCGATCCGAGTTCGGGAAGTGGGAGGGGGTGAGTTTTTAAGGGTGAAAAATTGTTTATCTTGATTTCCGGCAAAACTACAAGTCCTATGAAAAAAAGTTAAATGGCAAAGTTGTAGGTCATAAAAAGATCTACAACTTTTGTATTTGCAATTTTTTCACATAACCTCAAAATTTAGGTGAAAAATTCAAAAAACCAAGTTTTTGGTTTTTTATTTATATCTTTTTCAAAAAAAAATTTTTTTTTACGAAATTTGGTGAAAACTTACCTTATTATGTCCCAAATATACTGTAATTTATTTGATTAAAAATATTTATTTTTTCGCCTCATTTTAACATAATATCAAAAAAGCACCCTAATTTTCAATCGAAAATTCTGACGTCAAAATTTCAGCTTTTTTCAAAAAGTTTGGGGGCTTTTTGTTCGTTAAAATATCTACTTTCTGATGGTGTAAAAAAAATATACATTACTATAGGAAATATTATTAGAAAATGCAAAAAATTGAAAAAACCTCAATATCGAAAATTTTTTTAATTACTATGTACAATTTCATCAAAAAAATGTGATTGCTGCAATTTTTTTTAGTTAAAAAGTTTATTTATTTTACTCGAATTACATTCATGTCATAGAAAATCTCATACAAAATAAATATACATGTAAATCGTACTATTGAATTTAGAAACTTAATTCTGATTACGTTATTCGTTAAATTTTTTTTAAAAAACGTTAATCTTGTTATTTATAAATACCTTATCTGAAATTCTAATCAGTTATTCATTAGTTTTTGTCTCTTTGGAGGCATTTCTTCATCGTCAGATTCGACAAATCTTTCCAACTCTAGTTGATCGTCGAAATCTTCAAGACCATCATCTTCGTCTCCAATGTTATTTCCAGTCTGCATTGGTTCTTCATCCACAATTTCATCTGAATCATTTACTTCCTCGTAGATTTTTTCTTCCATATTGGAGCAATTTTCAGAACCATGACAATTAGTGCATAAATTTGTGCATTTTAAACCATGTTTTCGGCAGCCACATTTTAAACTGTTACATCCAGTTTCACAGCTGCAGCAAATAGTTTTGAGCAATACTTCCGGAATTAAATCCTTTTCTGTAAATTTGGGCATAATGCCACGCTGATGTTGCTTCCAGCCCCAATCTGTTGCTGTCAATTCGTTACCCAACCAAGTTTGAAGCTGATAATATGCTCTGTAACAATGTTGTTCTGCTGCTCCTTCTGTGGGTGGGAGGTTTGCCAAAATGAAGGATGATTTAATTTTTACCAATTGATATTTTTGAAACCTTAATTGATTCAGTGTTAATTTTTCTTTTTTACATTTATAAATAGATTTAATTAATTGTAATCCATTTTTTTTATATTTTCTTTACTTTCATCTTTTTTGTAAAAAACATTGGCCAAATTTGATAAATTTTTCGCGTCTAATATAGAATTAACGATACTTTTCTTTCCTTTTCCGGCAAATCCAGACCCTCCTAGGTCCGTCCCCACTTCTCAATGAAATAACTTACAATGGGCTAAAATTCACCGAAGGTCACTCAGGTATATAAATTATCTTAAAACAGCAATAAATAGGCATCTACAAATATTATTTAAAGAAGATTCTACAACTTTTTCAAAATATTGTAGATGTCTTATTAAATATTAACTTTATTAACTTATTTCTTTGTTAATTATAGAAGTATATTTTAATTTGCAATTTTTTCGTTTATCAACAAAACATGAAATCTTACGTTTTTTGAGTAATTAAAGTGTAAATTTTAATAAATACCTCAAAATTGTACATAGTGATTAAAAAAAATTTTTCGAATTTGAGGTTTTTTCAATTTTTTGCATTTTCTAATAATATTTCCTATAGTAATGTATATTTTTTTTACACCATCAGAAAGTAGATATTTCAACGAATAAAAAGCCCCCAAACTTTTTGAAAAAAGCTGAAATTTTGACGTCAGAATTTTCGATTGAAAATTAGGGTGCTTTTTTGATATTATGTTAAAATAAGGCGAAAAAATAAATATTTTTAATCAAATAAATTACAGTATATTTGGGACATATTAAGGTAAGTTTTCACCAAATTTCGTAGAAAAAAAAATTTTTGAAAAAGATATAAATAAAAAACCAAAAACTTGGTTTTTTGAATTTTTCACCTAAATTTTGAGGTTATGTGAAAAAATTGCAAATACAAAAGTTGTAGATCTTGTTATGACCTACAACTTTGCCATTTAACTTGCCATAGGACTTGTAGTTTTGCCGGAAATCAAGATAAACAATTTTTCACCCTTAAAAACTCACCCCCTCCCACTTCCCGAACTCGGATCGACCGTAATTTATTTTTCCTTTCATTTTGATCATATTTCCCTGATTTTCTAATGGGTTTCATCCTACTGTAATTTTTTTTCATTTTTTACCATTTTTGAAGGCTTCGGCCCTGGTCTATATGTAAAGTAGGCGATTTTAAATCCACTTTGCTAATGAGTGTGCTACTCAAAAGTCTCTGACAGATATTCTTGAATCGTTCAGTCTCAATATAGGTACACCAACTAGAATCACAAAAACAACATCTACAAAATAATCTGAAAAAATCACTAACGTGTAGATTGAATGAGCATTACTTATCTTGGGGGTCAATTTAGGGGTGGAGTAAAAAATTATGGTGCCATCGTGTGGGGGTATTAAATGAAAATACTTATTATCACTTCTGCAATAATTGCTACTGCTCATAATTATTTTTGTGATAAATAAAGGTTTAATTTTCAAAATGCCTATAAAAGTAATTATTGTTGGTCCTACACACTTCCTCAGAACATTGAAGAAAGCGGAGCAGAAAAGTAAAACGTCTAACAAAGTTTAAGACGGGTTCAGATGTTAGGGGAGATAAGGGTAATTACTAGGTCCTTACAAGATCCACGGCAGTTGATAAATAATCCAGTTAGCCATGAAATAATTAAGTCAGCTAATAATGTCGAGTTCAAAAAAGGTGACAAGGAACGTCATACTTGAAAGAGATTGGGTCTAAATTTCAGTTTTATCTTGGAAAAAAAAACTTTTTTTGTTTCAGTTTTATATATTATCATTTAGTGGAACATTCTGCCATGAAAAAATGTTTGTAGAAAAAGCTTGGGACGTAATTTTAAACATTTGTTTGCCATTATTGTATTTCAGTTAGCACTGAAGATTGCAAAGCTAAAGTTCTCTAAAACCATTACACGAGATAAGAAGGATTGTTTTTGCATTTTAGAGATATAGACTTCTCGCTTTTAAATCTTCTTAACAGATTACACAAATGATGCAAATGGGTAAACAACATTTATTTCATTAAAGGAAATACTGTTTCTCTCATTATTTAGTTATTTGTAGGATTAGTACTCCGTGACTCGTTGGTATTATCGCTGGCAAATTAATGCGGCTTTGTAGAAATAAGAAGACTGCAAAAATAATAAAATTAATGTTTTAAGCTAACTTGTGGAATTCGTAAATTTAATCAAAGTAACCTCAACTTTAAAATACCTAAATGGCTAAACACATTACGCGGGGCAGGTGTAAATAATTGGCTACAAAAAGTACAGTACAGAGGCAAATAGAGGGACATTTTAAAAAGCATTATCCAGTGAACCATCTCTATCTGATCACAAAATAATTATATTTAAGTTAGAGAGCGACACTCCTGAGACGATCATTAGGAGGAATCCTAGAAAAAGAGACTGGGACAAAACACCATTCTAAAACAAAAATTAGCACGTATCCTGACTAAAAAGGGGCTCAGGCACCCACTTTCTCTGAAAAGCGATCTCGAAGAACTAAATGAGGCAATTCTTGAGGCATATGAATCAAGCTGCCACTATTGTGAAAACTCACATTTTGGCAATTATTCTTTGTGTTAACAGTCTTTGTAGAATGTTATTTAAATATTAGTTACCTTTATTAATAATAATTAAATTGTTAATTTTTGACTACTGCTACCTGTAAAATCCTAAGATGCATTGTGCAACCAAAAAATGGAATGTCGAGGTAACATGTCAAATTAATTATGACAGTAGATTTTTTTGGAATTATTGCTCCTCTTGGCTAGTTAGGTGCCGTATTAGGTATTTGGAGAAATTTGAGTATCCACGTTTATTGTCTGGTGTTCCACGAATAAAATTTGTCTCTGGGTTGGAAATTTGGTGCTTTGTGTTTCACCCCACTAATACGACCGCATGGATGTTGGATTGAGTCGCTGCGTTGTTGGCCATGAGTGGAGCTGCCATCACTAACACCGTTCAGGGCTGAGTCAGATCGCTACTTCACCACAACCCAAGTATCGTACCCACTTTGATTATTTTTTTATTGAAAAGTTAATAGTGCCTACAGTTGAGTACAATTATGAACAGTACCCTTTTTTATTTTTTCTATTTTAGTTAGGTTGTATTAGGTTAAGAACACCTATACAAATAATTTTAGCTAAAATAAAACAGGTGGTGGCACCGTGATAGTTAAAATATTAATTTCCTGGCCACATAGTTAAGGGTTGGTTAGGTAAGGTTGTTGTATTAACATTCTACACCATAATTTTTATTCTTGTGTAGTTTACCACATTTATACCTAGTGTTAATATATTGAAGGTTAATTGTTTGATATTGCGTTTTACTGAATCTACATGCAACGAAGGTAACTTAGGGAATCCGTAAACTACTTGCACCTTTAGGAAAAACAGACTTCTTAAGTCGTTATTGTTTATATATTATTGATGATCACTGATGTTTCACGAATAGAGTCTGGTTCAGCCACATTCAAACAAATAGAACTAGTAGGGATGCTCCTTGATGGAACCGTCATATGTCAAACCTACAATCCAAACTGCGGAAGCTCTATAATAGGATCAATCGCACCAGATTGGCGGAGCTACATCGAGACACTTATCACCTACAACAAAGAAATCAGGTAAGCTAAACGTAACAGCTTCAGAAAATTCTGCGAGGAGATTAACTCTACACCTGCGGCAGCGAGACTGCACAAGGCACTAGCAAAATTGAGAGATGATACAGTTATGACGGTAAAGAAACCAAATGGAAGCTTCGATTCTTACTCGAAACTCACTTTCCTCAGAGCACACCTTTTTTCATAAGGGTCACAACTAAAGTAAGCATAGACCCTCAAGAGAGACCGCTGTAGTGGCCAAACATATGCAGCAGCAATCGGTTTAAGTGGGCCGTAAACACTTTTGAACCGTTGAAGTCAGGTTTTGTATGAAATATTTCCTCTCCTGGTTCAGCGGGCACAGGAGAAATTACTACAACACATAATCCGGATATCCCGGAGCAGTCTGGAATTGGAATGTATACCAAAATCATGGAAAAGGGCCAGATACACCTGTAACGGTTTTATTTTGCCACATTAGAAATATATTAGGGATGAGATTTTATCAGTCTTATACATATAACCTAAATAATTATAAAAAATCAAATATCAGACCTTATAGATTTGCAATACTGTGTTACTTAAGGCATTTTATTTATAAAGGGGTTCTGTCATCGTACCAGAAGGGTTATGTTTATTTTGATCCAGTTCTTTTTGAATATTGCAACTACGTTCTAATTACCCTGTCACAATTCTTTTTTTCTGGCTCCCCTTCACAGAAGTTGGTAGACTCTGGTCCATCTTAGCAACACCAAAAATCTGCTTACCAGTATCTACAATATTTTTGAAATTCAAAATCACTAGATTTTGGTGACAAATTGATTACTTATCTTTGGGAATTTTGATGTGAATGGTCACATTGTCGCAATTTGCGTATATTTCCAAAAATCTTTAAATTTTTAAATATATTTTACTTCGGTTTGTTATACAAACGAAGAATCTTTTTATGAGGATATTTGTTTAAAAAATTTAAAATAAAATAAATATTATTTCTCACCTTTTTAAGGTCATCCACCATCCAAGACCTTTTTAGTTACGATTTGTACCTTTACTTGCTAAAAATATCTACTCGGCTTTAAGCCTATGGTAAAAAGGTATTTTGGATGCATGTACACCTGCTTTTATATATCAATCCCACAGTACCCACCGCTTTAAGACTCTAAAGGATACTCCTGCATGAATACGAAGCTACTACCTACCCGCTTCGACCTGGGACCTACTCTGGCCAAGTGAACGCAGAACTTCTAGGACCGATCACACACAGATAAGCTTACATGCCTCTCATTATTACCGATTCGTGTCTATTTTCCTACTTAATGTTACCACTTAGGGATACCACATTATATCTTTCTGTAGTCATTTTCAAGGTTTGCGAACAACTTTTTTAACCACGAATTTGTTCTCTGGGCTTGGATCAAACAGTTAAAGGGACAGCACAGGTAAATTAACTCCTTTTCATGAATTAATTTGGCTGATTCTCTCTCCTTAAGCAATAATTTGCTTCTGGCAACAGGTCCGAGAAAACTGTAAAAAATTACATTGTAAATATTTAATGTACATAAATTAAACCGCTTGACTTACGATATGATGTAAACAATACAGTATGTATACTATATAGGTATCTATAGAGGTAAATAATAATAATTAAACATAACCTAATAATTCTTCTAATTCTAATATATTAAAAAGAAAATAAATCATGTATAATACTCTGGACTGATAAAATCTCTACCTCTTTTATAAAGACTAAACTTAGTTAGTTGTCAGCCACTTCCACTGGCCTTGTGCTTAGTCATAAAACGGAATTTTGCATTTTATATCTAGTGTATTATTCAGATAATTGTTGTTTTAATACAACCCCGTAACTTTCAGGTAATAGATTTCCATTGGTAATCACCTCTAGTGAGCAATCTATGTAACATACCTTTATTCCAAAAGTAGGGAAAAAGGATACCACACATCCTAAATCCTTCCGACCAATCAGCCTCACATCCTTTGTATTAAACCGAAGACTGTTGATATAATTATATCAGAACAGATGTCCTGGAGAGGGTGCCAGTCCACCACAGCTAGTACGCATACCGAGCAGGAAGATTTACAGAAACTGCCCTGGCACAGCTGATTGACGTAAGAGGACACTTGCATATACAGGAGTAAATAGCACCACATTCAGATGGATGGCTCAGCTGCTATCTACGAGAACTGCAGAGATACAGATAGGGCAGGACACCATCTACATTTGCACAACCAGAGGATCTCCAACAGTTGTTCTATCCTCACTAATGTGGAGCCTAACCGTAAACGAACTTCTATGCAGATTGACTAACCTCGGCATACCCTGTCAAGGTTATGCCGACGACATAGTCATATTTGCTTGAGGCAAGTTTGGAAATATCCTGTGTAGTATAATCCAAAGAGGACTAAAATACACCAAAAGATGGTTCCATAAGGTGGGACTTAATATAAACCCCACGAAAACTACACTAGTAGCCTTTTCAAGGAAAAGAAAACTAAATCTCACCGATAAATTAGACGGGATAGATATAGAATGGAAAAAAGTCAAATATCTATGTCTAACCCTGGACAACAAACTTCTCTGGAATATTCATGAGTAAACCTCAGTAAACAGAGTAGTAGAAGATAGTGAGTGCAGATTTTGTGGGGAGGAGAATGAAACCTTCATTCACATTCTGACTTAATGTGTAGCACTCCAAAATCCATTGGCATTATACCTAGGAGTATATTAAATAGAAGAGGGAGATTTTCCTAACTTAAAGCCTCTCCAAATCCTACACTTCCTTGAGAAGATAGGATTGGAAAGATCTTAATAGACATCGAGATATTTCCCTGTTGCATTAGTGACAGAAGGGCCACAATAGATCTTTTTAGGTCGAAGTGTACAGCATTCCCAATATAACAACATCACTACGCTTTCGTATCATTTTTTGAGCTAACCTCGTATTTCTTGCCCTAACCCAACGAGTTTATATCGAAATATTTTTTATGCGAACCTTTGTATATATGTATAAATAAGACATTGGTATATTTTTGTTATGACACGAGAAAAGCGGCATCTCTGATTGCATAAATATTCAAGTCATCAAACCGTTATGACCATCCATCACAGAGTTGACGTAAGAGGCGAGGCTAGACGTAGTGGGAAAACTTTTGGGAATATGACGATGGTTTTCTCTATTCTCACGAGACGAGGCTGCGAATTCGGTTACGAGTGCGAGTACCTTTGACAGGGTCGCTTTAAGGAAAGTGTGTTGTGAAAACTTCATTCGATTTAATGAAAACACCTACATAAATCTCACCAAAAAAATAGTATTGAATTTATTGATGAAAAATATTTCCATGCATACAGGATGATCCGAAAATAAATTATGTATTATATTTAATGAAATTATATATTTTTTTTGCTATTGCCATTGTTGTTAACCCCAAAATAGTTTTCAACGTTTTACTTTTAATTAAAAAAAATTTTTTTTTTATATCCTCGTTTTAAAATAAACCTAAAACCAGTACGTCAATTTTGACATTTACATTACAAAATTATTATTACTAAAGCATTTTGTATACATTCCGCACTCGTATAATCGCAAAACTCGTGTTAATAGACATAATTATTTGAGAAAATGAAGGTTAGGTTTAATCAAATTATAACAACAAAATATTTTTTACAAATATTAAAGATTCAGATTCAGGAACACAGAGAGAAATTTGTCTAAGTATGTAACAAAGAATGCTTATTTTAAATTCAGTATGACTGTAATTCTTAATTGAAATAAAATATTCTTTATTTGAATCCTGGTATTCTTAAATTAATATTGCCGTGTTCAAGTTTTGAATCAAAAGATATAAATCAGCACCAACGTTGTTAATTTCAATAGCATGCTTACTTAAAGATTGTGGCATGCTTGGCTCAAAACCAAGCCCGAAATTGCTTATTTTTGCTTAATATGAGCATTAATTTCTTTAACGCTATTGTTACATGCTAATTGAGATATAATGACCTCAATTAGATGGTGTGGATCACATTCCCAACTACTCCTTCATAAAACTGTATTTATTTTGAAGCCAACATCAGTAACAGTCTTACGATGCTTTAATTTTTGACAACTGAAAAATATTGGGACTGAAGGGGTTATTATTAAAAGAAATCATAATTTAATTTTGTTTATTAAAATGAATGTTGGTTAAGAGTTTATTGATTTTAAAATTAAACAATAAAATATAAGTAATTGGTGTATACTTCCAATGCCATTATATATTTGATAATTTTTTGTTTCTGAAGCTGTCAAAGTTGTACCAGAATCAGTTTTTATTTGAGATATGGGGGAATATCCGCTAAAAAAATTAGATGTATTAACTATTAATCATAACGTCAATTAAAAATAATCAAGTTAGCAATTTAATATTAAATTTACACAGGATAATTAAAATTATTCTTATACTCTTTTATTCTAAATTTTACGGAATTTTTAAAATTATCCTCTAGATTCTAACAAAACAATATTTTAATTTCTCATTATTATGAGTTAAAAAAAATATTTATATTTATATTTAATTAAGTTAATATGGTATTGCTGTGTAATTGATAATAAAACCATATTTATAACTTTAATTTAAATGAATTCTGCCTGTATCTGTAAAATTAGGAGGATAGGTTGCCTCACAGCATTTAGGTCTCATTAGGTCCATTGTGCATCCTCCTTTCTTTGTCTACCGATTTGATATAGTTGAGAAGTATTCTCTTATATTGGCCGGTGTTAACCAAAACTCACCGAACACAGATCTTTTAATGTGTGATTTTTTTTAGGTGTGAGTTCCATCAATAATTTTTATTTTAATTAGAGTAACATCAGCCAAAATTGGAATTTAAATTTCATTGGAATACAAAAATAAAATAAAAATAAAAAAATTGTTCAATAAATTTTTTAGTTTTCCGTACTCTTGTGGATTTTTACTACCTCAGACTGTCGAATGGTTCCCACGGTCACTAGTTCATATTTTACGTCATATTTTTCTCGTAAAAGTCCTCCTTGTTTAAATAATAAATACGATTCAGAAAATTTTTACCATTTCATCCGGTTTGCTAGCCAAAAATTCATCCCAATGTGGTCGTTTCGCTCTAAAATCGGTCCTGATTCTGCAACGCTCATAACGCGCTCCTTAACAGGACCGGTTGAAGTCTCATTTATTTACATTTACCCTATTACTAAGGAATAACGACGTGAGCAGGATATAGATTGCCTACAAAATTTCGGCATTGAGACGAAATATATAATTCGACAAGTCTACAGAGATTTGACAGCAGGTAAGTTAAATAATTTTGTGTCTGGTTGTTAGATGTTATGTATTATATAATGGTAATTAAAATATTGAAAGGGAAGTAGATACCTATTTAATTAGTATCATCTTGACGGTGCTACTGATAAATGAATCTAAAAACAGGGAATAGAAGAGGGAGAAATAAATAAGTAGTACAGCAAGGCTATGTAAGAGTTAGCGAGTTTAAATACCTACGATGCATAATGAAAACAATAAGATAACACAAGAGTTAGGTGTTTTTAAACAACAAAAAATGTATTAATTTAATTTAAACTATGAATCAGTTTTCATCAGTTCTATTAAACTGATTTAATGGTAACTAGTACACGCTTTAATATTTTTTTGCTGACCACAAGTACATTTTAACGGTTCCATACTCCATGTCATTGGTGACATCTTTAGGTTATGATATTTTGAGATTATGAGATAGCTATTATAACATAGACATAGAAGGTGCTTTTGATAAAACAACCTTCCCAAAGATAATATAGATGGTTAGTGGATGGTTAGAAGATATGAATATAAGAGGCTTGGTTGCGAGGTATGGTTGCCACATTTCTGGACGTGAAAAGCGTGGCAACCGTGACGATAGAGCATTTTTATATAATCAGATCCATTTTTTGGGACCATTTCTAAAAAAAAAAAAAGTTCATCGAGTTATTGTTTTATATAATCGAGTCCATTTTTTGTCACCAAAAACAAACAAAAAAGTCCTCCACTCCAAACGAGGGTTTTTTATCTGGTCTATTTTTGTATAAATCCGTTTCCTATGCGGATTTTAAAAAGCATGGAATTTGCAAAAAGCGTGACGTCTGGCAACCCTATTGCGAGGGGATGTCCACATGAAGGAGTGCTATCACCTCTACTACGGAACATGGTCTTCGATCGATACCCTCATCAGCCACCTCAATAATGACAGTCACTACACAAAGCATATGCAGATGACCTGATCATTCTGCAAACAGAGAATATTAAGAACATACTTTGTGAAAGAATGCAAGTAGCTCTAAAAATTATAGTGATGTAAGGACCATTTACTGTCTATCAATTCTAAGCCAGAAATGGTCCTTTTCACAAGGAAAAGGATAAAAATGGAATTAAAACCTCCAGAACCTCACCTTTGATAGCAAGTTAATATGGAACTCGTATTTAGAAAATAGTCAAAAGAGCATTGCTTATGAGCAATGCCGCCGAGCCGTGGGGCGCACCTGAGGTTTCTCCCCCAGAGTCGTCGCATGGACTTACACGGCTATAATAAGACCTATGATAACATACAGTTCAGTTGTCTGGGTACCGAAAACCCAAAAATTAACAGCTATCCGTAAACTATAACAAATTCAAAGAACAGCATGTCTCAACATAACAGGAGTCATGAAAACAACACCGAATAAATAGACCGAGAGGTAACGACAGAAATTTTCGGGTCATTTTCGCAAGTTTAATTGTTTTTATATGAGTTATGCAAGTAATTTGTAACTCTAATATGAACGTCTTCCGACGCACCCGTACGACAGGGGGTTGCAGGAGGGTTGCAATTACAGTAAAAAAATTATAAAAAAAAATCATTTTCGCATGCATGAAACTTTTTGTACACGTTAATTTAAAGAAATAAAATTTAGAAAATATCGTCTTCCATCTGAATTTCACGACAAAATACGTCTTCCACCCACCTAAATAAGCAAAAAAAAATGAAAAAAAAATTATATTCGCAAAGCTGAAATTAAGTGTGATGCTTATTTTTATAAGAAAGCTAAAAATAATAGTCTTCCATCGATACAATACAACAAAGGTCGTCTTCCAAGCTGATAAAGGTGCGCGTCACATACGGCACGTGCTAGTTATAAATTCCAAAACAAAACTTTTATTTTTAAAAATTTTACTAAGCAAAAATACACTTAAATAGATATTTAAGACAACTCTGAACTAATGCCTACACTAAAGCTACCTCAAATAACAATAATAAGAATAAGGTTTTACTCCTATTTATAAACTAAAAATGATTATTTAGCAAAGATAATTTAATTATGACATAAAAGAGTCTATTATGTTCACAATATATAACTCCTCCCTGCTTAAGTTTTAAAAAATATGAAGTTATTTTTCAAAACATCTTCGGAGGGATTTTGTAATTTAATTTCTTCGTTTTTTCTTCTTCTATATCTTCTTAAAAGTTGTCTTCTATATTTAATTAGTATTAAAATAATTATGCAAATAAAAATTGCAAACATTGTTCCAAAAGTCCTTGAATAATTAAAATTATTTTGAATTTCTTTAATTGCCCTTAATTGTTTAGAAATTTGATTAATTTCATATAAATCATTAAAATCTAATTTAGTATAGGTATAAGAAAATTGATAAGATTTTGAAGTTTTGAAATTTTCTTCATGTCGAGCTTTGGTAGAATGAAAGGCTTTCCTGCTCAATTAAATGTTGATATATCTTCTTTCGTTGGTCCAAATTTCACAAGATTTTGGTATTTTGATTAATACAGGCGACCCTAAGTAGATATACTGGTTACTGTTACATTTTAAAATTATTTGTTCAGGTTTTGACGGGATTATTAAGACTTTAAAGTTGAAGACTTCATCGACTGCGATTTATTCAAAAACTGATTCTTCTAAATTAGCATTTAAAATATTACAATTTGTCAAAGTTTTTCTTTCAAGAAGTTGGTGAGTACTATTATCTCTGGGGATGAAATTCTGTAGACAATAATACATTTCTTCAAGGGATGGACATTCTTCTCGTTCAAACTGTATATATTTTTTGGTTTTGAATAATTGGGAATAAATGATAAAATTCAAAGGTATTGCTGTTAAAAATAGGAAAATGTATTGCAAAAATTAACTTAGATTCTGAAATTGATACTTAAATTTGTAAACATTATATATTTTATGTAAATATTTTATATTTTTTGCAAATTTTGCAAAGGTTATGGCATTTTCTAAATTATCTATAAAATAAATTGCCATTTGACAATCTAAATCAATTTGTGATATAATAGCCTGAAAACTAATATAACTTTCAAGTATATCGATTCTATTATAAATAGCTGCTTGAATTTTTTACATATCAACTTTAAATTTTTCTTGAATTATGCTTAAGATTGTGATTGATTTATTATAATGATTAACAAGCCTTTTGTACAACGAAATTTGAAGATTTGTTTCACTGATAATATTTTTTTGATTTACTTGTAATGTTTTAATAGTATTAATATCTTTCTTCGTCATCAGAATCAAGATTCCCAAATACCCATTTGTTAATTTTTCCAATTCCATTTATTATTAGAGCTCTTTTATGTCTTACATGAAGAAATAAATTATTAATCTTTTTCTGAAGAGTAATTATTAGATATTCTGTTCTTGTTAACATATTTTGCGATAAGCTATGATAAGATATAGGATTAGTTGCATTAACATGAACTATACTATGTTTTATCGATTCAAAATGATTAACTAAATTATTAAATTATTTAACTACTTCTTCTAAATCTATGTAATGTAAAAATGTATGTTTGAAATATATAAGTTTAGCGTTTCCTAACTGAATAGGAGGCATAAAATTTTCAATCGGAGTGATCTGTATATCAGAAGATGTACTATGTATTTGGTATACATAAATAACTTGTAGAACTTGTACTTGGAACAGCGTCGTTATTAAAATGGATTTTATTTTCGTTGGTATCCTGTAACAATTTTTATAAATTAGTTTTACCGATCTTCTTACAATACTTTTATGATAAGTTCTCTTATCCGTTTTTATTAAAATACCTTTATCTTCAATGAAATTTGCCTTTTTAAATTTTAGTAATTTTTTACTACTTGATTTTGTTTTGACAAAACATGAATTTTGATTGGAATAGTTATCTAGTTCAGATTTATTTTTATTTAATTTGTTTATTAAATTTTCTTTTACTTCTTCGTTACGTTGTTTAATTTTGTTATACATCTGTTTACTAATTTGTTTATGATCTTGTACATTATTAGAAATTATTAAGTGATCGTCTAAATCAAAGGGATTTGGATTATCAATGTGTCCTTTAATTATTTCAAATGGCGTGAACTTTGTCACTGAATATTATTATAACAAAATACAGATTTTTTTAATTAGTCGATCTGGTGTAAAATGTTTGTTTTCTTATTCTATAATGTTCTAATAGACTTGAATGAAACTGTTCCACTGTGGAATTTGAATTATTATTTTTTTGCAGTAGTGATCTATAGTTCTGTACCTCGGAGCCAGACTATGTTAAGTCCAAATTGGCCAAATTTTAGATAAATATGTTAAGTGACTTAAAATTTTGCGGCGCATCGTTTGGCATTTTCCATTTTGACGTATCTTTTAAAATAACAAAAATAGCTAATGTTTAACTACGCCCACAGTCCACACTCTAAAATGAATATATTAAAAATGCTCTCCTGAAAAACTAAGTTTTTGGACTTACCATACTCTGGCTCTGGGGTACAGAGTTGGATATGGTGTAGTTTACAAAAATCTTCTAAATCGAATTTTTTTAATTCTTTTCCACTGTCGGTAGTAATTTTTTGTGGTAGTCCGAGATGTGAAATGTGAAAAATAGTTTTTCTACGACTGATATCCCTGTTATACAATCTAGGGAATAAGCCTGACCATATCGCGAAAAATAATCAATTATATATAGTCAAATATGATTTACTAGAAATGTAAAATATATCTAAATGTATGTGTTCAAAGGGTTTTGTTGCAGTGGGTGTCAAATCAAATTTTACTACTGCTGGATTTCGATCATATTTATTCTTTAAGCGTATTTGACCGTTATTAATAATTAAATTTTCAATATCATTAGCCATTCTAGCCAATAATATCTGGAACTAGTGCTAAGCTATTTCGTTTCATTTGTACTACAAAAGTACAATATATTTGGTTTTTAAAAATTTATTTAATCTATTTACTAAAATTTTGATTTTGACGGTAAAATGTACAGTTATAGTTATTGAATGAATAATTTATAACATAAATATTAACTTCGTAATAGTTCTTTTAAAATTTTACACCAATGATTATTTTTCGAAAAGATACTACGTTCTAACTGTCGAGAACACCTTTATCAGCTTGGAAGACGACATTCGTTGTGTTTTATTGGTGGAAGACTATTATTTTTATATTTCTTACTATAAAAATAAACATTACACTTGGTTTCACCTTTGCGACTATAATTTTTTTTTATTATTTTTTTACGCCTATTTATGTGGATGGAAGACTTACTTTGTTGTATAATTCAGGTGGAAGACGACATTTTCTAATATTTTTATGTTCATATCAACGTGTACACCAAGTTTCGTCCATGCGAAAATGATTTTTTTTTATAATTTTTTTACTGGAATTGCAACCCTCCCGCAACCCCCTGTCGTACAACTGGAATGGAAGACGATGATTTTACTATTAGATGCTATTTAAATAACTCATATTCAAAAAATAAAGCTTGCGAAAATGGTTTATTGAAATCTGTCATTACCTCCCGGACCAAAAGCCATGGAAGTTATTCTTAGTCTCACTCCTCTTGATATTTACATCAAGGAGATTGCTCTGACAATGACACGCCTCCGCACGGTTGAACCTGATGTAGGATCTGGTGAGGCGAGACGTCGCTTTTGGCAGGAGGCGCTCGATACGCTCCCACTGCTTTAAGCGAACATGGACACCATCTCACCGAGATATATCTTCCATAAGCCATATAAAGTTATAACAGAACAAATAAAAGAGCCGAAAATGGCAGGTACGATTCATATCTACACCGACGGTTCTAAAACAAAACAAGGCTCATAATAAGGACTATACTCCAGATTCTAAAACCTAAACATAAAATGGGCTGTGAGCAATAGTGCGAGTGTAGTTCAAACAGAGCTAACTGGGATTCTCATAGCAGCAAAAGAAATCACCAGAAACCATACCACTGGAAGGAACATGCTCATTTATACAGATAGCAGACAAGCACTACTCACCCTGAACAGACCACGAATTTACTCAGGGTTAGTACTAGAATGTCACGAAGCTTTGGCCGAAGTATCCATCACCTTAAGATGGATCAAAGGTCACGCTACATCGAAAGGTAACCGTTTTGCTGATTCACTAGCCAAGAAAGCAGCTAACCAAATACTTTTTAAACCTGGCTCTTCTATTCGCCTGACAAAATCGGTAGTGACAGACCTAATTAAAGAACATTCCCTTGTGAAATTCAAGGAAAGGTGGGATGAAACAAGGAATTGCAGAGTTGCCACGGAGCTCTTTAGTTATCCTGACAACACTGCAGCAATCAAACACTTGACTATAACTAGACAGAATCTGCGCCTAGTCATAGGCATTCTGACTGGTCATTGCCGCAGAGGGTGCGAACAAGAAGATGAGACCATCGAGCAAATCCTTTACGATTGCTCGAAGCTCTCATTTATTATAAGATTTTTGTTCGGCAAGTATCGGCTAACACCGGCCGATATGAAAGAAGCACCTCTTGGCGACGTTGTCAACTACATTAAATCTGTAGGCTGGCTCACAATCTAGGAGGTGCCTATCATTTTAGGAGGATGCACAATGGGCCTAGTGAGACCTAAGTGGCGTGGGGGGTAACCCATCCTCTACACGTTACAGATACAGAGATAGCTATTATATGATATGGAATATTATATTTTTATAATACGCAATAAAAATCTCTTTAATGGCAGGCGGCCAAATAAATTGCATGTGCAAATTACTTGTTTTATAATAAAATTACTAGTGCAAATGACTTGTTTCATAATAAAATTAGTATAGGTCTCCAAATTATTTGTATATTCAATATTAAATAGCTAGTTAAAATATAACAACAGCTATAGATACTACTTTCACGAAAGAATAATTTAAACAATCTTAATTCAACATAAGTCAATCTACAGAGTAGATACAAATTTGTTGTACATATCGGTTATATTTTTTAACAGAAGTCGTTCCTGGAAATCGCTGGTAATTATTTTCAAGTTCCTAACAAGGTTCGTTATTAATAATAAAAACTTCTTTAAAAAAAGTCAAATAAAATGATGTCCTACATATCAAAATCGTCTTCGGTACGAAATTTTACTTAATTTTGACTACCCACTCTTTTATCATTGGTCATACTTATTTCGCAATCTAGCTGCAAACTTAAAAACTTGAATTCTCTTAACCTCATATACAGTGACAATTTTTTCCTAAAATTCTAAGACACGTAGTTTCAGAGTTACATGCGCCGTATCCAACATCCACCGACAACCTGCGTTCTTTCTTTTTTGGATACCTGGTACTTTTAGAAAACAATGAATATCTGCTAAAAGAAGAATCAAGAATAAATATTTACAGAAGAAATCAATTAATATTAAATATTTTCCTTTATGACTGTTGCGCCTATGGATGTTTTTAATACACCCAGCAGATGATGACGAGCTCGTCGCCATCTTCTGCCAAGATAATCGGTTCTCTCAATCCTATTTAGAGATAGCATGATTTTGGTGTTGGCTTCACAATAAATATAATTTTATGAATAACTTGTTGGGGATGTGGTGGAACACAAGTCTGATTATTGGAGTCTGCCGAAAATCCTCAGGGGGAAGCAAAGGTATATCTGAAAGGCTGAGAAATATTATTATAAACCAGGAAAAAATTCATCTTTTTGACTAGTATTAAAAATTTATATATTCTAAAAAATATATAATTTTACAATTTTTAAAATTCAATTTAATTTAAAAAATATAAATTTGAAAAAAATGTATTTTTTTAAATGTTTACAACAAAAATCACCCCCTCCTCAAAATTTCCAGGTAGGTATGTAGTATGTAGGTGTCGATAACTCTAGAAATGTATGGTTTTATCAATTCAAACATAAATAATAAACAGACGAAAATGTAATAGTACTGAACAGTTTCCCGAGCCAAAGAAGTAATTCTAAGCCATCAAATTTTTATTTCTATATCTTCGTTCAAGAAGTTTCCACCAATCCAATGATAGTTAAGCGAAAACGATAGCTGAGAAACTAAGTTAGCAGTTCCATTTCGTAGAGATGATTTTTCTGAGAGTTCATTTTTTCTTTTTTGTCTCCGGAAGTATTAAAGTATAAAATTTTCCCCGCCTTGAACAAAATTTCACACAATGAACCAAACCAACCCATTCCAGATGTGACGCACGAGATGAGAGCCGTAGAGATGGGAAAATATGTTATTTTGAGGAACTACGAGGATGCAAATTGGTGTTGTTATTAGTCGAGGTTTATAAATTAGGAATAACGAACTACAATTAATTGGTTTTTAAAAATCTGTTGTTATTTTGACTTTTTTAAGGCTGTTTACTTGAGGGCTATACATTAAATAATTTAAATTTTTATTTAAGTTTAAAATTAACTAAACAGACACTGGTTTATTAATTGGAGACATTATTACAGGGTGTCCCGAAAATATTGGTAAACAACATTAATAAACAAGAACACATATTTCATTCATTATTGTATCTTTTATGATTATTAGTTGTAATTACTGTGGCTCTTCCTATGGGGCCTCAGTATTGCATTCGTGCAGACGAAAACATTTTCTTATCCCCATTTTTTAAAACTTTTTTTTATTTTTCCGATCATTCTGAGTCCGGTCTGGTCGTCTGTGTGTATGCGGCACAATAACTCTACAACGAAAATTCTGATTGACTTTTTGATTTTCTTGAATAATTACTTCTAACTTACATCCTATTGATTTTCAGAATTTTCGGTTCATCCTAACTACTTTAATATCAATTTTCTTTAAATCCGCTTATGCATTTCTTATGTGACAATTTTAGGAATTCCAATTATTTCTAACGTCAACATTCCTAACATTCTTTACATTTCATTGCAAACATTCTCTAACGACCTGTCAAACAACAGCTGTTGATAGTAAAGGTAACATTTTTAAGGCGGGTTGCGACCTTCATATTTGCAACTATAGCCATTTTGGAGGCTATTTTTATTCAAAATTAGTCGCCAAACCTGCCAATTTATGAAAAATATATAAGCAGTTTCTTAAAAATTACTTTTTTATAGTGGAGCTAACTTAAGCGTACTACTATTTCGCCCCTAGCAACAAAAACATTTTCATCAAATTTACTGACTCTCTGTCACAACCCCATAGAATATTTAACCGGCCATTTTATTTGACAAAAATCAGAATAACGCTTGGCTGTGCCTGCCTAGTATCAAGATTTCAACTGTGATGTGTGAATGGCTCTTAAATGTCAAATTATTTAAAAATGTATGCTTCTTTTGATATTTATTGCAAATAATTTGTAGTGTATCTCAATTAAGGCTTTCCATAAATAACGGTACAGCAAGACAGATAATATAATGTTTTAATACAAAGCACTTTTTTATTATATAAAATAGAGGTAGGATATAATGCTGGTTTACCTATTCAACCAGCGAATTGTAAATAATAATTAGTAAACTGCTAGTCATAATTTTCCTCAATTCATAACATTTAAAAATGAATCTTCTTACCTTGAGATTTTAATGACGTAATGTGATCAACCCATTTCAAATTTTGATCAATTATGATACTGAGGTATTTTTTTGTGTTCTTTATTTTAATTATAAAGTTATCATTTATTTGTATGTTGAAAGAAGGCCTTTGTAAATTACATTGCTCTCTATGGATCTACTGTAACACCAAAATTGTTTTGTAGCTATAAGTTGCTATAACCTATCGTCTCAAAACTATTAATAATTTAAACATAGTAAGTAGTAAAACGAGGGGTAAAATAACAATCAATTAAGGGAAATACTTAAAAAGGGCAGGTTTAAAGAGTATTATCACAAGAAAGTATATCCGTTCTGTTTATTTATCAAGTAATGTTTGAGGTTACTTTTGAATACATTTATTGTTGTTTTTTTTTAATTTCTGTAGACAGTCTATTAAATTTTTTAAACCTTTAATAAAAATTATATTTTGGGAACTTTTAGTGATGGCTTGCCGTACATGAAAGTCAAATTAGCTTCTTGTATTATAGTTGTGATATTGCGAATTATATTGAATTTTTTCTAATAGATCTGATGCGATGGTACTGTCATTTTAATTTTACAAATAAATATCAGTCATGTACTGAACATAACTCTGAACTGAAAGTCAATTTATTTCTTTTAACACAGTTGCAATACTCATCCGTCTGTCCTTTATTAATAGAATATAAATAGGCGAAATAAGTAGCTCAAATATTTTACATGAGCAGGCTTAAGAGGTAAAGGGGCCAATTATTATTGGATAAATTGCTCGAACAAGTTTTTAAACCCTACTCAAAAGGCGATATAGACTGGTTTTAAAAATCAAGGCTTGTGAAAATCATCACATGGTTGAACCTAAGTAATGCCAATGCTTCACAAAAACAAAATTCAACGTCCTAATACTAATATTGGCTTTCGGTCTTTCGTTCCAAGCTAAATCATTTCTCGTTTTTGTTACGCTACGAGTTTACCCTTGTGGGCCTCAGTCTCGATAAGGTGGGAACCACCATTTTAGCTTAAGTGTAAGGGTTAAAGAAAAGGTCCTTTATTTCTCACAAGTCAATTTAATTGGCGACCGGTTTCGAAGTTGTCACTTCATCATCAGGCACACCTAAATGGAATGTCAAGGAGTCAGTTGTAATAAAAACAATTATAAAAGCATGAACGGACTTTAACATATACAAAATAACAGAAAAAACACAAAAGAAAGTTAAACAATAACCTTGACTCACCTTGACTAATTCCATAAAGGAAGCGCTACAAAAAGTTTAACAAAACGAGTTAAAAAAGTCATGTGTAATAAGTATTTTTTAAAAGTATTTTTTAAAAAAAATTTTAATGTAGGTTAGGTTAAACCACCAGATGTCTGTTTGAATAAAACAATTAATTAAAACACATTTAAGACAATTATTAACTAAACAACACAAAATAGTTTTACAAGCACAAACAGTTTAAAAATTTTTAAGGATATAATGTTAATTACTGAAAGTAAAAAGTAAAAAAGTAAAAATTATCAGACTGTCAAGACATCTATCTAGATTTTTAACGAATCAATGCAGTTTACTGTTTCAGTAATTAACATTATATCCTTAAAAATTTTTAAACTGTTTGTGCTTGTAAAACTATTTTGTGTTGTTTAGTTAATAATTGTCTTAAATGTGTTTTAATTAATTATTTTATTCAAACAGACATCTGGTGGTTTAACCTAACCTATATTAAAATTTTTTTTTAAAAAATACTTTTAAAAAATACTTATTACACATGACTTTTTTAACTCGTTTTGTTAAACTTTTTGTAGCGCTTCCTTTATGGAATTAGTCAAGGTGAGTCAAGGTTATTGTTTAACTTTCTTTTGTGTTTTTTCTGTTATTTTGTATATGTTAAAGTCCGTTCATGCTTTTATAATTGTTTTTATTACAACTGACTCCTTGACATTCCATTTAGGTGTGCCTGATGATGAAGTGACAACTTCGAAACCGGTCGCCAATTAAATTGACTTGTGAGAAATAAAGGACCTTTTCTTTAACCCTTACACTTAATCCCTACTACTCACATATGGCTACCCTCACTCCACACCATTTTAGCGTCTCTCGAATTTAATAATATAATTATGTTTTTAATATTTGTGAAAAATTCAAAAATTCAATATTTTAAAATACAAATACTAAGAGAGAGAAAATAGTTTCAAAATTGATGTGCGATTCCAGTAGCGTTCCGTTTTTAGTAAAATAATCCTCTTTTAAAAAGTTGGAGGCCAAGTGGATATTGACCTCTTCTGAAAAGCTATAAAACCTGAAACTAAATAAATGCAGCTACTCTGCGTATTTGTTGTACATTGTATACTAGTATCCCATATAAATTTTAATAAATTAATGTTACACCGTTTTAGAGCAACGTTAAAAAAATTTATTTTAATTTTTAAATTAAATACCCTGTAACTTTTTTTGTCTCCACTTTTGTACATAAGTAAGTGAGGTTCAATTGACCTAGTTCTGACCCAGGAACATGCGTTATAATTTATGACCAGTCTTTTAGGGACTCCCTGTATAAACTGTTCGAAATATTTTCCATTGATTTCTTGACAGAAATATTTTAAAATTATTAACACAATTGCATAGAGAATTAAAAACTTTTTTTAAAGCTATCAGTCGACGTATGTTGCCATTTAAATTTTTTAGAAGGGTAGCCTCTCCGCGCAAATGGTTGAAATTAGGGTAAATTTTTTATTGTAGAAATAAAAATCGACCTGTCCGAGCATGTTTTTCTTCGACGAATTATTTACCGTACACTTCACGTTTGCACGATAATACCTAACAAAATATAATAATACCTTGCTAAAAAGAGGGAATTGTTATTGGTAATGTTCCCCCGAGAGCCGCCCTTGAAATAGTGTGTCTCTGCGCCAATAAGTGCAAAGTCTTAATTTTTCTATTACATCATGTATCAAGTCTATTCGCTACAGCACCGGTTGAGATCGAAATTTTTTCATGAAAATAGCCCCCCTTTGTTTCTGAGTGAGAACAATCAAGTCGCCGATTTTTTAGATAAATTTCGATAATTGATATGCATTATTCCTTGGTGAATTTATTCATAGTACACGGAAAAAAAATTGTAGAACAAATTTCTACAATTATACATTTTTTCTCTACAATAAATAGTACATATAGAGACAGGGAGAATTTGTAGTAAAAATTTCCAAATATTTGTAGAGAATGTATTGTAGAGTTATTATCTACAATATTTAGTAAAAATATCCAAATGCATCATAAGAATTGTTCTAAAAATTGTTATAATTTTTGCTATTCATTGTAAGAATTTATATTAAAAATGTATTGCGTTTTATGAAAATAAATACGAAAATTTTACACAATAAATAGTAAAAATTCATACAAATTGTAGTAATTTTTAATAAAATTAATAAAATAAAATATTTTATAATTATTATAATTATAACCTAGAAAAAATGTTCCTTAATAAAATATTCAATTTATTGTTTTAATATAAAAGATACAAAGTCTTAATTACATTATGTAATAAATAACAGTAATAATAGCGCCCTCAGTCTCAGTTGGCTTTTCTGCACCTGAAAAATATGAAATAAAATTTAAAACCTATTGAACTGTTCATACCCTTAAAACGGGGATATTTATCACCTTTACACTGATTTGGATATTAAATGACTAAGTCAGATAACTAACAAAAATGAGAAAGTAGGTATGTCACAATTAAGACAAAAAAACATCATTGAACTTGGCACAACATTCGATCGTTGGCCACAACTATTTTTTTTAAATAATCTACCAAGGTTATTTAAATCAGTTATCTAAAGGTAAATTATTCAGAAACAATAATAAATGTACTTACCACTAATAGAAGTTATTATTAAAATTTTCTCAAACGCATCGGTGCTTATAATATAATAATGTGTTATAGGTACTCGTATATGTACCATGCTTTGTTTTGTGAATATGGCGAACAGCTACTGCTGTCTGGCCATTTATGATCGACGTCAGAAAACGTTGGCCAATAGCAGAATTCTGTTTTATTCACATGACATGAATATTATAGAATATTTTTGAACAATATTGAATTTTTTTCATAAGAAGGGATGTAAAGTATTACTATTTTTTGTTTAGAAAATTACTATTTTTTGTAGAGATAATTATTAATATTTGTACAAATATTTACAGAAGTTAGTAGTAGTAATTACGATAATTGTAAAAAAATTTCTACTTCTACAAACAATAGTAAAATATACTAAACATTGTGGACTTCTTTCCTATTGTTGTAGCATTTTATTCGACAATTCAATTGCTACAATAATGAATAGTTTTTAACTATAAATTGTAGTAAAATTTTCTACATAAGTTAAGTATTTTTCTACAAGTCTACTACTACAACATTGTAGTAAAATTTTCTAGTCACATTTTTTCCGTGTATATTTTTGGATCGTTCAAAAGCGTTTGACACGGTCAGTTGTATCTCCTCCTGCAACGCTTGCAGGCTATTGATATACCAAATAGTTATATTAATTTTTTAAAAGATACTTTACTAATAGATAACAGACTGAGAATCAATTATGTACTCAGTAATGCAATGGAATGTAGAGTACCGCAAGGATCTGTATCAGGTCCTATTTTGTTCAACATATATATTAATCGCGCTTGTTTTCTTTAAAACCGATTGAAAACGTTATTGGCTTCGCAAGTGGTACTGCTATATTCTATAGGGCAGATAATAATGGGAAGAACTACAACAAAAAGCAGAGATAGACATAGACATAACAAAATGGTTATACTACAAACTGTTATTTGTTAATATAAGCAAAAATAATTACTTGTCCTGTAGATGTTATAGATGGTCCCCTTTTGGATCTAAGTATCACCAACTCACTTTTCGTATTACCTCATCGGTAGCAATATGAAATGGGACATGAACGTATCTTATGTAAAAAGTATATTATTTAAGTATACAGGGTGGCCATTTGAAAACGGAACACAGCCAATTTTGTACACCCTAGGTCATTTACGAAAAAACGATCGAACCTGTCAATTTTTAATTTTAGGGGGAAATAATTTTTGCCAGTTTCACCCCTTGAACGCAAACCCTCCAGCGGGGGTGAGATTCACCCTTAAAAACATAAATGGAAAAAGGGGATAAATGATATCTTATTTTGAAGGTATTTTTACCTAGTTTATAACCACCGAGTTTTACATCACTACTATCTACGTAGCCCATACAGTGCCTCACCAATAGTACAAAACCGGTTTAACATAATTTTTACATTGTTATTAAAAAAATTAATTTTTTATAACAATTCCAGTTTTATTCCTGTGTCCTTCAATTATTTATTATCAAATGACATTCTTTTATCGCCGTAAAGTAGTAAAGTTTAGTTTATTTCGTTGTAGAGTCGGCATAAAAGTGGCATATCAGTGATAATGGTTTGCTCAATTGCTGATAGGGTACAAATAATTTCACTTTTTTTGCGAACATTGAATGTGCTAATAGAACTTCCCAACTATTTAACAATCAACATCAAAATCGACAAGTCCATCAAAACTATATTTTGGAGTTAGTCCTAAAATTTCGGGAAACGGGGTCAGTAGCAAACAAAAAACATTAAATCTTAAAAATGTATGCTGAACTCTTTCAATGGCTTGAATATGAATATTGTAGTAGGGGGGCCAGATACATGAAGAGTAATCTAAATGGGGCCTCACAAGTGAACAAAACAATATTTTAATGGATGATACCTCTAAAAAATCATTAGCGCAACTCGAAAAATTGTTAAAAGATCATGGCTAGGAAGACAGTAGCGATTTAAAACTCGGAGGTTATCTAGGTGAAAATACCTTTAAAATAAGATCATTCTACCCCTCTTTCCATTTACGATTTTGGGGGCGAGTCACGCTCCCGCCAGACGATTTCCGTTTAGGGGGTGAAACTAGCAAAAAAAATGTTTCCCCTAAAATCAAAAATTGATGTGTCCGAACGTTTTCTCGTAAATGGCCTGGGGTGTTTAAAATTGGCTCTGTTTCGTTTTCAAATGGCCACCTGTATATAGTGTATATTTAAATTATAATTTAAATTATTTAGATTTTTTACCTGAAAATTATTTTAAAATGCCTTGGTAGAAAGTCATCTTTGTTATGGAATTCTTGCACAGGATATAATCCTCAAAATTCACCTTCATGGTCTAGAACAGCCATACTCAATCTGCGGCCCTCCCAGCTTTTCTTTGCGGCCTATTATTAAGATGTTTTTTAAAACTATTGGTTTGTTTTTAAAATCATGAGCGGAACGCGTGAAAACATTCATCGATCGCTGTGCTAAATATCATGCAAATTTTTAAATAAACATTTGGATCATGGGATTACTGTAAAAACAAAATTTTTGCATTTTCGAGTTTCGTCTCCAAAATAGTTCAATTAATATACGGATTAAACAAGACAAGTGTGAACCAAGTTTATATTCATGATAAAGATGAGTGGCATTTATACCGAAATATAATTACAACATTGTGTTCAATTGCTAATAGTGTGTCTACCAAAACCAGATAAGATACATGTAACTTATGTTTGCTGAATGTGTTTAGTCCGATTTCTACTACTGTTTCTATCAAAACAAGATAAAGGCCAGAACACTTATTTTTGTGAAAGTATTTGTTAAAATATTTCAACATTTTGCCCAAGCCACTTGTTTGGCCTAGAGCCGTCTCTGGCCTTTTTCGATTGGTCCAAAATCGACAAGGTTATTACGTCACCCTTTCTTTCCACTTGCGTCACCCTGAGAATCCCACTTTTGAAGACAGCTAAAATAAGTTAAGTGACGTTTTTATCTTTTTCTTTTGTTCTAAATCGATAGATTCTTAGTTTATATTTGTAAAGACTTGTTTTAAATTTCCTTTTTTTTTATTGGAGTTATTGTTTATTAAACAGTGCTTTTACTGATTTTTTATTTCATTTTAAAGTTTTGAAGAGCGTTTTCTCGAAACTCTAAAAATGTAAGTTATCTTGTTTTTGCAGTAACCCGACGGTATATATTTATGTTTTGTGGTTTTTTTATTAGAGGATCCCACTAACTAATTTTAAATGGATGGCCTAAATAAAGGGTCATCATACAAAGATATTACGGCTCGTGTAACATAAACATACGTATGTAACCCAAAGGAAAAAAATGTTGAGTATGGTTGGCCTAGAAGTAGGTAATGCAAAGAAAATTCTTAAAATTAAATGTCTAAAAACTTATCCATCAGCTGCATTGTATGTTGAAATCAAAATAATGGACATAAGACAATTATATTGTTTGTGTTTTTGTATTAGACATCACACCTTCATTAACAATCCAGTTCCATCTCACCAATATAATACTCACCAGAAATACCAATTTGTTCCGCCATTTCTTAGTTTATAGCACCAAAATTATACAATAATATACCGCAAAATATTAAATCTTTAGCAGTATTTGTTGCTTCAAAAGACAGTCAAAACACTTTATTAATAATACCAGAAGGTCTACTGTTTATAACCATTTTCAAAAACTAAACAATTCTACAAAAAATATTGTTAATATTCTAGTGTTACATCGTTTTTTTTTTAATTTATTTTGAGTTATGTATTCTTTGTTTATATCTTTCTATGTACATGTAATTTTAACAATGTTTTTCTATATTTATAATGTACATTTTGTTAGTTAATTTTTTTTATGTAGATTTAAATTGTACGATATGTTTTTTTATTTATTTATGTATTCATTTTTTTTTACCGAAAAAAGTGTCTAGGCACTTATCGGTATTATGTATGTTTATACATTTTTCAATTGTTTTGATAAATCACTTATTATTATATTATTATATTACCTAAGATTTGTTTTTCAAAAAAATGAAAGAACTACTAAATAATAAAGGACATCAAAAATGTTATTGCATTTTGAAATGTTAGAGTGACTTTTGGAACCCCTTGTATATTTAGCGAATTCGTTTATTTTTAATTACTTTTATTGCATTTAAATTGTGATGTTTGTGTAAGAACGTTCTTTTTTCTGATTTTTTTGCTGATCTGTATTTTTTGTTTCCATTCTCTTTTTAATAAATTATATCCCGGATTCTTTTGTAAATAAAGTAATTCTAATCCACTGCTTTAAAACGTGTTAAAAGTAAACTATCAATTAAAAAATCTGTTAATAACAGATTGCTAAATAATGAAGCATCTCTACCTAAGGGGGCGTGTTTTCACGGAACGCCAAAGTTCCAAAGTAACTCCAATAAGTAACGTTCAGCTCTCTTCGCGAGAAACTCTTCAAAAGACGCCGGCCTGGTGAAGTAGACAGAATAGGCTGATCTGTTAATCGGTCGAGAAAACAGGAGGCCACAGACTTTGGTCTTTCACTAACCGCGTATACTGTCCGGAGCTCGCCTCGGGTCGCAAATTTAAAACTCAGTCGCTGCTGGCGCACATCGCGTATGTCACATGTTCTTGTCATGTGTTCATGTGCGTTTTAGTTGGTGTGGTACGCGAAAACTCGTACATCTGATTGGACGGTTCAAAATTGCGGGTTATGTAGCATTGTAAATAGTGGTGCGCGATTGTTTTGAAAAGTGTAGAAAATAAATTTGGTTTGTAAGAATTAATGAAAAAATATACAAAATAATTTTTCTAAAATGAAACTAAATAAAATATGATAATGTTTATTTATTTGTTTTAAAATTGTAGTTTTTATCAGTTTTTATAATATTCCTACACAGGCAGATATAAGGGAATCTGATTTTTAAATTATTTACAATTTGGGATAATCTCAGTATAATTTACAGAAACAATAGTTATTGCTTTTTTAACTTTAACCATTCGGACCAAACGGTTACCTATGCCTATTGATAAAAAGTTCTACCTATGTAAAGTTAGGAATTTAAAAACTTTGTTAATTCTACATTACGAGCTACACAATGCAGATGCAAAATATTTAAAAGTTTTTGTATCATTTATTGTTTTTTTGATGTGTACCTACATTAAAACTCCATTTTCAATCTGCTATTATTACACAGTAATCGCGAATTTTACTCGCCTGGAATAAATCCGGATTATTTATGTGTTAGGTGCGTTTTATATTTTACAATAAAAAGTGGCACGTATTTTTTTGTTTGCTATTTGTAGCTGGGTACAGGGTAGGAGGTTAAACAACATGTACTATGCCCCGGTGGTGGGAGCTATCGTGTAACCTGTTAAACTCAAAATAATGTTTATTATCGATAGATTTTTTTTTGTTGGCAATGATACAATTTACTTTTAGACGTCTATAACAATAAAAAAATCCTTTTTCAAGCATTTTTTGTCGTCCGGTTTTGCTACTTTTAGTGTAAGTGTAGGAATTTTTCGATAGTAGCAAAACCAGACAGAAAATATTTGCAAAGAAATTTTTTTTATTGTTATACACGTCTAGAAGTAAATTATTTCATTGCCAGCAAAAACAAAAACCTCCATCGATAAGAAATATTATTTTGAATTTGACAGGTTACACGACAGCTCCTACCACCGGGACATAGCACATGTGTTTCACTACCCTGTACCTAACTACAAATAGCAAGCAAAAAACACGTCATGCCACTTCTTGAAGTCAGATGAGAGACTATAACACAACAAGTTGCCTCTTTCTCCGCCTGTGGACCCTAATATCCTCGGATGTATTACCCATTAATTTTTTATATTTATGGATAAATGTTCTAATGTTCGCACTAAAAGACCATGACTTTTAAGATATTTCACCAAAAAACTTGGTATGGCCACCAAAAATAACCATTAGATCAACATCAAAGAATTTACGCCAGCTGTCCAATTAATAAATTGTAATCTGTACCCATTAGCTACTAATTAGTACCTATTAAGCTTTTTGCCACGACCATATCAAACAGCTGTCAGGTTTTAAATTTAGATCCGGTACTATAACCTTCTTTGTTATGTATTTTACAACATTGATTGGCCATGCCCTTCCTTATAGCCGCCCGCCACTGCGTGCTAGAGACCAACTATCATTTTTGTTAATATAAAACACACATCTTCAATTAATACTTGTAGGTTCTATTAAAATACATTTCAGTGAAAGAGACATAGGCCAGTAAGTAGAGACCTACAAATTGAAAAATGTAACTTGCTGGTAATATAATGTATTGAATGAATCGAAACTTGTCGATACAGGGATGGCAACATCGACAAAAAACGAAATTAATGAATTGCTGGACTGTCAAAAATGTAACATAGCTGCAATATTAAAGATCTGCCGAATTTGCAGTCATAATGACCCCGGCAAAGTGATTAATTGCTATTAATTAACATTATTTAAATCATTTAGGAACAAATTATTTAAAAATATTTGGCACTGTTGTAACAATGTGTAGTTATTCTGTAGGGTGAATTTAGGCGGGAAATTTCCTTAAAAATGGTTTTTCAATCCCAATTTTCTTCTAAATGCTTAATTATAAGGATAAATCAATATTTTCTTGTTAAAATAAACACCATTATTAATTGTTTCGACGTAAATAAATAACAAAAATTCCGATGCGTTATTATATTGCAAATTTTCATTAGCATATAGAGCGATATTAGCCAGTACACTGTTATTTTGCAAACGTTAATATTTTGGTTACTAAATGAGATCAAATAATGTTAATTAACATGAATTATTTACTTTGCCGGAGTCATAAGTGGCTGGAAATTCAGCCTTAGATCTTAAATATTGAATTGAAAATTATATCAAATTTGCAGCTATGTTACATTTTTAACCGTCCAGCAATCCAATAATTTCGTTGTTTTGTAATTTTTGACAATGTTATCGACCCTGTATCGCGTTGCAAAATCGGATAATTTTGAGTCATTCGGTATTTTATCTTACGACGAAATTTAAAAAAATGTTAGAATTACTGGCCTAGCCTAGCATTTTTAATTATCTCATAGATTAATTATTAAAAGTAGAAGCAAACTTTGTTTGGAAGAATTCTCATATTTGCTTTGTCTCTTTCTGTTAAAAGCAATCAAGTTGTGCTTGGTATTATTCAATTAGGTATTCAAGTCTTCGCATAATAAAAGAAACTAATAATACTGATATTTTTTGTTTCACCAAAACATGGCTTAAAGCTCTTTGGGATAGAATTACATACACATTTTCAATAAATCTTTGAGAATGTAGGTAATAAAATTAAGAAATTGGTTTTTCTGATTTTCAAACTAATGTTCTAAAATTACAACTCAAAATTATGCAAGGCTTGTTTCACTTCAGTCTCTCCTCTTTGCGTAATTTTAGAGAGCATCATGCAATGTCATTTAACGTTTGACTTGCGAAAATGAACATAATTCTTGAAGCACTTCTGAATTTGTCCTCTTAGGGCATGCAATCTTGAGGCAAATAAATTAGGGTCGATACTCCAGATTTAGATCACATCCCTTTTACTATTATGGATGCGGTACGATAGAAGAGACATAAGTAAGAATTATGTACGCAAGAACGTATGGAATTGGCATATGTCAAGTGTCAGTTAATTTAATGTTGTGTCGCTCTATACAAACGTGCCATTACTGATGTTTACGATTTAATATAAGACGAGGTTGCATTTTGGAAAGTCTATTTGGCGGGCTCGGGATTTAGTTTGGTCACCACTTCTGATTCTAATTATTTTTTCTATTAGGTTAATTATTCCATTCTTTTTATTTTCTTGATGAATGGGCGTGCTTCAAATTAATTCATAATATATTTAAGAAAGGACAACGAAAACAAAATTATTCTTCTAATTTGTTTAACATAATTCTCTTGTGGATGTTTTTATATTCTAGGGATTATTTTTTATTCGACTTATTTTTTTCCACCCTCAACAACTTTGGTTTGAGTTGACGAAATGAGACAAATCTGAATAATGTAGTGGTAGTTAGATACATAGACTAGATTAATGCATTGATAGATACATTGATAAATACATTGATGGATGCATTGATAGATAGAAACATTGATTGATAAATACATTGATTAATAAATACATTGATAGGTACATTGGTAGATACATTGATAGATGCATTGATAGATAGAAACATTGATTAATAAATACATTGATTAATAAATACATTGATTAATAAATACATTGATTGATAAATACATTGATTAATAAATACATTGATTGATAGGTACATTGGGAGATACATTGATAGATACATTGATAGATGCATTGGTAGATACATTGATATATACATTAATAGATACATTGATAGATATATTGAAGGATACATTAATTGATAGATACGTTGGTAGATACGTTGATAGTGATAATTTATTTCTATTTCTTGTAATCGATAGCTCAGATTTTTTTATCTGAATTTAATTTTAATTTTGGATCGGTTTCACTCACTTACATATACCCATTCAATAATTTCAACAAAAAGAAAAAGAAAATTTAAACAAAATTTATCTTACTTACTAATTGCTATATAAATTTCCAAATTCCAACTATATTGACCTCCTATATTCTTTCTATGTTTGGTCTGATCAAGCTACCATTTGGGAATGCGAGACAGGGACAGACGACAGGCGGTAGGCAGCAAGGCAGCAAAACTGCCGTATTAAAAGACCTGTCGCCTCTCTTGCATTGGTCGCGCTGTCCCAAGTGTGCTTCTTATAATTAGATGTGAGACACATTTCAGTCTCCTTACGTGGTCGCTTGTCGCCTGCCTCGGTATCGCGTTCCCAAATGGTACCTTCACATTTTCTAACTTGTCGCTTTGCTCTTGTATCTTCTTCCTGCCAGCTCTGTCTGCTCGCTATTCACTTCTATATGACAATCCAATCATCAGCACGTCATCCAGTTTTTTAAAAAATTAGTAATACTCAAAATAACTTTTTATCATTTGTTTATTATAAAATCTTTGAAAAATAATAATTTCCTTTACAACTTACTCCTTTTCTTTACTATCAATAATTTCCAATACAAGTTAAAATTCCTTGCATAAATCTGACAATATTTCTCTTTCTCTCTGACAATTAATAATTAATTTTGAAAATCCCTTCAAAATTGACTTTTGCCCGAAACATTGAGTTTCTTATCTCTTCAGGACCAAACATAGATTAATCAAATTTTGACTTATCCAAATTATGACATTAATTTAATCATATCAACGATAGATACATTAATAGATAATAATAATAATAATAATAATAATAATAATAATAATAATAATAATAATACTCTCCCTAATTCACCCCCTTACGAGTGAATTTTAACCCCAAAAGCTGAGCTTGTCCGGGGAAAGGGACGGATATTATTATTATTTGCCGTGGCGCTCCGGGGCGACTTAAAGATGATTGATGGTGCCATTTGACTTACAGGTGAGGAAAACCCGGAAAACCTCACCCACCATCATCGAGACGGTAATGTATGGCGATTTTTTTTAATCTGCATGTCATATCAACAGAAATTGAATTTCTATTAATACGCCACACATCAAATCCTAAACCGAACCATGCAATTTAATTAAAAATCCACATGGTCTGGTCTGGGATTCGAAACCCAGCAGTCTCAGACTCATAAATATACATTGTTAGATACATTGATAGATACATTATGATGGTGGGTGAGGTTTTCCGGGTTTTCCTCACCTGTAAGTCAAATGGCACCATCAATCATCTTTAAGTCGCCCCGGAACGCCACGGCAAATAATAATAATAGCCGTCCCTTCCCCTACACAAGTCGTTCAGTCGACTTAAGGGGTTGAAATTCACTCGTAAGGGGGTGAATTAGGGAGAGTATTATTATTATTATTATTATTATTATTATTATTATTATTATTATTAATAGATACATTGATTGATATATTGATAGATACAATGATAGATACATTGACAGATACATTGATAGATGCAATAATAGATACATTAATAGATACATTGACAGATATATATAGTGCCAGATAGATATAGTTATAGTGATACACTGATGAATAGATTGGTGTATAGATAAATGGATAAATTGATTTCTGCATAATATTCTCTTTTTCTTTTTTTTGGTTAATATTACATTCTGAATTTTGTTGTGCCTCTCTAAATTATATTGTTGGTTTATATTTTAGTCAAAATAAATGAAATTTTACTTCATTTAAAATAATCATCTTTAATTTATATGCTAGATTTTTTTTTTTCTAGTAAAATAAATCTCTCTGCTTCTTGTATATTAATAAAATAAACTAATGGACTCTTATTTACTTCTATTTTACTTCGCCAGTAACATTTTAATAGCCAAACTTTTTAAAATGTAAATTCGTTATCACGAAGGCAATTATGTACACCAATGTAATGCATCCTAGCACAAACTAAGCAAAAGGAAGAATATTTTTGCTGAAGAGTATCTAACAAAAAAATCTTAACGTTTCCTTTCCTTCAGATGTCATTGTTTTGCAAATCTCTTTCTTACAGATCTTGTTCTGATCTTATAAATCAACTTTTTTTATCATCTCATAAAAAATAATTTTTTTGGTCAAGTGGTCACGATCCTAGAACCGATCCTGATAGACTAAAATTTATGTTTTGCAAATAATTTCAATCTTTGCAGCGGTTTTTCAAATTAATGTAATAAATCGTGTTGTAGAATTAAAAGTTTTCCTACAAAGTTTATTAAAATTTAAATTTATGAATATCTAGGATTGCCGCTGGGAATATATTGCCTTCATCTTATTCTTTAGCTTATCTTATAAACTCGGATTTATCTTTTTCTTTTGTCTCCGCGTCCATTTTCATCTTAACAATGAAAAATACTATAGATAACATTAAAAACAATCATTATTTATATTTCTTGTAAGTAATTAGCAGAGCGCTAATATTAACAAGGGGCCGACCACACATTTGAGGCTTCGGTCAATATACTCAGTATTTTATAGGAAAATGTAAAAACCAATGTGATACGTCCTATCTCAAGGAAAGTAAACGAAAAAAAGAAGAAGATTTATCCCACAAACAAACAAAAATCCGAAAGGCAAACCGTAGGCACATGTTTCTGACTATTCGTATTCATCAGTAACTCACAAAGAAAGCAAGAGGCATTACAGTAGCCTAAGGGTAGTCTCGCATACGACTATTGAGTCTCAACAAGTCTCGAAACCACTTAGAGTATCCATACTAGTACATATTTTGAGTTAAAGTACTAATAACATATTCGCACCGTTTATAGGACCAGTGGTATAATTAAAAGCCACATAATGGATAAGATCCGTAAAGACGCTAAATAATTTTGATTTTCGAACCAATGACGTCCATTTTCGATTTAGAAATAAGGAAGAAATTAAATGTGAAATATGTGCAAAACAAGTTCGGACTTATTCTGACCAGACGTACGAGACTATCTAAAATAGTTTCAAAAAGAATGCGAATCGAAGACTAAAAGGAATAATGTGAAAGGATTAAAAGAAACTTTAATAAACTGGAGAATACAATAGAACCAAATAAGGAACAATTCAACAACGGTTATAATAGCTAGTAAATGAGTTTTACTATAAGTTCAATCGCCTTTTGAATGAATATCGAGAAAAAATGACTTCTAACAAGTCAAGTACATAATATGAATAATTGGCCTGAGCGTCTCTAAAAGGATTTGACTATGCAATAAAATGTGATGAAAATTCTATTCACATTATCTTTAAGTGTTAAAGTGATACAAGTACTTGGGTGCACTCAGCCAAAAAGATTTATATTATAAAAATGTTATTTTATTATCCAAACTTCTCAAATATTCTCACAGAAAAATCATCAGACGACATATCAACTCTTGTCAATATATTTTCCAGGAAATCCATTTGGCAAAGGAACATTTGTTCAACTAAAACCATCATTATTCATTTTGCATAAACATTGATACTGACTGATTTTCCGTGTCTCAAAATCTACACTTGTTTTCTGTTTTGAATTTGTATTTCTTAGAAAATATTTTATTATGTTATGGAATAACGGAATTCACCTTTATATAATGTATTCAGTTTAAATAATGCATTTATCAGTTTTTGTGTTTTCTATTTTAATACTGTTTTCTTTTACGTTTGACCTCCATTATTCTTCTTATCTTGTCTATTATATCTTGTAAAGACGAATATGATTACTCCATAACGCTGGTTCTTGCAATCATGCTTATATTTACGTTTGTAGTTACCTGTTAAACTCTGAAGTTAAGAATCAGGATGACACAGCTAACTCTTAGAGGTTTTGTGGGAAAGAAAAAAAAAATAATAGTGCAATTTTCTGGCCTGGCCCATATTCGGACCGTCTCCTCTAGTGTTTCGCAATATTAGTAGATTATTTCTTTCCCAGAAATCTTTTGACTCATGGCGTTGTTTTATTTAAAGGACAATGAAAGCTTTTTAAATTCGATGTGTCTGATGACGTAACACCTGCTGATGTTAAACTTCACCCTCAATCCAATGAAATTCTAGATATGCACCTGACTTGAGGACTAGTATTGAATCATACTATTTTACCGCCTAACTGAATAAGGCCTATGTGACCGTTAGCTCATGCGCCTGCAGATGTCTCGTGGCGTCGGAGTTTTTATGAGGTTTTGTTTTTATTCAAACGCATGACTGCACAGGAACGTATTCAGATTTCTATAACATTTCCATTCAGTATATTCTGTCTTTTGTTTATTGATACCAAAACTTCTTAATGGATTTAGTTCCCTTACTTTATTTTTAATAAATTATTAATTTAGAATATTCCTATTATTTTAGAGTTTAAATATCGCGACATTTTTAAACAGATAAGGTCGAAAAATAGTAAAGTGAAAATCAAAAACTAAATTACAAAAGCAAAATAGACAAAAATCTACTGTAGCCACCACTTTTAAAAATAAACTGCTTAAGTTATATAGATGCAAAAAGTCGCATATTAGAAATGGTTTTTTTATTACAACCTGGAAACGTATTTAAAGAATAACAGTAACTTGTTAGTTTGCTTTTGTTTTGTTCTATGCATTTTACGAAGGGTTGGCTTAGCTTAAATAACACATAGGCAATAATGTGTTTATAATTTTATTATGTTTATTTTAGTGCTGTTATATTTGGAAACTGTGTATTCGATATCATTTGTGACCTACCTTTCTGTTACATCTTGTATAAATCAATAAAAAGGTTTTAGTGCGAGTTCGGATATATTTTGGAACATTTTTAAAAACTGCTAGTGATTATGTTACTTAAAAAACTTTATACAAGGACTTACAGTCAATAGTAATTGAACATGAAACATGATATAAAGAAGAATCATGAGTGTGCATCTACTGGATCTTCTGCTCATTGGTTTCATTTTTAGAACCTGCCATTGTGAAACATTCGAGAGAGTTGACGTATTCGGTATGTAAATCTAAATCTTATAACCATTTTTTATTGAAATAGCTGTATACTAATGTGTTTTACTATTTTTGAAATCTTTTTTATTGAGAATGATTAAATATCTAATACCTTTAGCCTCCCTGCATGCCGGCGCCTTTAAGTACTGACGCAGTCGTGCGCCACACGACCTTGCCCATATGGACAACGTATCCCTGCCCTTGTAATATACATATACTGTTATGTAATAACTACGTTTTTTTAAAGCACTTATGCTTTATGTGGATATGCAGTATATATTTTCTGTAGTGAAGATTGATGTTAGTCATCTTCCAAGGTCTGTTTTTTCTTTTTTTTAATTCATTTTTTAAGGTGACTTATGAAAAACAATGACCTTCTAGTGTATGTATCCTCCACATCTGGATACATTTTCGTTGCCAGAAAACTCTATAAAAATAACAGAAATTTTAAGAAAAATTGTGATTGGGTTATATTTTTTGTGCAAAATAGGAAATAGGAAGTACGTCACTGGAAAAACTTTTCAGTTTTATGAGTCTCTTAGATCAATTAAACTGCCTGCAACACCAACATTGGGGGCCTTTGGATTATGTTTATTAAACTAACCCAACATTTTTTCATAGTTCTATCGTGGAAAAGAATCAAAAAATAATTAAAGGAATGGATAATGATAGAGGAGACATCGAACGTGTGTAATTATTTTATATTTTAACACACTTTTTCTTTAAAAAAGAATATTGAAAACTACTTTGTTTAACTTTCTATATTGGAAACTATTTCCAAACAACCAATTTGTTATCGAATAGTCGAGCACAAGAGGTTTAAACACCCAAAATTTCACCTATTTAAGTGTAAAGCCATTTTGGGACTGTAAACAAACTCCGAACTCCCTAAACTCACTAGAGCACAAATAAGCCAACAGAGGGTGTAAAACCCCTATTTATTGACCTATAGATGGTTTGTGAGGTATAAACACCACTTTGCCACATACAAACCCAACTAATAAAGTAAATGCCCATAACTTGGTCGTTTTGAAGTGTGTTACAACTCTAACGACTGTGTTTGAACAGTTTCATTGGTTCGGATTATTAATAGCAATCGGTTACTCTATTTTTTATTGGGTTTATATTTCCTGAATCTAAATTGGCTAAACTGAACTATTTTCTAATAAATGTTTTGACAACGCTTCAACATTATCGGTTTACATTTAATGTATATGTACGAGGGCTATTCGGTAAGTGTCTGAGTAATTGAAAAGATGGAACTACTACTATAGTCCCTCATCTGACTACGAAAAGTGGCTTTGTAGTTGGCGGCAAGGAAGGGAGTGAACAAGTTATCATAACTATTATTTCGAATTTCAAATATATATTATCTATAACTATCAATAAATAAATAATAAGTAAGTTGTTTGATTTAAAAAAATATTTCCTATATTCCTATAATATTAACATGCGACGTAACCCACAGTAGGCGGCGACATCCAACGCCGACGAATTACTGCGCCAAGTGACGTAGCTGTGTTCTTCTTATTATAATCGGACCCTACTATCCCAGCTAGCAAAATGACGTCATTATAACGTAAAAATTAATTTTTTTCTCCTTAAAGGTCATTATAGCAAAAACTAGAATAAATATATATAATGATTGGTATTCTATATGATACTCTTTACAGTAAAACAACTATCATCAATTGCTATATTGCACCCACGTGAAAAAAAAATGGTAAATTATATTGGATTAATATTAGAAAAATAGGTGCTGCCAATATGAAAATGAAAAAAATATGTTGGGCTGATATTACTCATATGTTTTAAATCAATATTTTTTAGATTGAATTCTGTTGCCAATATAGGCTATTGCTATTTTTTCATCATTAAGAGAATATAGCTCTCTAACATTGGCAACAAAATAAACCTGAATAGAAAATCAATAAAAATCCAATAAACTACCATCATTTGCCATATTGCTCCCACATTGGAACAAAATTGATAAATAATATTGGATTAATATAGAAAAAAAATAGGCGTTGCCGATATTAACATTAGACAAGTATGTTGAACTGTTATTAATCCTATGTTTGGAATTATTTTTTTTTAATATAATATTAAATTCTTTATCCAATATAGCCTATGTAAATATTGTTACATTATAGACAGAACATAGATCTCCAACATTGACACTGCTAAACAAAGATTAAACCTACATAGAAAATCCAATAAAAATCCAATACACTATCAATATATGCTATATTACATCCACATTAGTACAAAAATGATACTTTATATTGGATTAATATTGGAAAAATAGGCATTGATAATACATATGTTTTGAATGAATATTTTTTTGATTAAAAATTGAATTCTGTTACCAATATGGGCAACTGCTATTATTTCATCATTAAGAGAACATAATTCTTTAACAGTGGCCCTATCTACAAAACAAATATTGAATCTAAATAGAAAATCAATAAAAATCCAATAAAGTGTCGTTATTTGCTATATTTCACCACAAAAATGGTAAATTATATTGGATTAATATTGTGAAAATAGGTGTTGCCAATATGAACGTTAGAACCATATGTTTGGTTAATATAAGGGCAATATTATAAAGCAATATATTTTAGTCATAAAATAAAGTTCTTTTGCCAATATTAGCTGCAACTCATTAATATTGGTCCAAGTTTCAAATATGGGACCAACATTTTGCTAGCCATAGCCAAGATTCATTGCTACCTGGGTTATAGAGCTTGATTTTTTAATAAAAATGTCATGTTGATATAGCTTTTCGTTGTTGATTTATTATTTTTATTTTAATTTTAACCCCCTTTAACCCCCCTATTTTTAATCAGATTTTTTAAAAATCAATAGGTTTCGTCCCATTGCAGAACTTCATTTTTCCTGAAAATTTTTTTCGTTTTTGATTTATGATTTTTTTTTAAATTTTAACCTCTCAACCCCCATTTTTATTCAGATTTTTTTTAAAAAATGAATAGGCTTCGTCCCCTCATAGAGCTTGATATGTCCTAAAAATTTCAAGTTGATATTGTTTTTCGTTTTTAAGTGATGATTTTTTTTTTAATTTTAACCCCCCTTAACCCCCCATTTTTAATCAGATTTTTTTAAAAATGAATAGTCTTAGTTCCATTGTGGAGCTTGATTTTGTCTAAAAATTTCAAGTTGATATTGTTTTCGTTTTTGTTTTATGATTTTTTAAATTTCAATCCCCCTCAACCCCTCCATTTTTAATCAGATTTTTTTAAATCAATAGGCTTCGTACTCTTATAGAGATTGATTTTGATATTTTATAAGTTCATTTTTCGTTATTGACTTATCCTTCGGATAAAAAACGTGACAACGGACGGGTTAAGGGGGTTAAAATTTGAAAAAAAATCATAAATTAAAAACGAAAAACAATATCGACATAAGGGGACGAAGCCTATTGATTTTGAAAAATCTGAATAAAAATGGGGCGTTAAGAGAGGTTTAAATTAAAAAAAAATCAGAAATCAAAAACAGAAAGCAATATTAACATAAAATTTTTAGTAAAACTCAAGCTCTATAAGGGGATGAAGCCTATTGACTCTGAATAAAAAATAGCGGATTAAGAGGGATTAAAATATTGACATAAAATCCTAACTCGAAAACAAAAAACGATATCAACTTGAATTCTACCGAAAAAATTAAGCTTTTATAGGGGGATGAAGCCTATCGATTCGGAAAAAAATATGATTAAAGAAGGGGGTTAAAAGGGGGTTTGTTTAACTGTGAAGATTATCATATAGAATGCCAAGCCACAGTTTATAGCTAAAGAATCAGTTCGCTCACTCGACGTCGGCACTTTTGATCTCAATGTTCCAGTTTATACACTGCGCAACTCGGATTTGTATCTGGCGCATACAGAATCAAATCATAACCAATACAATATGTGACAACTGCCTATTATATTCAAACAGCAGTCTTCTGCGCATCCTGAATTTGTATCCCTGGAGTGGATGTTATTTTGGAACATTCAACTGGTCCTAGTGAGCTAACTGATTCTTTAGCAATAAACTGTGGTCAAGCATTATATATCTTTATTCTAGTTTCTGATTGTCTTTTCTCTTTGAGCATTATCATGAACCATTAACACTGGATCGTTGTCTTTGTCTTACAGTTTTCATATTGTCACCAAAAACGTTCGTCTATAACATCTACTGAAAGCATGGCTCCACAGTTTTCCATTATTTTGCACAAACGTACCTATTGAAAAATTAAATTGATCAATATGTATCTACTTATATCAGTTTATTGATATTACATATTTTAAGATTATCTTCTGTCTTAATTTTGGAACTTATGTTGGATTTCTTTCATTAGAAATTATTTTTAAAAGGAAAAGAAACAGGTAAATATTCACGGCATTGTTTCATAGAAAAAGTGTGCGGTAAATAAAAATAAAACTCATGAATCTACAAAACATCGTGTGAAGGTGATTTATTTAATGAAGCTCAAACATGTCAGCGTTTGAAAATAACTTACTTAGCCAAACTCTGACAAAGCCGTCACCTTTATATGCATTTTTATTTCAGAGAATACGGTGACAACACATCGAAAAGACTTATGGCAAAAATATGAACGCCTCGACAGATGCACACTTAAAACTGTCGTTGGTAGCATTCTCACTTCACACTCATCGTATGTCTTTCCAATCAACACTTTTTCCCCCATAACTCGTCTCGCAGAGTAGTTATTTTTATGTTGGAGATAAGTCTTCTAAATGGTGGGTATTTGTGGAAGTTCTTCGTTTTTTGGCTGGAAAACCCGCAAATAGTATAATATATTAATCTCTCCCGACAATAGAAGTGATGGTGCTAAGAATAATAAAATATCCCGACGATAAAATTTGGGAGTTACCAATGAAGTTGGACATTTATAGGACAGACGCGAAATTAGAATTTTTGAATGCACGGACATAAAGTTTCAGATGTTAAATTCAATTTTAAAATATGTGTGCCTACACAAAAATCTTGTCTAGTTGGATAGTTCAGTGGGTTTTGCGATTTTATAGAAAAATGCACGGTTTATTACCTATAATGCATATTCTGCTGAATTTATAAAAATTTATACAATGCTACTCAAAAGTCCCTTCCAGCTCGTTTATTTTGAACGATTATATTTATACTAATGAAATTTGAAAATAAAGATTCTAAGATTCACTGTTAGTGGTAATATGTGACTTAATAATCATAGACGACGTTGCAGGATCACTTTGATTAATAACTTTAAATGATAATTTATTACAAGTGACACTTCGTTTAATAGTTAAAATACCTGTTGAATTTAGGACAATTTTGATAAATAAACTAAAACACTAAAAATGTAGTTTCGTATTTAATTAATAATTATTTAAAAGTCTGCTACTAGTTAATTTTCAATTTTTTTCAAACGTTTATTTTGCTACTTTTCTACAATAGTTTACACCTTGAATTTGTAGTTTAATTATTGTTTAACGAGACGTTTAAGTGTCTACATAAGCTTAATGGTACGTGCTCTAGCTGACGAAGTAACAACTATCTTAAGAGTTGGTGAAAGTGTAAACTAAAGACTTATTTGACGAGGTTTTTTTATAAGTTTGAAACAACAGATAGTGTACATGATGACAAACGATCTGTTCGATCAAAAATTAGTAATTAAATAAATGTAATATTTATTGCCCAAGAAACTAAATAAAACTAAAAAATATAAATACAATTAAAAAATATTAAACTTAGGTAGTAAAAAGAAAAATTAAATATAAATAACAAAAAACCGAAGATAATCTTGCAAAAATAGTAAAACTTGGACAAAAAAATTACATAATGTGTCTTAGACTATTTGGGATAATTCGCCAATACTATCATAGTTGTGACATGTAATAAATATTATACCAGTACAACAATGTTTTGTCCGATTTCTTCTTGTATAAAAAGTTGCGTTAGGTATTTCTTGTGAGAATATTCGGAACAAATAATGGAATCTAAGCTAGTAAGTTGAGAGAGTCTATCAGATTGTCAAGTATTTTATAGAGAAAAGTTATACTAGACACAGCTTTTCTACGATCCAAGCTATAAAGGTAAAATCCTTTCAAGGATATTTAGTAAGGATACCATCTCTCTATACCTGTAAGGTATGGAGATTGAGTTAACCAACGGCACTGATCCATCACTAGGCACATTGGGCATCCTCCTAAGTAGATAGGCACCTCCTAGCTCGTTGGCTTGCCTATAGATTTAATGTAGTTGACAACGTCGCCAAGAGGTGCTTCTCTTATATCGACCGGTGTTAGCCAATTCGCGCCGAAAACAAATCTTCTAATAAATGAGAGCAACGAGCAATCGTAGAAGATATGCTCGCTGGTGTCATCTTCTTGTTCGCAACCCCTGAAGATTGCGGATTCTGACAACTCCATGATATGGAGTTGCTTCTGTACTTAGCAATGACCAGTCAGATTGCCTATGATCCAGCGCAGATTATGTCCAGTCATAGTCAAATATTTGTTTACTGTACTCTTGTCAGGATAATTTAGAAGGTCCCTGTCAAGTCTACGGCTTCTTTTCTTGAATGTCTCAAGGGAATGTTCCTTAATTAGATTTGTCACTACCGATGTTGTCATTCCAATTATTCCAACAGGAGGGTCAGAAAGTATTTGATTGGGTGTCTTCTTGGCTAGTTAATCAACAAGGCGGTTACTTCTCGATGTGCTTTGATTCATCTTAAGGTGACCACATTATTGATACTTCGCCCAAGGCTCTATGACAATCTAGTGGTTTGTGGTCTAGTGGTCTGTCCAGGGTGAGAATTGCTTGTCTGCTATCTGTATGGATGAGCAGATTTATTTTGGTGCTATGAGAATTCCCTTGATCTAGGTTTGACCTACACTGGAACTGTTACAGCCTATTTTATGTTTATAGGTTTAAGGATGTGGAGTCAATGTTCGCTTGAAACAATGGGAGCGTATTGAATGCCTCCTGCCAAAATCGACGTCTCGCCTCACCAGATCCTACATCAGGTTTTAATCTAACCGTGCGGAGGCGCGTCATTGTCATCAGAGCAACTTCCCTGATGTAAATATGAGTGAGACTAAGAATAACTTCCATGGCTCTGGTTGGTGTAGTTTTCATGGCTCCTGTTTTGTCAAGACATACTGTTATTTGAATTTGTTTTAGTATGCAAATAGCTGTCATTTTTAGATTTTCGGTAAACAAATGTCGCTTACGTTAGTCTGGCAAAAAAAATCGATATGTCTTATGTGAAAAAATGTGGAAACTTCAAATCGAACTAATGAAACAGTTATAAATTCCATTGAGTACAAGTTAGATGATGCAGCAAACTAGATTCTAGGCGCAAAATTTCATGGATTTGATTTATATACAAAATAATTAATAACCAAATAAACTGTCTAATGCGCAATACAAATATGTTTACATTGTTTACTATTCCTTTTACTTCAACAACATCCAGAACTTCTCTCCTAATGATGCTTCGTTTAGCAAACAATATTAATGTGTTGCTAGATATAAATTGGTACATAGATTATGATAACTTCCAAAAACAAATTATTGCTCATATTTTCAATTTGGCTATCTAAAATTTATAAGTTTAATTTTAAAAAAACTCTCCGAAATAGGTATTGCTGGTAACTATCTCAGTTGGATAAAATCATATCTAACTAATCGCTCCCAACAAGTTTCTATTTATAATTTTACATCACGGAAAGTATCAGTTTCATCAGGCGTTCCGCAAGCTCACACCTTGGTCCTGTCCTGTTCTCACTTTTTATTAATGACGTAACTTCCTGCTTTTTAAATAGTACTTGTCTTCTATATGCAGATGACTTGAAATTTTTCAGCACAGTCACACATAACACTACTGCCCTTCAAGGTGATCTAGAAAGACTAAACGAGTGGTGCAAGGTGAACCATCTCTCACTAAATACCAGTAAATGCAAACATATCCAGTTCACTAGAGCGTTAACCCCTTCTCTAAATCAATACAAAATCGGTAATACTGTACTGCAAAATGTCACATCTGTGAATGATCTAGGGGTGATATTTGATATGGAACTGTCCTTTCGAGAACATATTGATTCCATTATCTGTAAAGCTTTCCGGATGCTAGGCTTCATTAAAAGAAATACTCAACATATCTATGATACTAAAGCAATCTTAACATTATTTAACAGCCTTGTTAGAAGCATTCTTGAATATTGCTCTGTCGTATGGCATCCTAATTACACCTGCCACATAGAGAGGATAGAACGAGTTCAGCGTAAATTTACTATTTGCTGTTTAAGCACCACTTTCCCTACCAAAACGTTGGTTACGAAAGTAGACTGCTGTTATGTGGTATACAAAACCTAGAAATCAGAAGAAGACATGCTCTAGTTCTGTTTCTGTTTAAATTAATTAACGATAAGATTGACTGTAGCGCCCTTTTACACTTAATTAGCTTTTTGGCACCTACTCGATGTACACGTCATTGTTTTTCATCAGAACACATAGAACCAACTATGGACAAAGAGCATTTATTGACCGTATGTGCCACATTTACAATAAGCTTTACTCCGACTGTGACCTATTTAACACAACGTTGTATGCCCTAAAGAGTAATTTGAAACTGTCAAAATATTTTTTTTTGTTTTTTGTTTTTTTTAGCTTTAATATTTAAACCTCTTACTATGTATGTGATTTTGTGAATGTGATATTTTAGTGTAGGTATTCTATATACATGTATTAATTGTTATTTTTTTTAAGTCTGTGTACCATTTAGAATAATAATTCTGTAGTGTACCTATTTGAATAAATAAATAAAAATAAAAAATAATTTCCAATCTCATTTCCTTATTTATAATGGCATTTACTAATGTAATATTAATTGTAATTTAATTATCCTTGTAATTAGGCCAATAGGTTTGTTTGGATGCTAAATAAATAAATAAATAATGGCCGTGTAAGTTCATGCGACGACTGAGAGAGAAACTCTAGGTGCGCCCCATGATTCAACGGCATTGTTTATAAGCAATGTATGCTCTTTTACTCTGTTTTTTAAGTGTGAGTTTCTTGTGAACTTGCTGTCAAAGCTGAGACCTAAGTACTTCACTTCTGTTGCAAAATTTAGTTTTGTTTTCAGGAACTCTGGAGCTTTTAGATAAATGTTCATCCTTTTTCTTGTGAAAGGACAATTTCTGTTTTCTTGGGATTGATAGACAATGAATGGTCCTTACACCACTGTTCTATAATATTGAGAGCTACTTACATTATTTTACTATGTTCTCAAATTTTCCTATTTGCAGAATGACCATGTCATCTGCATACGCTATTGTATAGAGACTGTCAATATTAAGGCGTCTAATGAGGGTGCATAGGTCCATGTTCCACAGTAGAGGTGATAGTACTTCTCCCTGTAGACATCTCCTAGCAACCAAGCCTCTTATATTCCCATCTTCTACACTTAGGTTTACTGCTCGCTTTGAGAACATGTTATGTATCGACCCACCAAACATATGTGGAACATTTCTGTTGGTTAGTGGGTGTATTATATTGGAAAAGATCGTCTTATCTTATCTATGAAAACACCCAACGCGGACTCTTCATTTACTCTTATTTAAGGATACCATATTAGCGATGCATATTCTAATCTAGATCTAACCAAAGAACAATACATTCTGATAGCTTACAAGTTGGATATATCCTTATAGTTACGAATATTGAAGCCTGATATATTCAGAAAGGATGAGACATTTTCGATAGAAAATTAATCTGCTATCAAAAGTTATACCAAGATCCCTCATAGAACAAGTACGTTGGATAGTAGTACCGTTAATTTTATAAAAGTTCATTAGATTTTGGAACAAGCTCTGCATTTCTGTACATTCAGTAGTAATTTATTTGTCCTGCACCAACTTGAAATTCTATTGAGTTGCTCTTGTAGCCTCTGACTATTGCCTGAGGAGTAAATAGGTTCAAACACTGTTAAATCATGTGCAAAAAACAATAAGTTTAGTTAGGTCCTCGGCTAGGTCATTAATAAAACAAAAGTGGTTCTAAGTTTGACCCTTGTGGTACGGCCGATGTAGCTGTGATGAGAGTGGATCTGAAACCGCTGTAGATAACAAATTGATGGCGATTATCTAAATAAGAACAAAATAAGTAGACAAGATATTGCTAATTTGTAGAGAAATTATATCGAGTCTGTATATATGACATCATCTTGTTATGAATTATCAACAGAGTCCGTATGTTAATAAGTCATGACGTAAATAACAGGTATGGAATCAGCAAACCGCACGGCATTTGCAAATATTTGTCCTAAAAAGATGCATGAAATACAACCCTGAACAACTTGCTTATTTGAATTTGACGCCCTGGAGAGACGGTTGCTTGGAGGAGGGTGAGGGTAGGCACATTTAAAAGAGTAGTTTGTAAAGTTTTATCCCGCTTGATTGAGTTAGCATCATTTAGTTGACGAAGGTGTAATGCACGTTCTCTGTAGAGGTGTATTTTTGTAAGGATCGCTCAATCATCGCCATTTAACTTGCATTTTGTATACATTTCAATATTGAATTGCAGACTATACGACTATAAACATCACAAAATCAGAAATGTTCTGGAGAGTCTCAAAATGACGCCAGTCGCATGCAGAAAACTACCACTTTCCGTCCCTGTTAGGAAAATAACTATTTGGGTATTGCCTTTAATAAAAAAGTAGTCATTTGTTTTTTTTTTGTTTAGTTTAGGACAATATACTATTTAATCAATTTTCAGTGAATTCCTATTTAGTACTACTTGCAATTGCAATTATATAATTATTTAATGGTAATTAAAGCGCTTCTTTCCGCTCCATGGAGACGGATGCGTATATATTTGGTTAGCATAAAATTAAGTCGGTCTAGAGGAATTTAGGGTTGACTTCCATGGCTAGAACGGAATAAGTTTCGAAGTATCGTTAACAGAGATATTAAGCAGAAATGTTAAGCAAATTTCTAACAGAGATCTGCGAAGGCCTCAGAACTTCTTGTTGAATTTTATGCGTACATCCATTTAGTATGATTCCCTGAAATTAACAAGCTATAATCGTTATTGGATTTACTTCAGAATCCATTTTCTGATAGATAATGGAAGAAATAATTTTGCGAACATTCAGAAGAGTAGAGTAGATATAATTATAAATTATATCATTAAATTGTATGAAAAGTTTATTTTGTAGATAAGGTGTGCCTAAACTGTACAATGCTACTCCGCAATGTTTTGTTTCGTAGAAGAGCTACTAATTAACTAACTCTTATCATACTATGTTATTTTTTGTCCATGTTTTACCATTTTGACAAGATTGTTTTTGTTTCTTTGTTACTTATCTTTGATTTTTCTATTTACTATACTCAAGTTTAATATTTTTTAGTCCTTATTTTTACCATTAAAATGTGTTTCTATATACCATAATTTGTATATTGTTCCATAATTGGATAAAGTTCTATTTGAAAATAATTACTATATTTATCTTTTAATCATAAGTTTTGAACTTGATTACGTCGTACTTATGAAGACCAACAGTCAGAAACAACGTATCTGATGTTTACCTTTATTTATGATAAGAAGCCAGAAAAACGTGATGTAAATAAAACTGATGCCATTTACTTAGTAAAATTATGATTACAGTGTCATTTTCAGACGTCACGAGAGTTAATAAAGGATTCTACGTTTCCCTTTTACATCCTGCTATTTGTTAGAATGGTCGAAGTGAATATTTATTCGCAGTGTGATTCTGAAACTACGAGTAAACCGAGTGTATACCCTAGTGCATATTATGAAAAATTCCGTGTATTTATCAGAAGTGACGACACGATTTTCCGTGATAAACGTGAAGCAGAATAAAAAGGGGGATACAGTCATATACATTTTAATGAATAAGGACAAGTCTGAAATATTGAGACTCAGGTGTTCCCGAAGGGAAATATACTCGAAATACTCGAAATTAGAAAGGATATTACATGCATACGAGTTTAAAAACACCTTTTAAATATATTCATTTTAATATTGGAATATTTTCATATAGTTTTCAGTTAACTAGTAAAATAATTTTGATAACAAGGATAATAAAAAACCAATCACGGCTTAACAAAGGGGATTTTCCCAAAGAGTTTAAAATAAAATAAAATATAGTCTGATGTTAATAATGAAACTTTATAGAACCTTGCTCCAGAGAACGGTATAGAAAATCAATGCTATTGACATAGCTATTGAATAGACATACTTACTATCCAACTACCGGTAGAAGTGTAACCATGCATCCAATTACGGCAGGCAGTCGTGAGCTACTCTCTTTATTTTGGCTCACGTCTAAATGTAATTACGTGTCTTATCTTTATTCTGCTGGATGAGTTGGTTAACTTATTGTATATACGAAGACATTCGAGCATCTAGACAATTTTGATGAAAAACTATGCCATCTTTTTAGATTATTTTAAGGCTATTTTTATTCCCTATTTAAAATTTAATGATTCTCGCTTTTAAAAAATGAAACTCTGAACGCAGCCAGCAGAGCCTTATTTTATAAATGAATCTGAGACGAATGAGGCATATAATAATATAATAATAATAATAATAATAATAATAATATAATAATAATAATAATAATAATGTTTGTAATTTTTACAATTACATAGTTAATTTAAATATAAACATTGGTAACTTGCTGAGGCATTGTAATGCCTGTGTGCGAGCTAGGATATTTTAAATTTTTTTTTAAATACAAATAAAATTCGATATAGAATAATAAATAAATAGATAAATTCATGATAAACAAAATAATGAAACAAGTAACAAAGCATATAATATAACATAAAACAAGTAATAAAACAAATAATAGAACATAATAAGCAAACAGTAGAACAAATAATAACAGGGAGATAAAATATAGACATATTCGATATTTAATTCATAATGAAATATAGTTATTAAGTATTATTTTTTTTTTTAATTGTTGAAGTGGAAAATTTATTCATTATAAATTATTTTAGATATCCTAAATCAATTAGGCTATTAAAAATATATCTGTTATTACTTGCTATCCAATTTTTTATAGCATATTTATAACAGGAAAGTTTATTAATATCCTTAATGTAATCTGGTAACATATTGGATAATCTTGGAGCTAAATAATTGGTACAGCGTTGACCAACAGTCTTTGAAGCTATTGGAAGGTAAGTGCATTTACCTCTAGTAGGGTAATTATGTTGAGGAGAAGTTACTTGAATTTTTCTTTTAAAAGTGTTTAAAAGAATGTTTTGGCAGTATAGCTGTCTCATATCAAAAAATGTACTTTCACTGAATAATGCGTCACTCGGATAAGTTACAAATTTTTTAAATATACGCTTGATTAACCATTTTTGTATATTTTTTAACTGCTTTAAATGGCAGTCTGCCACACCACCCCACCCAATAATACCATAAATAAGATGCGATTGTACCAGAGACAAATATAAAGTTTTCAGCTGATCTTCATTTAAAAAGTCGGGTAAGTACTTAAATTTATGTAACAAACCTCTAAGTTTATGAGTAATATTTTTAATTTGTAGATCCCATTTCAAATGCCTATCTAAAGTGATACCTAGGTACTTAATTGACGATGCTTCAGGTATTTGAGTTTTGTCATCTATATGCATTGGGCCAAAACTCGGCAAATTATTTACATAAGAGGTAAATGGTAAATATTTCGTATTTTCGGTATTTAATGTTAGTTTATTGAGTTGAAACCATTTTTTAACTGCTTTAAAATCATCTTGAATTTCTGTTTTTAGTGTGTGCCAGTTCTTTGAGCTATAAGTTATGACAGTATCATCGGCGAAACTGATTATTTCTCCATTTGTATGTAATGTCATCAAGCTATTTATATATAAAGTGAATAGAAGAGGTCCCAGTACAGTCCCTTGCGGAACGCCGTAGGTAATTGTTTTTGGATCACTGAATACTCCATTGATGTTCACGTACTGCGTTCTATTTTTTAAATAACTTTCTAAAATATTATATATTTTTCCACGCAATCCATAACATTTAATTTTTTCTAGTAAACGCGTGTGACATACCGTATCAAACGCTTTTGAGAGGTCAACGAAAATGCAAATTGCAGGTGTTTTTGTATCTAATGTATGGTATAGTTTGGAGATTAGAGCATGTATTGCATCTTCCGTCGACCTTTTTTCTCTAAACCCATACTGATTATCATTTACGACTTTGAATTTGTTTAAAAATTTTGTTATTTTCAATTTAAGGATTTTTTCATATATTTTCGAAAAAATTGACAACAATGATATAGGTCGATAATTTTGAGTCAACGCTTTGTCAACTGTTTTATAGAGCGGTTTTATAATTCCAATTTTTAGGCATTCTGAAAAGCATTCGTCATTAAAGCTTTTATTTATTAGATAGGTTAGGGGTTGTAAAATTTCATTTTTAATTTCCTTAATTGTTTCAGCTCTTATTTTGTCCCATCTGGGTGCTTTTTTTTATTTTAATGTATTTATAACATGCTTTATTTCTATTTCAGTTACATGGTGTAAATACATAGTGTTTTCAAGTATGTCTAACTGTTCCTCAAAGTTTTTATATTTGTCTATTGAATTATTCATGAAACTTTTTTTTATTTATATTTAATAAGGATCTGATTTTATTCTTATACCTATTATATCTTTCTTTAATTTCATTATTTTCAGGATTTTTTAAAATTAATAAATATAGATTATTTTTTTCTTTAATAGAATTGGCTAAACCCTGAGTCATCCATGGTTTTCTTATTTTTTGTTTATTATTTTTTATTTTTACCAGTTTTGTATTTTTATCTATGTAATAGTTTATTTTATTTATAAAATAGTCGAATGTTTCGTTTATATTGTTTAGTTTGTACATATGGTCCCATTTTTCATTGTTTAAATCTGTTTTTAAATTAGGATAATTTAAATAACTTTTCTGGTCTAATGTATGGGATTTTTTAGCTTCTTGGTCTATATAGATAATAAAATTAAAAATTGAGGACAGATAATTGCTTGTATTAATTACTAATGATACTAATGATATACAGAGTGTCCGAAAATGATGAGCAAAAAGGGTTGGTTTTACTCGAAAAAAAAAAAAAATACTCAGTTTATATAGCGTTTTTTTTTTGAAAACTCAAAAATAGGGAAATTACAGGGATCAAAAAAAATGTTTTTATGATTTTTTTTAATAACTTTTTCTAGTTTCTAGTGACAGAATATAGATCTCAGTACAGATTTAGGTAAAAATATACCTTTCTAAAACACTGCAGGTTTTTTACCTAAATCTGTACTGAGATCTATATTCTGTAATCGTGAACCCTCAATATTTTACTGACGAGCCGCCACTACTTATTAATAATATTGTTTTGTAGTTTTGGACCGAATTTGACATACTTACGTGGCATATGAGAAACTTGTTTATTATTAATATTAGGAAAAAAGTTATTCTTCATAAAAAGTCGAGCATGGTCTGAAATCTAAAATATAACCATCAGATATCAAATTTTATTAATCGTATACAAGGTTTGTCAAAAATAAAGGTACTGTACTTCATATTTTTTGACAAACCTCGTATACGGCTTAAAACTGATATCTGATGGTTGTATTTTAAGTTTTGGAGCATGCAGAACTTTTTATAAAGAATGACTTTTTTTCATAAAACTAAGAATAAAAAAGTTTCCCATATAGTTCCGACTTAATTGTTTATATCTGTTTTGATAAAAAAAAATCTGTTTTGTTTTTATTAAAGGGCTTTTAGAAAAATAATTGAATGTGTCCTCTAAATTCAAATTAATGATCATTTTGAATTATAGAATATTTTTTCCACGTCAGTATGATTTTCGTAGTAATAAATCTACCACTAAAGCAACAACTTATCTGCTAGAAGAAATAATATGTGGACTACAGAGAGGAAAAATAGTTTTCCTACGACCACCTAAGAAAGTGACACCTATCGCACTATTTAGCCTGATGGAAAGTGCCTTATATCACACGCGTGTGGATAAATCTACTCTTCACCCGTGTGTGAATATGAATCTACTTTCCATCTAAGCTGTCAAATACACTGACCGACACAAAAGAGAATCACAGATAATTTTTAAAATATTTCATCTATCTTTTATTTTTTGTTGTTGATAAGGATATTTTTTATTGTTAAGTTGTTAATAAGTATATTTGGCGTATTTTTTGTAACTTGTTTATTATTTTATCACTTTTTTAGGGCCCAACATTATTTTTCGGGTTATTTTTACTTCAGTTTGAGATTAGTTTTCGGCTTGCGACCTTCGGTATTAATTTATTTCGTCCTAAATTTAATTAATTAACGTACATTTATTCAAATAATGGCACTATCACCAACAGATGCTGCTCGCGCCATTGCTCTTATTGAGGATGGTTGTGGTCAGCGTTATGTAGTTAATCTTCTTGGAGTATCACAGGCGAACATCCATAGACAAGATCCACATTGCCTGTAGACGATCGTTTTTTACATCTTTTTATTCTTCGACATCGGGATGCCACTGCTGTTCAAGCAAGAAATCGACTTGAGGAAGTTCGGGAAGTGAATGTAAGTAAGAGAACAGTAAGAAGACGCCTGAATGCAGTTGGCTTAATTGCTCGAAGGCCTGCCAATGCCACTGAACTTCTCCCACATCATCGAGTAGCTCGTCTTCAATTTGCTGGAGAGCACCTTCATTGGAATATAAATCAATGGAGCCAAGTGCTCTTTTCTGATGAGTCTAGATTTTGCCTAAGATCACCTGATGGTCGCCAAAGGGTATGGAGAAGAGCTGGAGAAAGGTACGCACAGTGCAATATCGTTCCACGAGTTAGTTTTAATGGTGGGTCAGTAATGGTTTGGGGAGGCATCACTACGGACTACCGCACGGAGCTTGTCTTGGTGGAAGGAGGATCATTGAATGCAGGTCGGTATATAAGAGAAGTTGTACGAGAGCACGTCATTCCATTTGCACCTCTAATTGACAACAATTGTATTCTTATGCATGATAATGCTCGACCACATGTTGCCAGGGCAGTATTTCAGTATCTTATTGACGTCGGTATTGAGACAATGGAATGGCCACCCCGAAGCCCCGACTTAAATCTCATTGATCATGTCTGGGACATGATGGGCAGACAACTTAGATTCCGTGTACCAGCTCCAGACACCTTGGAAGAACTATGCTTATTGACATAATATGGGAACAGTTTGACCAAAATGGCATAAGACACTTGGTGGAAGTGATGCACAGACGTATGGAAACTTGTATTCGAGCCAGAGGGGGCAATACCAGTTATTAATTTAATTTTTTTGACATGTATAACTGATTTTATATGGTTATCTGAATATTTGTTTTAATTAAATATTGCCACTTATTTTTCTTTTATTTTATTACAATGTTAATGACTTTTGTTATTACGGATCCAAGCCTAAATAAGTGTTAAATAATCTTTACAATAATACACGTTTACCAAATCCAAGCCAAAGTAAAAATAAATATACATTTTATGATTTTAAAGAAAATATTTTAGTGATTCGCTTTTTGTGCCGGTCAGTGTATGTCAGATGTCTAATTTCTATTTTAATTGATGTAATATCCATTTTAATAGCAAAATCGATTTGATTATTAAATTTTTAACATTAATTTTCAATATAGATCTTAGATATTTCTTTTTAACAAGTGAATAAAAGAATTTTAAATTAACTACCCACATCATTTTTCCTTTTTCCTGGTTCATATACATATTTAATTAGAGAGGTATAAAACCGTGATAGCGCAGATCGTTTAGTGTCTAACTTTTCAACTTGACATTTCGCGACCATTTCGTGACGCTAGTTCGATTCCCGATAAATTTTTATTTAAAAAAATATGAAAATTGAAAAAATACGACTATTGTTGTTTATTTATTAAAAATGCATGTTATTTATACATATAACCCCTACAATATTCTTTTCGTTATTTATTTTGTACTATTTTAATTACTGTTCAGAAAAAAATTTTGGGTCATCATTTATAATAAAAAGTTTTTGTTCACAGTTGCTAAACTTTGTTTAAAAAAAATAAATCAATGAAAAAAATTAATGTATGCTAATATTTGTTGTACCTAATATTATTTTATCTTTATCATCCTATGAAATTGTTTTCAAATGGAATCACAATATTTCTAATTTTGACAAAACACTGTAAAACGTTTTAAAAAGTATTCAGTAAGGAATATAAAAAAAACGAATCTAAAACCAGCCAGCATCTTGATGGAACCTTCATAGCCAGATTTTATAGTTTTACATTTTTTTGATAAAATTATTTTGTGGTTATAGGAAAAATATTGTACGTCACTTGTGTGAAAGTGATTTTTCAAACTCGTGTGAAAAATATCACTTTCCACAATCATAATATAATATACTATAATTTATTGTTTTGTGGTTTAAAACAAAAGGTTTTGACAGCTTATCCCATGACATTTTAATAGTGAAATTGTGCCGTTATAATTTTGATGTTATTAGGTTTTCAATTAATCAAATCTTACTTAAGCAACAGATGCTTTAGTAAAAAAATATATCTTCTATATTTTACCAATGAAAAGAGGGGTTACACGGGGCTCCGTTTTTAGAACCTATACATTTTTTGACATATGTAAACTACTTTAATACTTGTTTAAATTTATGAAATGTGTCACACTTCTTTTATTAATTCTAATGAACTCATTGATAATATACTAGAGGAAAATCAACTAATTATGAAAACCGCTAATCAATGGTTTGCCAACAATAAAATTTATCAAAAACTTGGAATTCATTTCCTCTTATTTTATAAATTTGTATGCAGCAATAACATTAAATGTACCTAGAATGTATTTACTTTGTCGAAATATACAATTCACCTCTTTGAATTTGAATTAATTTTCATAATAATTATGTGCTCTATTTTTTATACCTAAATGTATAAATAACTCATATTCGTAAATGACATATTAGTCTAATACGTTGGAATTTTACGAATATCTTCTCATTGATAGCGAATTAATCCGAGATGCTAATGTGTCAGTTAAGGAATACCTACACCACTGGTAGCTTTCCCTTTCGTTCTACCTGATAAGAACCGGCATACTGATGTATCAGGGATTCCCGGAATTTATCTGTGAAGTGCATCATTGTTTGATAAAGACATATTTTGTTGAATATTATTTTTATCATAACTTATCTATTAATATTACTAACTCGTATTTTTACCAGCATTTATCTTTTATATCTTAGTATTTTTCCAACGCATTTTATAAAAACCTAATGTTTTCGAATATGCAATCCGACTGAGGTGTCGTGTGTAAGGTGAGCTCAATCTTTATTGTTTACTAAGACTGTCATATAAATAAAAATGAAGTATGTATAGTATACTAGTATATTGCGTGCGAGGCACTACAATCTGTTGTTTTAGAAGAAGAAGAAAACTAGGTGTTCTGTTGGTTTCTTTAGTAATTTCATATCACTTACTTGAAAACCAGATTTTGTAAATAACTAATGCCTGTATCTGTAAAATTTCCACATACGTCCTCTTACAAAAAGTATGATCTAAAGAAAGATTTACTCTTCTGAAGATCTTTTGATTCTGCTAGTAAAATATAATCGTATAAGCCAATCCCTCCCGGTTGAAAACCTCCTGAGCACCCATAAACTTGATATGAGCTTTTATTTAATAAATAATTAAAGCTTTTAACGTTTTATGGAAAGCTACATGTAAGCAACTAAGTAATTGTTTATCATTGCTATTAATAATAACTGTTCTAGTATCCACTAAGTGAGCGTTAGTGATTTGTGATACGACTGTTCTCATCTAGACGAATGAAGCGGTGTCTCCGCGTCCCATCTCCCTGCTTCCATTCCATTCCATTCCCGTCGCAGCGTCCCAGTTTTAGTTTCAGCATTTCAGAGAGCCGAGAGCTTTCTTGTCGTCCCTCTAGTGATCGTGCTTCACTTGGCTAATATATGCGTTTTCAGAGTTGGCCCGGATACATGTACCCTGTCTCACGGGGGATTTATTGTGCCCGCTTTACTGGCTTTTTGTTAAAATTCCCACTGTTCGTGTTATTTCTGAATGAAAACGGCATTTTCTCGATATGAGCTTCGGTTAAGACCGTATCGACATTATCTACAGATTTTCTTACACCATCGGCGGCTCAACCAAAGTAATTTTTTATGGCTTTAAATGCTGTTTCAACGATTTATGCCAAATTTACACCTTGTCTGTGGCTAATGTAGGGTGGATACGTTCCTTCCCTATTCTAACCTTCTTCGTTCTGTTTTCGTTAAACAGGAATTGATTACTCCCACTGTGTTTATGTCATTCAAAAACAAATTGTCGTTTTCCAGGTGCGCACTTTCTTGCTATCTTCATTAGCATAACATTTGGCAAGTGAAAACTTAATTACGGATGGTCTGTGTCTAAAAACTATTGATTTTATTCAATATTATATACCCAAAGATCTGAAAATCAGTCTGGAATTTGAGAAGAAATATCATTCTTGTTTTAGTTTACAACACTGTAACAGCCGGTTGCAAGAACTATTGTTAAATCTTTCAATAGCTAATGATCCCATAACTTTAACGACTACTTAAATTTCTCTCATTATCAGATATTCAAACTAGCAGCGGCGCTTTCCAAATGACAGTCTGCATGAAGTTTGTGTGCATGTTGCTCGTATTTAACAGACACAAAATTAAGAAGAGTCGATTTAGAGAAAACTTTATGTGTCATACACTAATAAACTTTCTTGAAATAATTAGATTTGCTTAATCGAAAAAAAAGTTTCATGAAGTCCGAAAAAAGAGGAGATACGATAAGGTTCGTAATTTTTACTTTTAATATTTAATAACTAGCTTCTTAAGTGTTAAGTTTAAGGCAACAGTATAAAAGGATGCTAATGCTTTATTAATAAAATTTTCATAATTATAATATTATAAATATACTTCGAAGTAGACTAGTCTGTTCATGCCGCAGATGCTTCATGAGCGATGATCGATGACCGATATGCGATTTAATAACAAATATACTCGGTCATCACAGACGTAGCCGACTGGGCATAAGAAGAATACAACCCATCTATATATAATGGGAAAACATCCAAACACATTGTAGACGACTACAAAATTAGATAAGCAATATCCAGCTTCTCTCTATTTAAATCGCCAGGACCTGACGATATATATCCAGCCCTATTTCACTGTAGTCTGGAAGAACTTACACCGCATCTGGTATATTCAGATACTCGTTGGCTCTAAGGTATATCCCCAACAAATGGAGAGAAGTAAAAGTGGAATTTATACCCAAACCTGAAAGGATGGATTTCTCTGTCCCAAAAACATTCTGACCAATTAGTCTGACATCATTTTCAGTGAAGACATTGGAAGGGCAGACAAGGCATGCGGTGATTACAACACCACTGCACCAAATTTAACATGTATTCATCCCAGACAGATCTACTGATTCAGCCCTACACCTAGTTGCTAACCAGATAGGGAGATCCCTGGAGAATAAGGAGTCCGCCTTGGGTGTTTTCATACACATAGAAGGTGCTTTGGATAAAACCACCTTCCTCAATATACTCAATACACTCACTAACCAACAGGAATGTTCCACAGATGGTTAGTGGGTGGATACATAACATGCTCTCAAAGCGAGCAATAAACATAAGTGTACAAGATGCGAATATAAGAGGCTTGGTTGCGAGGGAATATCACAGGGAGGGGTGCTATCACCTCTACTGTGGAATATGATCCTCGACACCCTCATCAGCCGCTTCAATAATAACAGTCACTACACAATAGCATATGCAGATGACTTGGTCATCCTTCAAACAGGGAATTTTGAGACTATACTCTGCTAAAGAATGCAAGTAGCTTTCACAGTGGTGCAAGGGCCCTTCACTGTCTATCAACCCCAAGAAGACAGCAATTGTTCTTTTTACAAGGAAAGTGATGCAAATGGAATTAAAACTGCCAGAACTCCTAAACACAAAACTAAACTTTGCAACAGAGGTGAAGTACCTAGGTCTCACCTTAGATTTAATTAGGAGTATGGGCCATGTGGCCTCCCCCACCTCGACTATTTCAGATCTATTGTGGATATCCTTTATCCTTTGACAGAAAGGTAACATGGAACTCACTTCGAAAAAAGAGTCAAAACAGCATACATTGCTTATGAATAATGCCGTCGAACCGTGGGGTGCACCTGGGGTTTCTCTCCACGAGTCGTCGCATAGACTTACACGGCCATCATAAGACCTATGCTAACATACGGTTCAGTTGTCTGGGTACAGAAAACCAAAAAATTGACACCTATTCGCAAACTAGAATAAATTTAAGGAACAGCATGTCTCAACATAACAGGAACTATGAAAACCACAATGACCAGAGCCATGAAAGTTATTCTTACTCTCGTTCCCCTCAATATTTACATCAAGGAGGTTGCTCTGATGACAGTGACATGCCTCCGCATGGTTGGAATAGAACTTGATATAGGATGTGGTGAGGCGAGATGTCGCTTTTGGCAAGAGGCGCGACGTCGCTTTTGGCAGGAGGCGCTCGAAACGCTCCCGCTGCTTTAAGTGAACATAGACTATCTCTTCTATAAACCATATAAAGTTATAACAGAACAAATAGAAGAGCCGGAAGATACGATTCATATCTACACCGACGGTTCTAAAACAAAACAAACCTTAGGATATGGAATATACTCCAGATCCTTAAACCTACACGAAAAATGGGCTTTGAGCAATAGTGCTAGTGTAGTTTAAACATAGCTCACGGGAATGATTCTAATACCAGCAAAATAAATTACCAGAAACAGTATCACTGGAAGGTACATGCTCATCTATACTGATAGCAGATAAGCACTACTCACTCTGAACAGACCACGAATTTACTCAGTGTTAGTACTAGAATGTCACGAAGCTTTGGCCGAAGTATCAGTCAACAATGTGGTCACCCTAAGATGGATCAGAGGTCACGCCACATCAAAAGGTTTTCGTCTTGCTGATTTACTGGCCAAGAAGGCAACCAATCAAATACGTTTTGGACCTGAGCCTTCTATTGGCCTGACGTAGTGACAGACCTAATTAAAGAACATTCTCTTGTGAGATTCAAGGAAAGATAGGATGAAACAAGCAACTGCAGAGTTTCCAAGGGAGCTTTTAAATTATCCTGACAACACTATAGCAAACAAATACTTAACTATGACTAGTCAGAATCTGCGCCTGGTCACAGGCATTCTAAATGGTCATTGCCAAGTACGGAAGCATCTCCATATCTTGGGGCTGTCAGAATCAGCACTCTACAGGAGGTGCGAGCAAGAAGATGAGACCGTGGAGCATATCATCTACGATTGCTTGACGCTCTCATTTATTAGATATTTTATGATTGGCGAGTATCGGCTAACAATGGCCAATTTAAGAGAAGCATCTCTTGGCGACGTTGTCAACTACATTAAATCTGTAGGCTGGCCCACGAGCTTGTAGGTGCCTATCATTTTAGGAGGATGTGCAATGGGCCTAGTGGGGCCTAGGTACCGTGAGGTAATCCACCCTCCACACGTTACAGATACAGAACAAACGTACTCATTTAAATGAGAGTGTACATACCAAAGATTAGCGCACCCTCGCATTATTGCACCATACAATTGTATTACATTAACTGATATCCACTTCTTAAACATCGCCTATCGGTCATCAATCATCTAGGCTCCTTCGGCACCTCACGTCACGAGTGAACTCCTGACGAGTTTGTGCAGGTAGGGGTGACTATTATTATTATTTGCAGTGGTTTTATTTTCTGGTATAAAATAACTGACAAAATTATATAAGTACTATTTTTAATGATAATCATTATTCTATATTCTATATTGTACACCTAGAGAGATTTTTAAAACACACTAACATTTTTATGTCTGCTAGTATTTTCTTGTAGTTTTATCTCAGGCCTGATACAATAGAAAAGTCTACCTTGTAGATGCTACAATTAGCTAAATCATATTGTCCATCTTTATAAAGTAAAATTCATATGCGTCAAGTCTGTCAATACTAATAAAGCAACGAACGCGATGTTGCCAGCTTTACAACTCTTTAATCTATCATTAGCTATTGAGAGCAGAATGCAATCCAAATGAATTTTAAATTATTATTAGAATTTAATGAGCCTTTAAATATTTTATCATAGTTTGTTACGGGCTTTATACTTTTGTGCAACAGAGATTTTAAAATTAAAATAAACTAAAGAAAAAAAATATACTTACAGTTTGAAATAATGCTAATAGATATTTAATAATTATTTATTTTACTTGAATTATTGTTTAAATTCCAAAGTACAAACAATATTGACCTTGAACTCTTATTTTTCCCATTATTGTCCAAAATATTAGGTACTCTTCTGCCTAAAAATAATAACATAAAAGCCTACTACGGTTAGGTTAATTATTATCATCAAAAATCTCCTATGTATATCAAGAAAGTATGTTTTCTCTCTCATTTCCTGGTTCTGTCTCGTTTTTTGGACTGATATTGGGCCATGTGGACTCATTAAAAGAATCGAAATTTATTTCGGATTTAAAAAGCCTAAAACAAAAAGAAATTCCATCAAAGATATTGCATAAAGAAAAATTAATTAAAGCGGATTATACTCGTTAGTTGATTTGTATACATATCTTTAGAAGGCCGCTACTTCTTCACGGTAAGCTACCTTAATCTCATCCCATCATAAAAACTTCAATATTGTAACGATAGTCTAATTTATTTATAGTTTATTTATTTAAAACACACTATTTACAATTTATTTAAGACATACTAATTAATTTATATAATACTTAGACACTAACTAACAATTCTAATTTATTTATTACAATTTATGTGTTCAGTCTATACTAAACTATATACAACTGACTTCCGTCTTCGTACTCGCGATATTTATATCAAGCCAACTCTGTAACCAGAATGCTCTAGACGGTGTGGAATGTCCTACACTTCCATCTCTATGACTCAACGTCACGTACCTACCGCTTGTTCTGGTATATTCGAGAAGCGTCTGATTGTCTATATATTGCCAGCATGTTGCTAGATTCCATACCGCGGGAGTAAACAACAGACAGGGTAGGCTTTTGCGCGACAATATATTGTATTCATTCTGTTTTCAGGCCATCGACTATCGACTACCAACTACCACCTAGCTTTTATTCGTTTCTAACTACCATATAGTGAATTAGTTACCATATCTACAATTACTTCTCCTCTAACGCACATATTCTTGGATGAAACATTGGAATAAGAATCATATTTAATAGCATCACTAACCTTCCAGTCTGTAGCTGTTTGATACTGACCCCAACGCACTTCTACAGATATAATCAGGTTCAGGTTGGAGCTTTTTAACCATTAAATTATTTGTATTGCAAGGAATCAAGTAAGACATTTCCAATTATAACTCTCGAGTATATAACAGGGCGATTCCAATTAAATTTCCCTTGGGGGTACAGGAATACCTACAAAACAAGATAATAAGTATTGAATAAAACATATTTTTATATTATATTTTACCAGCTAAACTATGTCATCATCAATATCAATATTTTTAGATTAAAAAGGTATTTACCTTGCACTGTAAACCGCATAGTACTACGTGGGTTCATTTACGGTTTTGTTAAAATCATATACTGCCAATTTTAATCAAAGATATTTAATCTGTTCCACATAAAGAACTCTTTTAGATATTCTGTTTCTTTAAATAAGACCCCAGACTACTCTCCAATTCAGCAACAATAAAATTGTACTAAACTGAGTTTTAGCCAAGAGCAAACTTTAAAATCTTTTAGTTATAGTAAAATTTGCTAAAATATGGGCCAGTTCTAATAAGTTCTTGCACCGACTATGTGACATGTGACAATAACGCTTAAAGTCAGTGCTCGAAGCAGTTGACCAGAAAAAAAAATGACAAATTTAGCCTGGGGATAATCCAAGAACTGTACCAAACTAGAATGGTCCGAGCTTTTATTTTTTCCCATCGTCTTAAGCTTAGTTGATTTTATTAATGTTGAATTTTCTGCTACCGCGTAAGAAACAATAGCAGGTCTAACAATTCTAGAGTGATATTGTTCATTACTTGAATATTTAACGCATGAACCTGCTGTATTTTGTACTTGTCGAAGCACTCCCTTTTATGTATCGTAAAATCTATAGTTCGAATTATACTGAATTTTGTAAATTGTAGTTACACAAATTCCACAAATCACTTAAAGAACCATCATCCTTTTTATAATGGTATACCTACATAATTATCCAGACGTGCACATCCGTAAAGAACAAAAAGCAGTTTCTAAAAAAACATTAAAAAATACCGCACCGATTTGATGATGATCACGATTATAATAGTTATCAAATACTTGTGTAAATGAGATTTTAATGAATATACTTTATTTATGTGTTATTTCTAAAAAACATGTATATTTATTTTTTCCCTTTAATCTACAGAAAGTCGGAAATGTTAAGATCTCTTATATATAATGGTGAAATTGAGGAAATCTTGAATTACTCCTGGTTGAAACTTTCGACAAGTGGTTTGCTGGATGTTATAACTTTATTAAGTGTACCAATTGAAAAATAAAAATAATGTTTCAGTTGCTCGTTCAACTTTTTGCAAGATCGTTCCATTTATTTTGTATAAAAAAAGAATACGTTTTGGCTCTAGTTTATTAATCTCTGAGATTGGTATTTTTAAAATTTAATTACGCAATAGACCTAACAATCTTAAAAATTCGTAATATGATTGAAATATTTCGTTTTTTGTTTTAAGAAGTTCCTAAAAATAAAAACATAAAAGTCTTATTTCAAACTTAATTTAAAATGAAGTAAAATCTTAAAATTTGCTAGCACTGACATTTAAAAATAATATTGTCAGTTAATTAATTAATTAATTTCTCTTCCTATATTTAAATTTGAATCTAGCATTTTCGACATCTTTTTATAAAATAACAGTAAATAATTGTTTATACATAAAAGGTTTAAAACCATATTTTTTTGCAAACCTCCCTTGTTCCCAGAAAATTTTATTTAGGAAAAACTTGGTTGAGGTCTGGAAACCTTTTGTTGCTGACCCAAAATCAGTTGGTAGAAACAAGCAACTCCTGACAATCAACCCTCGCCAAGAGCACACATCAACCTCCGAGTAATTACTACTAGAGGGAGCGTGGAACGAGTTTGTAGGCGATTGTTGTGTACGCAACATCTGTAGACGAAGTGAGGAAGCGGGCACAAGGGGAAGGTAAACATCCCCTTTTGTTCAGTGGCGTATCATTTCTCTGTAGAAACACACATTTCCAAACTTTTTAATTTAACTAAAAAATTGGCTAATTTTACAATTTTTAAAATGTATAATGTCTTGTATGTGTCTGATACAGGAAATAAAACAAAATCACTGTACTTTTACAGTGTTTATGCATATTACAGACGAGTCAATAAAAGCAGATTAAGTAAGCCTCAAAATATTTAAAAAATTGGATTTAAATATTTCACAAACTTCACAAATTTTATGAGCTTTCAATCGTCAGTTATGTCAGCTAAATTGCATCCATTGCTAGTAAGCTTTATTTTGCTATCGCTAAGGGCTTATATTATCTTATTAGATGCCCACATACATGGTTAAATGTTTTTTAATAATTAATAAAAATATTCTTTATTTTTAGAATATTTTGAAATATTTGTTTTGTAAAATACAGATTTTTCTTGTTCGGAAAACGAAAAGACAATTAATGATAAACTATGCAGAGGCATGCGCAACACGCAGCGACGTAAACTGCAGGATTACCGATGCGAAAGTATCTACCGTTGACGACCATATATTTTTAAATTATATTTTAAAAGGGCAAAATGGGCTGCTTTCGTACGTTATAGCAATTTATCATATAGTTTATGATGTACCAGATGGTTTAGAAACTGAAGCAATCGTTAATTCTTCCTCTGTACAAGATGGAAATACTTTGCTGCAGAAACACTAGTAGTAAAACGCTTTATAGAGACGTCTTTAAAAAGCCGATGCAGAAAATACTGATATAAAAGAGCAAGCCTAAAATGTTTAAATATTTACATCAAAAGTTAATAGAAAAAAGTTTGCTGCCATCTTGGTAGCGATGGCAAACCTTCAAACTTGAAAAATTAAATTGGTATTTACAACATGTATGAAGTTCATTTTATATCATATAATTAAAAATACCTATATATTTGTTTGCAGACGAATGATTCAGTTGAAATTTTTATTTATAGGTACATTGTACTCAATGCTGGAAATGAAAATGGATTCATTGAAGGAGCAAAGGCTATATTAGCATCACAAAGTAAGCTGAGTAATTATCATGGTGAAATTAATAATGAGAATTTTTTTAAATGGTTTGAAGAACAGTTACTTAAAAAATTTAATGAATCATCCTTAATTATATTGGACAATGCTTCATATCACAGTATATTGTTACATAAAACACCAAACGCTAGCTGCGCAAAGATTAAAATACAAGAATGGCTGACAAATCAGAATATTAGATTTTCATTTGCTATGTTTAAAGCGGTAATTCTGAATCTTGTTGCACAGTTTAAAAAAAAACACCAAAAATTTACATGGCTGATCTTCTAGCAAAACAATACGGACATAAAGCATTACGCCTCCCTCCTTATGATTGTATATTCAATCCAATTGAACTTATTTCCAATTGAACTTATTTCCAATTGAACTTATTTGGGGCATTACAAAACAATATTACAATGGACATATTGGTCGAGATGGTAAAAAAAAGATTGTTTAAATATGTGATCAGAAGCACTCCGGACCATAACCCCACAAATTTGGAAAAAGTATCAGCCACACAGAAAAAAAAAACTCAAAATGGTACGATAGAGAGGAAATAATTGATAAAATAGAAATTGCTCCAATTATAATTACACCAAACAGCGATTATAGTGATTTCTGTAGCGATGAATCTGAATAATAATTAAAAAAAATTGTAAACAAAAAGTGACTTTGTTTTTTTCCTTAAACATTATTTTTGAAAGAAACTTAAGTTTCTCTGCTTCCTTGCTGTTTTAGTATTTTAGTAGCAGATGAATATGGCGAGGAAGTAGTGACAGGATTGATTTTTATACCTCTCTCGTCGAAATTTACTGAAATTGCATTTTTCTTTAATATTTTCCTCCCCTGAGGTCTAAAATAAAAATCTTCATTAGCATAAAAAGTTATTCAGGTAGTCACTTGTTGAATTCCTAAATTTTGGAACCATTTATTTCTTATTATCATATCGAGAAATGGAAACCTACAATAAAAAAATAACAATAAACTTTACAAAGATGTGATTAAAATAAAGTCACAGGTTTAAATTTTCTTTATTTATGTTTACAAATAATTAACCTTTACTATAATCATTATGAGATGGATGAAGACAAACTTAGTTGGGGTTTATTCCCTATTAATTTTACTTTTTCGATAAGAAAATAAATTTTAATTGCAAATAAAAGAAGATTGTCTAATGCACCGCTTGTGATAATTAGGTTGTGTTTGTACTTACTTATGATATAATCTTGAAGAAACATTTTCCTAAAATACAAATCAAAAATTGACATGTGTCAGAAAGTGTCAGAACTGGCGCTGTCAAACTTGGTAACATTGATTAAATAAGCCAATTACAGGAGAGGGACTACCCCCTCGGGAAATTTAGCGCGGGGAAGGAGGGAAGACTCCCTGTAGTAGTAATTGCTTGGAGACATCAACCTCAAAAACATTATTTTGCGACATTTTTAAATACAAATTGTAGCCATGACGTGTCACATGACAGGGACTGCATGTCAACATTATGCCAACCTAAATATTTGAAATTTCTTTTTGTGGCTGATGCTTGGCGAAGGTCGCCGACTATAACCTTGCACGATCTTCCAAACTTAATTTTAAATTTGGAGGTATTTAGAGAAGATATTGCCAAGAGTATTGCATTATTTTAATGGCGACTTTTTATTTAGATTATATTTACATAATTTTTATAAAAATTGTAATATTTGAGCTTACATTATCTAATGAATTTTTTCCAATGGGTTTTAACCAGAGAACATACTGCTTTTTCCCTAATCTAAAAAATTAAAAGGTTAATTTAATAAAAGCACCGGATGAAAATAAACAAAATATATGTTAAATATAATATATAAGGTGTCAAAACGAAAACTTGACGGGGGTTTTGGGTATTCATATCTTAGATGTTAAAAAATGCTCGCATGGGGTCAATTTTAGTTTGAAGGTGTACATCTTTTCATCATAACTACCATACGTCACTCTAACCCTAACCAATACAATATAAATAGTGAAAGTACCAAGTATGACCCATAATTAAAAAAATGTAATTTTCTGCAGAATTCATCAATATGACTATTCGTTGTGTTACTTTTGATTTTACCGCCCTTTAGTTTTTAATCCCGCTAGAGGGTACTCGAATTGAGTCAGCATTTGTAGTGTTGAGAGTTATTACTAGACTTAGTAGGAAATAATGGCGCTCTTTTATGAATCTGAAGGCTGATATGCATTTATAGCGATGGAACACTCATAATTGTATGTTTAATAAGGATCTATATCCCATATTTTGTCAAAATCTTGTACCGTTTTTTATTTCATAAAATGCATATATCATTTATGTATAACGATAAAAAATAACGGCCCCAGAATTGACCCTTGCGAAACACCTATAATTACAGGGTTTAAATCAGACAGTCTATTATTATACAATACACTTTGAAAGCGATTGCTGAGACATGATTTAAAAAGGTGTAACGCAGTTCCTTTAACGCCTTAGTAACTGAGCTTTTCAAGAAGGATATCGTGTGACACAGTAAAAAGCCTTTGACAAATCGCACAGAGGAACTCCTACAAACTTTCCGTTTAGCGATATAATCAACGGCACATACATTGCAACATAAGTAGTTAATCGATTTGAACGAAAACCAAATTGATGTGTACGAAAAACCATTTATTTCAAAATAATGAGAAAATTTATTTAAAATTGAAATAGGACGGTAGTTATCAATGACTGATTCTTAAGAAAAATATTATTGATTAGTCTTATCAGAGGTATATCATTTCAATAGTTTCTTTTATAATATAATAATAATAACATGGCGAATGTTTAAGAGTTCTGTTATCAAGAAGCTCTTTTCTAACTGAAGAAAGTAAAAATGCTAAGCAGGGAACTGGAAATGTTTTAACCATTAATAAATCATTAATTGACAAATCCTTTAATGACTGTTTCATAATTAATTAATTAATTAATGCCAGAAATAATAGAGCACGAAATTACAAAACTATTTAAAATAATTGAGATAATGTTTATTTTTATATTTATTGTTCACATTTTAATTAGAATGTATATAAACAATTTCTAACAAAATTTTGAGGTGGTGGCAAACTCCTAACACAATATTTTCTCCTTTTTTTCATGGTGGTGGTGTTTTGTCCAATTCGTTAACCGACTTCAGCTTTATTATCAGGAACTTTGAGGACGTACCAACGAGCAGGATGCGATGATGAAGTGGTGATACTGAAATGTCCGCCAGGAACTAGCATATCCATAGAAATCGCTCAATATGGAAAATCGACGCCATCAAAATCCCTCTGCAAGCCTAGAGCCACTCCTTCAGCCATCTCAAGGTCGTCATACAACTACAATGTTTCCTGCTTGTGGCCCAACGCTATCCAGGTCAGTACTCATTTCTTAACTTTGTTTTAGTATCTGTTTAAGATATATTTATGTAGTTTTTTTTTATTTATAAGTCCTATTGTGCATGGATCTAATTTATAATGGGCGTACTTAACTTAATATTTACTTTCATTTTTAAACTTATTTAACGCGATAATCCATGCACTTTCGGCTTAAAATATCTTGATATATTTGATGTCTATACAGTCCATTATATTTTTGAAAATTCAATTTTGACACTCAGTTTTCCACAAAATATTATCGTAATTTATTTGTAGTTTTGTTAAGGTAAAGTACCATGACTTATTTATTATTGATCAAAATAATAATTATTATAATAAAATTTAATATGATATGATTGATTATAAATCTAAAATTATTAATTAATAAATTAATGTTTAGTCTAGAATCTTCAGTAAAGGTTTAATAGTCAATCTTGAAACCATAAATAAACCATTCCACAATTTATTGTAGACAACCTGTCGAGGATTGAGGCTCAATTCGGAATAAATTTAACAAATACCAAATTTTAAATTTAGGAAATAAAATTAGCAAACTCAAAAGATTTAAAAATTTTGATTATTAGACTGGTTGGTATATTTATCATACTTTATTTATTTTCACTTTGCTTGAAATTGTAGATTAAACAATTATTAATACAGGCTTATATTCGATTGGATGATTTTCATTTAATGACATGCCTTTATTGTGTTAAATCCTTTAATCCTTTCAACATATATTAGAAGACATCCTTACGAACAAGGATATACTGTATAGAGAATCAAATAATATGTCGCAATATTATGTTTCCGTTGACTAAACTGTACATTGTTGTAATATACTTTGGCTGTGTATTTAATGAGTTAATTTAACTTTACTAATATCCTGCTGGGCTATAAGTGTAGAGGAAAATAAATTACCAAGCTCCATGCATATTATATGAAACTTTTTATAACTAGTGCGAATTTTTAATTAAGTGGTAAATTTATAAATCACAACTAGTTACTTAAAATGCAAGAGCAAAATAATAATTTTTAATATTTTTAATTTAAATTAATATACAGAGTGATCCGGATTTCATAAGCAGTTGACAGAGGGTCAATTAACTGAAAACCAATTTTCTGGACTTGTATAATGATACTAATGAATTTATAATACCAGTACTGGTTTAAGAGAAATTTGAAAAACAGAATTCTGTTTTTATTTTTATCGCAGCGGATTTATTTTCAAAAAGAAAATGGATATGTTTTACTATGGAACGAGTTCTCCCTATTAAATTGCCATTAAAACATTTTCGGATTCTTTTGTGTCTTTTTGCTTTATATATCGACTACAGTTATACATTTTTTGAGCGTTTTGCTACTTTTTAACTGCAATGCACGATACGGTCCTGGAGTATAAATGATTTGTTTGATTTCAGAACCTTATTAGCAATATCTCCTTCATGTCAAAAAAGTATAAATGTCTGATGTGTTCAACACATGACTTTCCTGTACAGTGTCCCACAATTTCGTGTACATACAGCTACTGTATATTGGTGAGATCAAAATATGTCAATTGAGCCAAAATTAACTATCACAAAGTGATTCGTTTGCTAGTTACTAGTGCTTGGTTTCTGTAATGGCAACTGCCGTGAGACTGTTCGGGTACACCATGAAAGATTTCCAAATCAACAGATTCCGAATCATCAGACTTTTGCCTTTATCGAGAGACGACTTCAAGAAACTGGTCAACAGAAATAATGCTAAGTGACCTTGTCAAGCCAGCACTCCTGCTTCAGAGGAGGGAATACTTGAAATAGTTCAAAATAATCCCGGAATTAGTATCCGACGACTGGCACGCCAAACTAGGGTTTCAAAAAGCACATCCAACAGAATAATTAGAGAACAACTTATTTATCCCTTTCACATTCAGTGTACAGGAACTCCTACCTCCTGATTGTGAGTCTCGTTTGCATTTTGTACAAGTCATTCGAGAGCCCAGAGTGGTCGATCCAATTTTTCACAGAAAAATGTTGTTCACAGACTAAGAATGTTTTACACGACGTGGTATAACAAATATTTACCCAAATGAAAATTCACATGCCATTAAAGAGAAACATTTTCAACAAGAGTTTAAAATGAATGTATGGGTGGGTATTATGGACACTTACTTGATTGGTCTATTTAGATTGCCAGATCGTCTTAACAGTAATAGTTACTTGCATTTTCTACGTCAAGATTTGCCTGAACTTACCGCTCAATTTATGCCGTAACATGCTTTCCATGAACGATGGGCCTCCACCTCCTTTTTTCCCCATTGTAAGAGATTATTTAAACGAACAATACTATGGAAGATGGATTGGAGTTCGGGATACTCCTATTCATTGGTCACCTTGATCATCTGATCATTTTATCTGGGGTCGCTTAAAAACTAAAGTTTATGAAATGTTGTATCTATATCTGTAACGTGTGGAGGGTGGGTTACCCCCACGGCACTTAGGCCTCATTAGGCTCATTGTGCGTCCTCCTGAGATGATAGGCACCTCCTAGCTCATGAGCCAGCCTACAGATTTAATGTAGTTGACAACGTCGCCAAGAAGTGCTTCTCTTATATCGGCCGGTGTTAACCGATACTCACCGAACACAAATCTTCTAATAAATGAGAGCGTCGAGCAATCGTAAAGAATATGCTCGATGGTCTCATCTTCTTGTTAGCACTCTCTGCTGAGTGCGGATTCTGACAGCCCCATGATATGGAGATGCTTTCGTACTTGGCAATGACCAGTCAGAATGCCTGTGACTAGGCGCAGATTCTGTCTAGTTATAGTCAAGTATTTGTTTGCTTAAGAGCTACCTGGCATTTCTGCAGTTTCTTGTTTCATCTCATCTTTCCTTGAATTTCACAAAGGAATGTTCTTTGATTAGGTCTGTCACTAACGATTTTGTCAGGCCAATAGAAGGGCCAGGTCTAAAAAGTATTTGGTTGACTGCTTTCTTGGCTAGTGTATCAGCAAAACAGTTACCTTTCGATGTGGCGTGAACTTTAATCCATCTTAAGGTGACTACGGCCAAAGCTTCGTGACATTCTAGTACTAAACCTGAATAAATTCGTAGTCTGTTCAGGGTGAGTAGTGCTTGTCTGCTATCTGTATAGATGAGCACCGTATGTTAGCATAGGTCTTGTGATAATCGTGTAAGTTCATGCGACGACTCTGCGGGAGAAACCCCAGGTGCGCGCAACGGTTCGGCGGCATTGTTCATAAGCAATGTATGCTTTTTTAACTCTTTTTTCGAAGTGTGAGTTCCATGTTTCCTAAATGCGAGTTCATGTTAACTTGCTCTGTTGCTCTATTGCAAAGTTGTGTGTTTAGGACTTCTAGAGGTTTTAACTTAATTTTCATAATTTTCCTTGTGAAAAGGACAATTTCTGTCTTCTTAGGATTGATAGACAGTGAATGGTCCTTGCACCACTGTTCGATAATTTTTAGAGCTACTTGCATACTTTCGCAGAGTATGTTCTCAAAATTAGTGAGTGTATTAATTTTGGGAAGGTAGCACCTTCTATGTCTATGAAAACACCCAAAGCGGACTCCTTATTGTTCAGGGATCTTTCTATCCGGCCAGCAACTAGATGAAGGGCTGAACCAGTAGATCTGCCTGGGGTGTATGCATGTTGGCTTGGGTGTAGTGATGTTGTAATCACCGCATCCCTAATGTACCTTCCGCATAGGCTTTCCAATGTCTTCATGAAAAACGATGTCAGACTAATTGGTCGGTATGTATTTGGGAGAGTGTTATCCATCCTTCCAGGTTTGGGTATAATTACACCACTTTTACCTCTCTCCATTTTTTGGGGATTTACCTCAGACCCAACAGGTGCGGTGTGAGTTCTTCCAGACCCCACTGAAGTAGGGCTGGATAGATACCGTCAGGTCCTGGCGATTTAAATGGAGAGAAGCTGGATATTGCCCATCTAATTTTTTCATCGTCTGCAATGTGTTTGGTAGTTTGCCAATCATAGATAGATGTATTGTATTCTTCCTCTGCTAAGTCCGCCACGTCAGTGAAGTGTGTTGACAGCAGAAGTTTGATGCTATTTTTGAGATTGGCAGTTTTCGTGCTATCCTCTTTGATTAGCGCACCAATGCTTCACTGTGGATCTTTTGAGAGAACTTTTTGAAGCCTCGCTGCCTGCTGGAAATCTTTGATTTCTTCGCAGTAGGATCTCCATGCATCTCTCTGTTTTTGTATTCTCTGAGATGAGATTTGTAAGTATCCCCCATTCCTCTTTGAGTTTTGTGGTTCTTGCCTTATCAAAAAATTTTCTAGCCATCTTCCTGAGGTGATCCAACTCGTGACACCACCATGCGGTAGTCATCTGATCTTGTTGGACCAGTCTCAGAGGACAGGATTTCTTATAGGCATTGTTTATTGTGCTTTGGATAGTGTTCGTGTACTTTTCCAACGCAGTATTGTTGTTTGGTGTTTCGGCCTACATCTCTCTCAGAGCCTCTTGAAAAAGGTGGGCACAGATTGCCTGTCCGACTTTCTAGAGTTCCGAGATAGCGTGGAGTTCGGCAATATCAAGTTTATTTTGAATGTTAACCAGCGGTGGTCTGACATCGAAATGTTATTAGACATTTGCCAGTTTAGAATTGATTTATAAATACCAATTGTGGATAAAGTGACATCTATTTGTATTTGACTGCGAGAGAAAAATATTGGTGTGGTATCTTTATTTAAAATACAAATATTTTTGGTAATTATATAATCATAAAGTGACTTACCTCTAGCATTGTTATCCTTACTGCCCCAACTGTTCCAGGCAGTATTCAATCAGATTCTCCATCTCTTTGCTGGATGGTGACGTGGTTGCGTCGGAGGGGAGGTATGCAAATGCGAGGATTAACGTTCTTTTTTCCCTTTTGATGGCGTATTCCATCCTAACCACAGTTAAATCGGAGGTGGAAAGGTGTGCCATCGAGTGGGCTTTGTATTTTCTAGGAGTGTAAATGGCTGTCCTAGGTTGGTGGTTGCTGGGAAAGCTAAAAATTAAACCATTTAGATTTTAGATCCAAAATGTTGTGAACTCTATGCGAAATGATCTAGGCATTTAAAGAAGGGTACACTTTAATGTCTTACGCCGAATTGAAATCTGCATAAATATTTATTGTAAATAAAAATTATCCTTCTCTTTGAATTTTTATTTTTCATAGCATATACCTATGCCTATTGATGATTTTTTTTTTATTGTAATAAAGTTAAAATCGACAGTGTTCGGGTTGCGGTAGTTATAACCGCCAACTTAGTTTTCTTGAAAATGTTAAGTCACTAACCATCAGTCCATTAAAAAAACTTTTAAACTCATACCATTAGAGATACATATTTTTTGCAAGAGACAAAAAAATGCTACAAATAAACACAGCTCGCCATAAAAAAAATTGAGGGGCGGCCCTAAAAAAAAAATACGATGTAATTTATCGTAGGATTAGGGTGATTTTTACCATGATTTCAGTTGGTGTAATTTTTGCTTTGAGCAATGGCTCTTCAATTAAAATAGTTACATATCAAATTTTATAAAAATCGAACGAAGCGTTTTTGAGTTAAAAAAAAATTGAAAATGTCCTTTCAACTTTGAAGCTTCCTCACAGACAAACGAAGCACTTTGTAATATAGGCTCAATCGCCTTATTTTGAATTCACCAACATACAGTAGCTCTATATACATGGAATTTTGGGACACCCTGTATTCTGAATACGGCCCCCTATTTAATTAAAAACTGTTTAGAATATAAACTAAAGATAAAAAGTGTAAACCTACGTTATTTGAAAAATAATCTATATCTGCATTGCCAACGAAAACTAAAAAAATTTAAATTTTGCGATTCTCCTCAAATTTCTTCATTACATTACATTTTAGAAAAATAAAGTATATGACAAAAATTATAGATAATTACATCACATACAACTTTATTTCGAAGAATCATAAATAGCAAAAATATACCTTCCTTTTCGGGAAGAAACTACCGCTGGTATTTTAAATTTATTAGAATCAATAAACTTATCTCTAAAATAATCACCTGCTTGTTTATAAAATGTCTGTATAAAAATATTAAATCCTGATATAATATCTTGTATGGTACCAATATTGCATTATTCATAGAACCACCCTTCTTTTTTGTTAGGTTAATACTTATAGTACTTTTTGTACTTGATGTTGCTTTATGAACATTTACGTTTTTTCGATTCCCTAAATTCTTTTTGGCATTCTCATCTCTAAACTTTTTTATCAAATTATTAAACACCCATTTATTAGAATGCTCAAGATATTCTCTTGTACGAAACACATTAAAAAAATATAACTTACGAACTATGTTGGCAAGTCACCAACTTATATTGGGTCTTTTAGTATTTCTCTTTATAAAAACATTTAATAATTCGTAATAGTACAGGAGAAAATATCCAGCAATTAACTATTTAGTTGGTTTTCTTTTTTGCAATCCTTTCGGTCTACCTACCATTGGGTTTGTTTTGGTTCAAACACAATCGTCGATTCCAGTTCTTCAGTTGATGAATTAATTTTTCAAGAACACATCGCGAGGTTATAACAACCTCTTAGCTGATGGAGGGTAATTTACTGATTCTGAACTAGTTTGCGAAAGAACCAAAATAAGCCTATTGGGTACTGCTGATAATTTTGTTGAAACGTACATTATCTCGACTTAAAAATTAGTGGTCTAGTCGCTGATACATATATTCTTTAGTTCGATTGCCTACTTAAGTATATTTTTGTCTTTCAGAAGTCTAAATGACGTGTCTACAGTTGTTGATTTACCACTTCTGAACCATTGTTGGTATTCTCTTGTATTATGTGCAGTGTAATTTTATTCTAAACAACTGTTTTAAACCTACTTATCAGTTGGTAGCTCTAATAGAACAATTTTGTTTAGTGAAATTACAATTTTGCTAATGTTAACACTTTATGCGCTAAAGTTCCGCTAATTTCCGCCTGATTCATAGAACACTTCCATGCAAACATTAATCCCTATTTATTGAAAGTTGCCGAATTCCCTTTAGCCTACTTACGGTGCTTTTCTGCGAAGTTATGTATAATCATTAAACTGGAAATAATGATCGCTTATTTGTTATTGTTTTATTTCGAAAATAATAGACGTAAATAATATTTTATTTTATTTATTTTTTGTTGTAAATGAGGTATAATTTAGCTAGTAATATATTTAATAAAATCAGTACTATGTTCAGTATATGTTTTTTTTTTAATAGTAGCTCTAAAGTAGTTGTTTTAAGATTAAAAAGAAATTTCCAATTCTCCAGTGAAACATAAAACAACATGAACTGCAAACTTTTTTGATACTACAGGAAAAGCGGGTCTCACGCAAAATGACTCCAGTACTGTAGAAAAATCAAATGTCAACGAAAAATCCTACAACAATAGGTTATGACAGAACTAAAACCCCTGGCAGTTAATCAGTATAAACACATCATTTTAATACAATAGAATATAAAAAATCTATCTCTTAAATCATTAGTTCGTAGCAAAAGTGTTAATACTAATACAGTTAGAACAAATTGTGAAATAAACAACTAATTCTTTTGAGGTTTTCATACAACGGCCTCCTGGTTTAAAGGCGATGGAATGTTGGGTGTTAAAAAGATCCACTTCTTTCGAAGTTTTCCTATTTTTTAACGAATAATTATTGTGATATGATGTTATGATTGCGTCCCGTAATAATTGTTCTTCTACTTCATCTATATCATCTTTAGTATTAAGACACCAATGAAAATTAACTAAATCATAACAATATGACTGGCGGACCAATTACAATGCTTACAACAAACAATCCTACGCAACCTAGAGCCAAACGAACACACCTATAGTGTCAAGCTTGTCAACCATCATTCACTTTTAGACGTCAAACGTGTCCCTAGAATTACATATCGCTGTTCCGGTAAAACAATGACGCAAGTGCAAAATTGTGACATTTTGATTTTAACATGTCATTAGTTTCCAAAATAGTCTCTCTATACGGTATAACAACGGCGTAATTTTATATCCACTCGCGGCTGCTAGATAGTAGTTGCGTCAGTTTTCAAATATTATTGTTTTCCCCTCCACTTTTGGCAAACAATGACATATGAACCAGTTGTGTTTGTAAATTTAAGGGAGACATTACTTACTCCATAGTTAAATGTTGTATTTGCTATTTAGGACAAGTTCATTGTGATTTATGTGCCCAAATTTGGAAGTAATAATATTCGTTTTTCGTCTATCCTGAAAAATTTAAAATTTTGCATTTGCGTCATTGTTTTACCGGAACGGCGATATGTAAATAACGAATTCCACCTTTTATATTGAAAAGAGAACGCAAATAGTAAGCAGAGCCCAGATTCAAAGTAAGTAATTAATTAATCTACATATAGGGTTCCTAATCAAGTTTTATTCGTAAGTATACAAGCACTTTCTAATCAGCGTAGGAGGTGTATCAAAATAATAACATGAGGAAAAATATGGATAGCGAGATACCAACCGATAATATACCCTCTTGTATCCGTTAGGGTGAATAATTAAACCATGAAAGGGGTACAGGTTGTACGAGAACTCGTAAACCCTACTTTATTTGTCAATCATAAATAGCTCATGTACTTAATAATCTCAACTATATACAAGAGAAAGTCAATAAAAGCACACACAGCTTTAACATTAAAAGGTAACGTTACAATGCCGCTCATATAGGCTGATTCGTTTGTGCTGGCAATAACTTCCAAATGGGACGCATATTTCTTGCCAGCGTGGAATTTGTTTAAGTTTGGAAATAAAGTGAAGTACGAAGAGGCTAGGCAGTATTTTGTTTTTTGTTTTTCCATAATCCAAGCCATTCTCCAAAATGTTCTGTTACTGTTGATCAAACAAGTTCGCATAATATTGGCCATTGCGTCCCAAAATACCGACACTATAACCTTTCTGGCCGATGGAACCGTTTTCGCATTCTTTGAGACTGGTTTACCTTTCGCTGATAATTGTTTTGACTGCTCTTTAGTCTCCAGTATGTAATGTTACCCAAGTCTCATCAATAGTTATAAATATGCGCAAAAAGTCTATTAAAATGCTCTCAGATAGTAACATAATAGAATTGTTGGCATTGTCACTGGTTTTTACACATATATTTTTATACTCTATATAAACAGTTAAGAAAGGAACAATCTCAACCAAAGAACCTTTCCGTTTTTTCGATCCTCGAACATATCCTAAAAATTGGAAACGACCAACCATTCCACCTCGCAGTGAGAAAACTTGCCAGTTTGCGAGTTTTTGTCTCCTCGTTCTTAATTCTAGCATTCCTCTTTATGGAGGTAAATTCACGAAATAACAGCTCACGTAATAAATCTACTCGCCGAAGAAAACTTTCAGTCTATTCTAGAAATGTGCTTTTCTTATTCATTTCAAAACCAAGGTATAATGTGTTTGACAGTGCCGGATTTAGGGGCATTTATTTGAATAAAAAATATCGTCCCAGTAGTGGGGTTATATATTAATAATAATAAATCGTTTTTATTATTTGCAAATACACAGTAATAGTATATTACGTAACAAGAGTTGTAAGTAACCCATTATGCACGAAGCCGCGCAGCGGCGAGTGCGTAAATTTCACGAGTGCGTATTGGGCTTATAACTCGTGTAACGTACTATACTTTTTTTACGCCCACTTATTTTCTTCTATTAAATAAAGGGCATAAGCTTGTGTCGCCAATCCATACATTTTCGATAATGAATTTCGTACCTTTCTTTGGATTTTAGCTGTAACAAATTATGTGTGGCAGCTTGAGCATTTCTTAAAATCTCCCGTGGAGTGCTCATAATTTCATCACTTTCACTACTAACAGACATATTCGTAGGTAAAGTTGAGAAAATGTTCGAATACAATAATATTTTGTCACAAAAATGACAATATAAACGCGACTTAGTTTTTTAAAATTGTATAATGGGTTGCTGACATTTAGGGGAATCACTTTTTTAATCTAAAATGTATCTCGCTAATGCTTATGTTTTTAAATTGACTAAATTTATGTAAATAAACCAAATAAAGTCTTACGTAGATAAAAATTTTATTGCAATTTTATTAAACTAAGAAATTTAAGTTTTCTTATCAAAACGCACGTGTATGTTATGAGACTCATTACGTGCATGTTATTGTTAAGTGTCATTTACAAGGAATGTTGACGGAGCCATTTTTAACATTTACTGACAAGGGCGCAGAAAAATAATATTAAATTACAATAATCATATTCTTTGGCGTAAAATGCGTAAATGAAATAAAGGGCGAACTTGATTTTTATTATTAAGTATACAATTAAATTATTCTTCCACTTAATCCTAGATAAACCTGTATTATTTGCAAGTACCCGAAATAAAATCAATGAAAATTATAAGAAATATATATACCTACCTATATTACATAAAAATATGTGCAAAAGTTTAAATACCTACTTATAGAAATATGTGCAAAAGTTTAAATTTGAATGAACTCTTTTTAATTTTACGGTATTAATGTTGAGATACTAAGACATAATTTTTATAAATATTTTTACTATGAAAACTATGGAATTCGCGGTTTCCCTTTGCCTTTTCATTTAAGGATGTTTCTACAGCGAGTACTATAAAAAATAATCAACTCTTTTCTTCCTTTTTGGGTTATCGAGTTATGTACAATTAGGCTGCGCCGAAATAGGTATATTTTTAAAAATAAAGTTTACAATACCTATCAAAACATGAGTTTTGCTGTGCTTGCTTTTCGTAATTTTTTAAAATTTTTAATCCACATTTTCAGCCCTCTACCGCCCCCTTTAAACAAATATAAAAAGCTAACACATCAAGTACAAAAAACATAATAATAAAAAACATTTACTTCAGCGAATAAAGCCGTCTCTTGATTCTGCACCAATTACTAAACAAGATGACTCTGTAACTAATTTTACGCATTTCTCCACGGATTGAGTATGGCAAGGGAACTTCGAAAAATCAAAGTTTGAAATTTCGGTTTCGTTTAATAGGTCCCTAAGATTATCATCAGTAAAATCCCTTAAAATAGGGGGGGAGTGTCACATCGCACTTATTCTAGTCAATTAACTCAAAGTAGCCTGTAGCACTGAAATTAGTTTTTGGTGCCACTAAGTCTCTTACTTTAACGATTTATAGACTGGTTTCTCTAGCTTTTAAGATTCTTCGTAGAGATAGTCCCGAACCCATTCACGAGTGTCTGTTAGCATACACAAAAGAATGTTTTCTTGATGTATGAAATACGCGTTTCTTTGGATTACCGTATCCACAAAACTTTTTTAATCATCTCTTAGTAAATATGGGGCCCGTTTGAAACACTTTTGAACTGCGCATGTGCGGCATCTGTCATCTGCCATCTGTCATAACATCTGTCATGTCATCTATCAGCTGTCACGGTAGCTGTCATTATAGCTGTCATGTTAGCTGTCATGCCAGCTGTCATATCATGTGCCATCTGTCGTGTCAGCTGTCAATCCAGTGTTTACACTACAACAAAATACCGTGACAGTTCAATCGTTTTAAATACATGCAAACTACCACTAGTGGAACTGAACTTTAGTTTAATATTTAACCACATTGGGGCATATACTTTAATTATGTATTCGGCCATTTCCTTAAGGCTTGATGTTGGCTTTTCCGTTCCAGCATAGAGCCGAAGAACACGATTTGCCATTGTGAGCCATCTAGAGCGCGCTAATGTCCCAGGATTATGGTGTGCTAAATTTAATTGCTGCTGAATATTGCAATGCAAATATCGTATAAAATCTCTAGACATTATGGTTATATTTGGCAACTCACATTTTATTGGGGAAAATTTACAATTTTAAAACGTTCACGTTTTTCTAAAGATTTCCTGATTTCACTAGAACATTGAAGGGATCCCACTGTGCTGCCATCTAAATATTGGAATAAATGTCTTAATGGTAATTCGTTGGCAAATATACCATTGTAAAGGACGTTTCAATTCTCATTATACCTAATAACACCTTTTTTATTACCGGTGTTAATAACAGTACCATCGCAACCCACAGCCGCCAAATTATCTAGTTCCAAATAGTTTTTAGCAAAAAAGTCCAACATTGTTTTTCCAATTGACTTTTCCGTCCCTGTAGTTGGAGTTACGTGGCCAATATAAATAGATTCAGGTTCTTTGATTAGCGATATGTGTTCTTCGATAACAGTTTTCTTGTATATTCTACCGTTTTTCTTTTCTTGCAGTAAATTTTTGTCCTTTCTTCCATTAAAACACTGACTTTTTATTCCTCTGTTATCACTTTCAAATTCCTTCCTTTTGGTATTTCTAGATTTTTTCGCTCTCTTCTCACTTTATTTCTGTTAACTATTTTCGACGGATCTTCTGTGGTAATTATGCCTACATCTATTAATACTGCACCAGTAATCGCAGCAGCTGAGTGGTCAGATATACTATATTTATCGCATACAAGACCTAACGTAGACAACTTTATTTTCATTTGAGTGTTTTTTGAGGTAGAGGGTAAGGTTGGATTGATAAAGTCGTCATCTGAAGAGGATTGATATTTTGAGTGGTCAGATTCTGACTCTGACAATAATGCAGTCTTAATAAATTGCTGATTCATATTTTTTTAGTCTTTCGATTTCTCTATATTGCCTTTGTTTATTCGACAATATTTTCTTTGTTTCTTCACGATCTACATTTCCTTTGCTCATTTTTCTGACCGATCTTTGATCTGAAAGAAAATTTTGTTTCTTAGTAGGTACTTTTTGGGTCTTTTCACACATGCATGCAGAGAAGTCGCAGTAATTTTTTACGTTACTCAATTTTAAATATATTTACTTTTTTCGTCATAGCTGTTGTTTCGCTTGCTTCTCGGATATCTTATTAAATTCTTAAATTTTTCATAATATTTCCATATTAATTGCACAATTCTGTCTTTTGAAACAGTTGGAATTGATGCCTATTTCCAAATGTTTTCAATTTTAGGCACAAGTTCATTACAAACTTCTAAAAAACTTGGTTCGTTTCCACTATATTTTTTGGATATTTTGGTTCATAGCGTATGAATAAATAACCTTGTAGGTTGTTCAATTGTCGGCATTATACGAGGGTTGAGATTGGTTGGGTTCCCAAATATAGGACATTCCACTTTACTACTAGTTAAACTACATACAATTTAAAATAATGATTTTTGTTTATTATTTATTACAACGCTTCACTTCTTAATCAAACACAATTAGGCACATAATACCGCCCGAATCTAAGAAATAGCGTATTTATAAACAAGCCCGAAAACGTGTTAAATCTTGCATAGACAACTGCAAATTTCGAATTCTAATAATTAACAGGTCTTGTTTTATTTCTACATATTTAAACATTACAGTTTTAGGTGATTTGACGTTGAGAAAATGTAATGTTTAAAAAGTAGGTACTATTTTTATGTAAGGGTTGGATTGGGATGTTAAAATGGGTGTAAATTAAAGGGCGCTTTTATAGTGGAAAATAGTTGGGTTACAATTCTACTAAAAATGGGAATTTTAATTTTGGTTTGATGAAACTAAATTGCTTTGGGGTCTATTCTGTAACAATTCCTTTATATTTAACAGCCTTTAAAAATATTTTCTTGTTTACTTCTGTCATTATTTAAACGGATCTTTAAAATACATTAAAGAACTATCTTAAAGAAATCTGTTTAAGTAATGACAGAAGTAAATTAACGAATACGAAAATATTTTAAAGGCCGCCAATATTTTTAAAGGCCGTTAAATATAATGGAATTATTACAGAATAGACCCCTTTGTCTGTATAAATTTTTTAAGGTGGTGTTAGACGGATTAAAACGTATTTCTAAAATTAAAAAAAAAATAACAACCAGTTTATATGCTTAAACACAGCTTTTAATTAGTATAGCTAATTAAAATTTTGTATTTAATTTTAATTTTATTTTTAGCTATTTTGTGAAAAAAATTAGAAGAAGTTTTTATAATGAAACGCAGCTTTTAAATGTTATAGCAAATTTTTACTTTCATTTTTTCGGCCCATCCTAAACATTCAGACAGAAGCTCAGCTTTTAATAATTAAGCGATTTCTTCAATCTACAGGAGTGGCGACTTGTCTAACGACTGCATACAGTTCTTAAGGTAACGGCTAAATAAAAGGAAAAAATTTAATAATTTAGATAACAATTTTATGAACTACTAGTCCTACTGGATATCTTTTGTTAATATTTAAGTTTTGAACTACATTGAAGTTTAGTTGTCTGATTAAAATACAGAATATTATTAATCCAAAACTGCACTAATACAATTCAGTATAAATTGCCATAATCAAAATTCGAATCGAAAAGAGCAAAGGAAAGAGAAGATATGCAATAAGTAAAAAAGACGAAACTAGCAATCTGTAGACCAATAGAAAGATACGTCGAAATAAATGAAGAAGTTAGTGAGTAAATATTGATTTCGTGATTGTAAATCAATTTGGAGGAGTGCGAACTCATTTTAGAGCTAAAACAAATCTAAGAAATCGACTAAAGTTACACTGTTTTATGCAAAGTGTTACTGCTCGACGTGTCAAGACGGATTTATTCCTCGTCGCATCCGATTTATTTACCTGGAAGGTAATTAAGTGATTAAAATGTTTATTTGGTAAATATTAATCATTTACACTTTAACTTTTGAAATTAATTGAGATTAGTTATTATATTTTTATACATCAATTAATTATATCTTTTAATTTACAAAAAAAATCTTTGAAACACTCACACTTTCATCGGTAATTTCTATTTTCTTTATTTTTGTTTTTAGTAACGTAGGTATTATTTTACACTATATATTTTTTATTCTTCCTCTGGAGACTTATGTGCTCTCTTGTAGTCGGAAAACCTATCTTTATCATCGGTCACTGTCATTTAGTATCCTGTCTCTTTTGATATATTGCGTTTTAATTTTTTACTTTTTCATTCTAAACGACATTATTAGAAATAATATATAAAAAACGTAAAATTATTACCCGAAAATAATGTCTAAATGATGTATGGATCTTATATAGAACTCCTAAAAGAATTTACTTATGAAATAACTGTCTTTCTCTAAAGAAATATGGGTAGGTATATAATAAATATATGAAGTTTGCTAATGCAAGAAAAATTGTAAAAATAGTTTTTTTGTTTTATTTGAATAACAAAGCAAAGAAGTGAGGTAACAGGAGAGGGAAAGGTTAGTTACTGTAAAAAAAAACAACTTTGTTATCCAATTTTTCTTAAATATAAATAAATAAATTTTATATTCCATAAGACAATAGAATTGTATGGGATTCGTCGAAATACAAGTAAATAAAATAAAAATATGATAAAAGCATAAAACTAGAAAATAGAATAAAATATGGGTAGGACTTATACATCAAATTCGTAAAATTCGGCGAGTTCATAAAAACAAAAAACAATATTCTAGTAAAAAAATTTTCAATTTTCTTTTAAAAATAAAAAATGAATTACTTTCCTTTATTACAAGAGGAAGTCTATTAAACAATTTGGGCCCCAAATAATTTGGCGCATTATATGTTACCTTGAGTCGTGCATAAGGTATATGTAGTTCGTCAGCCTGTCTGGTTTCATACCTGTGTACATTTCTATTAGTTACAAACATTTCTTTGTGTTTGTAAGTGTATAGGGACATTTTAAAAATTAAAATACAACAAAAGGGTAATATGCCATATTCCTTGAAGTATGGTCGACAAGAGAATCTTTGTGAGATCTTAGCTATGCTTCTCAGGACCCTTTTTTGAGCAAGAAATCCATTTTTAGAGAAGGTTGAATTTCCCCATAAACATACACCGTATCTTAGACGTGAGTCTACTTGTGCAAAATACACCATAACTAATTGACGAACTTCAAGTATAGACAGTAAATTCATGAAAAGAAACTTTAGCGAGTTAATGTTTTTGACCAGTCCTCTACAATGGTCTTTCTAATCAAGGTGTTGATCTATTTGGATTCCTAGAAAGCGAATGCTATCATTCCCATTATTAAGAAGGACATTTTCAAAACTAATCTCTAGGGGCTCAACGTTATGTTGCCTGTTATGAAATCTTAAGTACCTCAGTCTTATTAGCATTAAAAAATAAATCAAGACTATTAAAGTGACTTGACATTTTTTGAGCGATGTTGGAGCTCTCTCTGTTTAGTAAATCCGAATTTTTACCTGAAATTATAGCCGAGAAATCATCTGCATAGCTTATCACCTATTAATGAGTCAACATTGTTTGTATGGGTCCCAAAATTGAACCTTGAGGAACTTCCATATTAATATCTAGTGAATCAGAACTAATAGTACTGATTTTAGTGTCGTTTTGTACTTTTAAAGAAATATATTGCTTCCTAGCACGTAAAAAGTTTGAGATCCATTTTAAAACGGTGCCTCTGATTCCATATTTATCCAATATATTTAATAGCAAATCATGGTTTACACAATCGAATGCTTTACTGAGATCAGAAAAGATGGCAGCTGGGCATTCAGATTCCTCCATGTTGATTTTCTGTTATAATGTACCTTTTCAAAAACGACAGAACACGATCAAGAAAGGCATATTCAAAGATTTTAGACAGACCACAGGGAACAGCAACAGGTCTATAGTTTTCTATTTGTCTACGATCATTTTTCTTGTGCAATGATAAAACTTTCTCCAGTTTTAAATGATAAGTTTGCCACATATGTTAAAGGTTCAGAGAGAACATCTAATACTTGTTTTAGTACAAAACATGGTACGTCATCGGTTCCAGAATATCTTTTGTTTTTAATTTTCCTAAGTAATAAATTTAATAATTCTGTATGAGAAAATGGAGTGAGGAAGAAAGAATCTTTATTTGATGTGATTCCTTCGATGTTACTAGTAGACTTTGTTATTATTTTGTCGACCAAATGACCAGGAGCATATTTAAAAAAAACTATTAAACTCTGCAGCTACCTTCAGTGGATCATCCAATAACATCGCGTCCTTTTCTATGACAATAGTTGGGACAGAACTTTGTCTGTTCGTAATTTCTGGTACAACATTCCAACAAGTCCTAATAGTATTGTCTGATCTTAGAATACGCTTTTGATAGTGTTCTTTTTTCTTTGATTATAATAAACAGGAATGATTTTTCTTACGTTCTTTATATATTTCGATAAAATGAGGATTACAATTTTTTAATATAAAAAGGTCTTTTAGTGATTGGCTTGAGGCAGCAATTTCGGCATCTATCGAACTTTTTTTGTTTATTTGTAAGTTACTTAAGTTACTTTGTTTTTCAGGAAAGCAAAAATTAAAACGATTTTTAAAAATGTCATAAAAGTACGAAAATGCATTATCAAGAGTACTAATATTATTTAAAATTATCCAGTATTCATTGTAAAGAGGTTGTTTAAATTGCGCTATATTATGTTCGCTAAAATTTATTTTCGCTACATTCATTGTTGAATCATTTTCTAAAACTTTAAAGAGATTAAAATCACAAAAAACTGAACGATGATCTGAAATTTCGTTATCAGTGACACAACACGTGACATTGTATTTACAGCTGCTCACGAAAATTTGATCAATTAATGTGCAGGAATTTTCAGTGACTCTTGTTGGCCAAATAACTATTGGCACAAGGTCAAAACAGCTGTTTTGTTTAATAATTACTACGTGTAGTATCGTATTGATGAGTCACATAACAAATATTTTCTGAACTCAAGTGAGAGATTAACTTAAAATAAAGGTTGTAAAACAGAACAATGAAATATATGATATAAGAGCTTCTAAGAAATAAGTCGTTGACTCTACAAATGCTATAAGGATAGCTGATGTAATTCCTCCCATCGGAAATTCAACTTCGAGGGTTAACGAGGACGTTCAACATTGCCAAGATCTATTGGTTGTTCTTGCTTCTTCTGTGTGTAGATGGTACTAAGTTTTTTGAAAGCTAGAGTTCCCCCAAATGAAATCAAGAGACAATAAATAACTATTGTCCAGATACTCGGTTTGTAATGGGTTATTCGGAATACTGGATCCGGGTGGTTTTCAAAATTTTTCTAGAGAAAGTTTCGTTTAGCGATGTCCAACTGGTTACATTTTGTATATTTACAAGTTTTGCGTTTCCACGAAGTATAGAAATCAAAGAGTTTAATAAATATGTATTTTGGAAATGATTTGGCTGATCCCTAAGATAAGAACTGTTATTATAAGATATTCACATACCGATAAGTACCTATTAAATTCGTTTGGATTACCATCAAACTCGGGTACGCAATTTAAATATTCAGGTTTAAATCCATTTTTCTTAAAGGTTTTTTTGTATTTTATATCTTTGTCTTTATTTTTATTTTTAAAACTAAATCGTTACATTTTTTCTCGGGCTTATTGTTCGAGTCATTAAGCAGTTTTAAGTAAAAATAGAAAATATAAATAACTTTGGAATCATCAATAATAGGATAACATATTATACATAGTGTGGTTAATGTATGGAACGTTCCAATTATTTCGGAAACTGCTTCTGCCATATTTATGAAATTTGGTTCTTTGGGTTTGTGTAACACAGTTGTATTTATGTTGCCAGATATTTCGTTTTTCCGAAAATATAACGAGCGTTGTTATTTCAAATAGATTGATTTAGAATTTCTGAATATTTTTTATGTAATACTTCCTATACCTAAATGTAACAATTTCCGCCTTATTTTAGAATTTTAAATAAAGTTTGCTATATACCTTTTTCGGAAAAACGAAAGATCTGACAACAACATAAATACCAGTTGAAGATCGAAAATATTAGAAATCCCCCTTACACAAAGTTCGTAAATATCGTACAAGCTGTTTCCGAAATAATTCCATACATTATCCTCAGTCTGTATAGTTATTCCATCATCTTACTCCGTTTGATCCATGACTTATGTATATAAACCGATGTGTAGTTGGAATTATAATCCCTAATACTAATAAGTAATTACAAATTACATAATTAAAAATGATATAGAATAATTACGGCCGTTCAAAATTTTCTGTTTAAAACTGGTGATTAAAATTAAATACTAGGGTATATCCAGAAGGTGTCCGTATCCAGCGATTTAATATTAAAAAGATGTTTTAAAAAGTTCTTTTCTATGTACAGGGATGAAAAGTGAAGGTTTGATTCAATGTTCAGAATGTGAACTGTTATAAATGAGATGTTATCATACAATAGCTTTATCTCACGTGTCCAATTGACTTTGACAGCAGTTGGTGTAAACGAAAGTAAAATGTCTTGAAAAATCATTTGATAAGAATTAAGGCACTAATGATTTTTAAAAATAACTGATTGATTTATTAATATTGAATGAAACATTACTAGTCGAGCGAGTTTAGATGATTTTTTTTATTATTAAAATTTATGGCTTTGGCATTGCCAATAGACCCTTACCGTTGTTGATGATCTCTATTACTCATGTGCAGAATTCACCTGGTATACAGACTGATCGAAAACCCATGAAGGTTTAGGAGTAGATTTATATAGTACCAAGCCAAAGACAAAAATCTCACTCAGCTTAGGTAAACATGCGACAGTATTCCAGGCAGAAATAGCAACAATTTATCAAAAGAGGTATTAAGACATAAGATAAATGGAAAAACTATTCTCATAAACTAAGACAGTCCAGCGATGTTTAAAGCACTCACTAAAAGCAGGTTCACTATTAACAGGGCATTGTAAGCTTAAACATATGTATAATATTGGTCTGTCAGAATAGACCTTTGTCAGGAAGAAGATGAAACTGCAGTACACTTATTGTGCTACTGCGAAGGTATATCTAGACTGAGATTCCTTATACTTGGAGAAGAAAAACCAAGGGCAACTAGCTACGCCGGAGAACTACTCCATAGTCTATGGAGTCTACTACAGAAGACCCAACTAGACAATATATTTTAAACGACGATTAAAAGATATCCACAATAGTCCACAATGTCGAACTGGGAAAGGCCACATGCCCCACAGTTCTAAATAAATCTAATCTACTGGGGCTATTGAGTCCGTGATTGGTTTCAATAAATAAGTTTAAATGTAGTTCCTTGAACCATTTTTCTTAGTGAATAAATTATTATCCAATGTCTTTAGTAAACACTTAGATGATTATTATATCTGTAACCACCAAAATTTTCTCAAGGTATATTTTAGACGGATTGCCTAACTTTTATACCTATTCTTCCACTTCTATAACCAAATCAAATTATTATCAGAATATGCCAAGATTGAAATTTTATTTAGCCCTAATATGGTGATTCGTTGCGACTTGCTATCAAATAAAAATGTTGTAATAAGGACTTTTTTCATATTTAGGTATATCTAGTTGTATACAGGGTGTAGACAATTTAAATGCGTACTATTAGGATTTTGTATACTATAATTACGAGACCATCTTACTGATGTTTTAAAATTTTAGATATCAGGTCCGCTTTCAAGATATTTGGGGAAAACTAACAGATCGATTTTTGTTTTGTTTCTAGAGAACATCATTTTTGGACCAGTTTCGTCCTTATTGGGACTTATCAGCAAGAAATATACATTTTTCATTTATTTATATTGCTTTTTATGTCATATTGAAAAGTTAAAGTGCGTATTTTTGTAGACATACTCAGATATATTCTGGATTGTTCTATAATCGACTAATTGAAATTCCGTGTAATCAGAAAATATTTTTCTTAATCAGAAAATTTATTGAAAACTCAGAAGCAACGCTACTATACGATCTGCCTTTCTCCAAGACCTCTTTTGCTGTTCTGCAGGGAGTATTCCTCGTTGTGTTTTTCTTTTATAGTTTTTCGTAATAAGTCTAAAATTAAAAACAATGTATATAATTGTATTCGGTATACAACGGGGCAGGTTATTTAACCAGGTAGTGTCAAACATATTAACAAATACTTCAGGAATACCCCAGAGATCCATACTAGGACCACTACTTTTCATCCTGTTCATAAATGATACCAATGAATACATTAAGTCATCGAAACAACTGTAAATATTGTGAACTCAATGACTTGTTGTCAAATGAATCCAAGTGTAATATGTCCTACAAAAAATTAACAAATAAGTATAAAATTAACAGAACTGAACTCAAAGTTTTAAATTCCATTAAAGATTTAGGTGTTGCATTTAATAAGAAACTCTTTTTTATTGTTCACTATAAACATCTAACATGCGAGTGTTATAGAACACTAGGACTTGTTCACGATTTTAATTCGTACGTCAGATATAAACTAGAATACTGCACTCCAATATAAAACTACCAAACAATTTCTGGATCTGAAATGTTACAATGAATACAAAAATGCAAAGCACTATAAAAAAGTATAGTGGTTATCCAATGTTAATCTCCTACCAAAATCAATTCAGTATTGAATTGCATATACCGTGACACAGAATTGGTAATGCGTAGCTCCATTGTCTTCAGTTCGATTTACACGTGGTCCTATTATATCTTGTCCAATTTATTGTAAAACTCATTCAGATTTTCGTACCTGTATACCTTGAAGTATTTTTGTCCCTATTTATTTCTGAATATTTGTAATTGGTAATTTTTGCATTTTTTTTATTGTGTATTATTTTCTATTATTATATTTTATATAGTATTGGCGCTGGCGGTAAATGCTTCTTTAAAGTTTCAAAGGCAATTTGACAGTGGCAATCTCGTCAATATCTAATGCAGTTATTTGAGGTTGTTGGTCGCCTAATGGTTCTGGTTGCTTCAGTATCCACCAACAGTATATACTTTCTGCCATTTACTTCGACGTCTATTAGTATGAGAAGGTCTTTAGAATGGTTTCGGGTCGAAGCTGTCCCCTCTAGGCCGACCCGCTCTAGTTTTCCTGCGGCGTGTTGTGACCCTAGGGCGTTTACACGAACAGCGTACATGTCATAGTTCACCACAATTCCAGCATCTGATAGTCTTCTTCTTCATCTGTTTACCAGTTAGCTCTTCATTATATTAACCAGTTTATTATCCATTTCTTCTTCCATTAAAGTCGTCACTTTACTGTATCTTCCAGAAGCCTGCGTAGCTGCCTCATACTCTAGGACAATACACCGTCCAATGTTTTGTGACGGACTAAGCGGAGTGTGCAATTGTGTGCAATTCCTTTAAGATTACTAAATGGAACGAGGGGTCTTTTCAAACATGCTGATATTTTTTTTGTTCTGTGCTAAAATTAATACAAAACACCTATAGGGGGTGTTCAAATTGCGACCCATTTATTTCCATGCAGTAATCAAGTCTGTTCAACATGTTCCCGAACATTTCGGAGTATTTCAGGAGTAATTTCTCCACATGCTTGCACTATTCGGTGGCGAAGATCTCTGAAAGATTTAGGTTTCGTCTTATGAACAACACTTTGTAAATAAACTCACAAGAAAAAGTGTAATGGTGATAGATCTGGTGATCTAGGGGACCATTCGATGAAACCCCTTCTACCACACCAGTGTTGGAGAAAATATTGATTTAAAAAGTCACGTACATGAGATGCATAGTGTAGCGGAGCGCCATCCTGTTGAAAAAATACATCACTTTCTAGGAGATAATAATAATAATAATAATAATAAATTGCCTTTATTTGCTTGTAATATACAATGCACATAAACATCATGAGGCGAAGTCTAGCTTGCGCTACTCAACTTAACCTCAACATAAATATAAATTTAAAATAATCATAAGGTATCCATCATTTACAATATAAAAAAATAAGAAATTTAATATACAATTAATTTATGATTAAAAATGTTAACCCTGTATTTAATCTAAACTGAAATCAATGGAACTTAAAATACAATTAAATAAGGAAAAATGTTTGAAATTAATAATATATTAACGTTAGCACTGTATTCATTGCTCAACTAATAGCAACGTTTTATAATTTTGTTTTAAAAATATCAGAGAACATGTCCTAATTTCCCTAGGTAGACTGTTATATATTGAAATGGCGTTATATGTGAAAGATCTTTTGAAAAATGATAATCGGTAATTCGGAATCGTTAAGTTGTGTGGATATCTCAAATGTAAACTGTGCAGATCTTTCCGATACATCAATTTATTTTTTAAGTATATGGGAGTTGAGGTTAAAAGAATTTGAAATACCGTGGCCGCCATCTGATATTTAAATAAATTTCCTATATTGAGCCAGCTAAGTTCTTTAATTTTATTTGATATTCTATCATACTTTCTGATACCAAATACAAAACGACAACAACAATTTTGAATCTTCTGAAGTCTGTATTTGGTTATTTGATCCAAACAAGTATAGTAAATTAAAAGTCCATAATTTAGGATGAACAATACAAGACTTTCACAAAGCAACTTACGTAATTTGAAACTCAAAATACCTCGATTCCTGTATAATTGACAAATAACCAGATACGATTTTTTGACTAGGAACGAAACATAGTCCTGAAACCTTAATTTGCAGTCATAAATAATGCCTAAGTTTTTGGCACTTCTACAAGATTTTAGAGGTTCATTTTGAATGAATAACTTAAGGTTTTGTTGTACATTATGTTCTATATTTTTAGGACAAAATAATGTTGTATGACATTTACTGGCATTTAGTTTAAGGTTATGTTTCATAGAAAATGTATATACTGCATTTAGATCTGAATTCATGTTTTGCGAGGCTATATCTACTTCACATGGGTCAAAGGAATAATATAGTTGCGTGTCGTCAGCAAAAGAGTGTATATTTACATGCTCCAATAATTTATAAAGGTCTGAAATATATATGGAAAATAAAAGGGGACCAAGAACAGAGCCTTGGGTTACTCCTGATGTTACACACATAAAGTTAGATGATTTCTCTAACGTTACTTTTTGGTAGCGGTTACTTAAATAAAATTTGAAAAATCTTAGTGAGGTTTCATGGAAACCAAAATATTTGAGTTTGGCACAAAGAAGCTGATGATCTATAGTGTCAAACGCTTTAGAAAAGTCAAGCAGAGTAACTATTGTAGCTTTTCCTTCATCCATTGATCTTATAATGTTATCTGTTAAATCTAAGAGTAATGTTGTAGTACTAAACCCCTTTCGAAAACCTGATTGTTTAGTGGTTACAATATTATGAGAAAATACGTATGTATATATTTGTTTACTAATTACTTTTTCTATAATTTTGGACAACGTCGGTAAAATACTTATGGGCCTAAGGTCGCTAAATGTTTCAGGCTTATTTAATTTTGGCAAAGGCTTGATTAAGGAATACTTCCAGCTATCAGGAAAGTAACCAACTTCTAAACAGCAATTTACAATGTGCGTTATGTAAGGAGCACAGACTGAAATAGAAAGTTGTAACATTTTTGCTGAGATGTTATCAATTCCTAATGCGTTTGATTTTAATTCCAAAACTATTGACCTAATTTCATTTACTGTTGCAAGTTCGTCGTTTTAGAGAATCTTTACAATGCGAGGGTAGATCAAGTCTTAAAGCAAATTTAGATACCAGGTAGAAAAAAGGGACCAACATGATTATTGTCCAAAATCCCAGCCCATACATTCAACTTTCCAGGGTATTCTGAATGCTGTTCGCCCATAATTCGTGCATGCATTTGAATTACTCCAGTATCTGCAATTATGCGTTGGTCGGAAAAGCATGTAGAATATAAAAAATTAGGATTGTTTAAAATTTTTTCACAAAATTGTATACGGCGATCTGGGTCATCTTCATTGAGTTCTTGTACGAGATGAATCTTGTAGAGATGGAATAGATGCTTTTTTAAAATTCGCTGAAGACTACTAAGTGGAATTCCTGAAGTTTTTGCTATTTTTCTGGTGCTTAAAGTAGAATCCAGTTTAACATGACTCAAAATCGCAACCTGTGCAGCGTCGTTAGTAACAGTGTGTTGCCTTCCATGTTTTTTGTTAGCAACAGATCTGGTCTTCATGAATTTAGTTATTAAATTTACTACGAAGGGATGGCCGAGGTTCTTACCAGGATACCTTTAATTAAAAATTCTTGCAATTTCTTCCTAAAATAGAGTGCGACAATTCTTATTCGTTCCGCTATGGTGTAAACCATGATTTGGATCGTTTGCTTCGAGATAATAACAAATGAGCAAATTTCTCTACACTAGACAATAATTGTGATTAGTGAAAAATCGTAAAAATAAATCACATTATCAAGGCTTCCCAGATAACAATTATATATTCTTAGCATATTCTTAGTATATTATTTTTAAGAATACGCTTATGCTGATTATATCACTCATAATGTAATATTGTCCTATACTGTACTTCATTAATAATCGATAATCAACCACCATGTAGTGACTATACTGATAATCACACTTGGTAGTTTTAATGTTAAAAATCTAGTAGGTATCCTTGTCATTGTCAAAATTGGGCATACATATGCGTCAAAAAGATGAAACTGAATATAAAGAATTTATTGTAAAACTAATGTGGAACGTTACAGATAAATTATTACAAAAAAAATATTTTGATGAATATAACAGATACGTTTTCAGAATATGAGGTAAGTGCTAAGTATATGACTTTTAGTATCTTCTAAGAATGTTCTGTTATAGTACGTGCTCAGTATATACTTTTTAGAATATACCTTTAAGGCACGTACTCAGTATATACATTTAAAAATATACTTTCTAAGCACTTTATAGAATATACTTCCAAAGTATATACTAGGTATACTAAGAACATTCTAGAAAGGACGTACCAAAAAGAACATCAGCAGAACGTTCTTAGTATATTCATAGAACATTGATGTTATGTGGGTTCCCTGATAAAAACTTAATGTTTTTCAGTTCGTCGATATTAATTTTTTTTAATTTTTTATCGGTTTATTTCACCGACAGTCCTAACAGGTGTTTTACATTAATTTTAACACAGAACAGTAAAATGTCAGCATATTTGAAAAGGGAATTGGGATACCTTTAAAATAATGTGCTACTTGACCCCTCGTGCCATTTAGTAATCTTTAAGGAGTAACCACCCCGTTCAGAGGGATGAACCTACATCCATGACTTAAAGATTAGAAGAAGTTCTTGAAATCAAAATCGACCGGTCTCGGGGATTTCCCAAAAAAACTTCTCCTAGAAAAATATTTCAAGTGGACTGTTTTAATTGAGCCACACTGTATATTTTGATTTAAAATTTGTCAGCCTTGTGTAAATAGCGCTCCTAAAGTGATAAATGGTTATAGTAGTCTTAAACATATGTTGGTTGGATAATAATTATAAGACAAAACTAAGAAATTTAGTTACCAAAAATCTCAGTGTACCGATAGATTAGGGAAGTATTCAAACGAAATAAAAAAAAAACAAGCTGTCCTATTCAGAATTCAGAAAACAGAAGTTGAAAACACCGCAGTTTGATTGATGATGTACCCCATCTAAAATTAGATTATCTCGGGGTGGATTCTAAGTAAAATCCTAATGAAATTCTATTCACATTGTTCAAAAATCTGAAAGATTAATTTTTAATCGATATGTGGTAAGAAAAAGACGTCTGAAACGCTAATTCGACGTGACAAGATGAAAAATAAAGCAGCGTCTTAATTGTTATAAATTATTAGAGATGAGTTCACATAAAACGGTTTACTTGTCATTTTTTTTTATATAAAATGAAAAATGTTTGATATCCAGATAAAGTATGATCGCGAGAAGGATTTTTTCAGAAAAATACTTTTTTGAGGTACATTCATTACTATTCGTTACGACAGCGCTGGTCAGTGGCGTAGCCCAGCCATTTTTCATGGGAGAACAATGGGGGGGGTTGCACCAAGAAAGTGAATAAAAGCAAACACTCAATAGCGATCACTGTAGCAAAAATGGTGACGCAAGGACCCTCGATGGGGGGTTCTGACCCCCAAACCCCCCTCTCCCCGTGGTCATTATTCTTAGTCACATCATAATAATTATAAGATATCTTATTTAATTTAAACTAATCTTTGATAGATAAAAAAATTATTTAACGATCTAATTAAAAATGGGTATTTATAAAGCCTTGTACCTTTAGAGGGGATGGGACTATCGGGAATTTGCGAGATTTACCGAAGGGCTGGTCGCTTGGACTCTGAAACGGCCTGTTCAGTTCTGTTGTTTTCAAAATTTGGACAGAGCCGGTGCTTATAATTTCCAGGGTCGGATTACCCTTCATCATTCGCCCCTGTAGACCTTACTGCGTTGGTGTAAAAATCTTACCGAAAATACTATCGTAAAAAATTTAGGAAGACCAAAATCGGCCATAAATGGTAAACTAAAGTTGAATATATAGTCGGCACAACCCAAATGTGAACACACTTTGGTTGTCATGGGATTTTTTACTGAAATTCATTCCTGTAAGTCTAGCTTTGGCCAGAGGTGTTAAAAAGAGATGGGAGAATATTGAGAACAAAACTATATAACTTTCACTAGTGCCGTTTTGTCGAATCGGTCTTATCTACATTAAAGAAGTGGGTGCAAAGATTGCAAAGATATTTCTAGATGTAGGAAAGGTGTCTAATGAAAATGAAGACGAAATTTACCAGATAGCAAGAAATATTGTTAATAATATTTTATTAACACTTTTCAATTTTATTGACATAAACAAAATTAAATGCCGCATGTGTCGTAAAAATCTACGAGCTATTCCCAAACCTTCCCATAGCTGACCGCGGTTTGCTGTCCTACTGTCTTTTTGATATGCATTTGTAACTATAGATTTTTAATGGGGTTCAAGTCAGGAATTTTTGGTAATGGCAAAACATTTATGTTGTTTTTGTTGACTTACTCTCATACTATTCGAGCCGTATGAACTGGAGAATTTATCCTGTAATAAAAATCAATTATTATAAACATTTTCGAGTATACCAAACTGATTTTGTATGTGTTAAAAGGTAAAATGGTCGGGAATAAGCTCTCTTACTGTTGGTGACATCACGTTGTCTAAGATGTTTATCTAATGCTAGGCTGATAATTGCTCATAAATTTATGAGAACATTCCAGCACCGTTAACGGTTATCCACAGTTAAACATTGACGAAAAAGCGCCCACTATTAGTAGTAGCTAACGTAATATTCTATTTGAATCTTGAGTTTCTAGGACGATAAATTCGTAGACTTCCACTGTTAGAAGATGGGAACGTCTTTTCACTTTGTTCCAAAATTACTCCACTTGAATTAAAAATTCATTTGCAAACTGGACTCTCCTGTGCTGATTTCTGCAGTTGAAAAAACTTTGCAGGTAGTAGCGCAGTTTTTTAAGCCAGAAATTGAAAGACCGACAAACAGACCATGACAGGATTCGGACTCGTCTGTGGAGCTGTCAACGGATTGTGCAAGTCATTTATAAACTAATAGATGCAAAAAAGTCTCTGAAACAGGCTAGAAGAATTCATTAAGGAACCGTTGGCCAAGTTCACGAAAAATCTACTAGATCAAAAACGATAAGTATCCTTAGGATTACAATAGATCTTTTTACCGAACACTGTCACTCAAGAAGACAATCCAATAGAAGAAGCAACACTGTGCAGGTCATGTGAAGAAGAAAAAGAGACCAAGCTAGACTACATATTCTAAATAACGGAATCCCACTATGGTTCTGAAAAGGTCGTAGTGGACAAGTAAGTACAAATAATGTCCAACTCCTTTTAAATTAATCTCCGATGTATGTTCAGAAAGTAAGTGTACTTGATTTTTATATATTTTTTTGTTGACTATTTTTTTTCCACATAACTGCCATCCCGTTCAATGCATGTAGTGACCAGTGGCACAAGTTTCTGTATGGCCCTCCTCGAAGAACTCTCCCGCCAGTTCCTTCTTTCACTTCAGATCCTCTTTATATACCTACTCGTTGTTTGAAAATTTAATTCCACCCATGTGTGCCTACAAGGAGGGGAATAGGTTCTAATATAAAGGCGCCAAGTCAGGGAAATGCAGAGGGTGGTTCAAAACACCCCAACCAAATGAATCCAAGAGGGCTTTGATGGCTCAGTCTACGTTAGGCCAGGCGTTGTAATGCAACAAACAGTCTCACAATATCGTTGGTTCCACAAGTTGGAAGTTTCAGCACGTGGCTCGCTCTTGGCGGAATTTGTTGCCAACATATTTCATGCAATTGGACACTACAACGTAAGTTTACTTGCTACCGTATTTCTGCGATGCTTCTTCTTCTTCAAAAAAACAAAAAACCACAGCCCGTTATGGTCACAGTACACTTACTTTCTGAACATGCCACGTATTCTAATCTAAGCCATCTTGTTTTAAACGCACTTGAGCTGGGAATAATGTTTCTTCTCGTGATTTTACGGCGGTCCCAACAGGATTTTTAAAGATAGATGTTACGAAAGCATTGTCTTCATTTTCATTAGTGTCTTGTCTAAAAGGTCTTCGCAATCTTTGTTTTTCTTGCCAGCGTTTTTTAACATTTCTTAACGATCCCTAGGTTTGGCTACTAGCAATTGAGGAGGACCTACAATTTTCAACTATTCAGCTAAAGCCCTTGACTATGACTTTAATATAAATAAATGTAGCAGAATAAGTTTTATAAAAAGAAAAGATTGCATAAACTTTGAGTATGAATTCGTTGATCACATTTTGTATAGAAAAACTAAAATTAAAAATTTGGGAATATACTTCAATTCAACAATATCTTTTAAAAGGCAATTTCGTAAGATATGTAAAGAGACAAACAGAATGCTGGAATTTGTCATAAGAAATGCATATGAATTTACGAATATACTTGTAAAAACAATAAAATGATAATAATAACGATTTTATTGATACAGGCCGTTACAACAATTAAAATACATCACTAAAATGATAAGAATTACAAGGAATCTTTGTAGAGCAACAAAGTTCTCTATCTTCATTCTGATAGAAGAAGAGCGTTCTTCCACTTAATAACAGACACTCTTGAATGGATTCGGGAACTATCTCTGCAAAGAATCTTTAAAGCTAGAACCAAAAATTAATTTTAGTGCTACAGACTACTTTGAGGTAATTTACTGAAATGAGTGCGATGTGTCTCCGCCTCCTGTTTTAAGGGATTTTACTGATGATAATCTTAGGGACCTCACAAACGAAACCGAAATTTGAAACTTTGGATTTTCTGAAGTTCCCTTGCCATACGTAAAATTAGTTACAGAGTCATCTTCTTTTGTAATTCGTCTAGAATCAAGAGACGGCTTTATTCGCTCAAGCATAAAATCAAAAGAAATTATACCAACATTTGAAAGTAAACGACATGTTTTTTTGTGTTTAATGTGTTAGCTTTTTATATTTGATTTGTAAGATTTTATGTTTAATTTCTTTAGGTCTTTTTTTCTTTATCTTTATCGGTTATAAGCAGGTAGGGTTAAGTTTGGCCCAGAACATTGCGGCCTCTTGGATCTATTGTATTCCCCTGCTTTCCCCGTAATCAGGTACTATCTTTGGAATAGTCCTATGTCTTTGGTTAGTTTTAATAGGTTCCCTACCAAGTGTTCCTGGTGCGTTCTTTCCGGTTCTAGGCCGAAAATGATGAAACGTCGCCCAGTAAGAGCTTCGCATTCGAAGATCACATGGTATGAGGTTTCTTCCTCTTCCATGCAAAGTCTACACGTAGTGGGATCATTGTTTAATCCCATTACATGAAGGTGTTAGTAATCCCACAATGGTGGATATCTGAGGCCTTTCGAGTTGTAGTACCTTAGTAGCCATGCGTGATTTCTTTAGGTACCTTTTACCATTTTTTAAATAATTGTGTTGTTTAGTTTTAATTGTAATATTTATTTGTTGTTCAAGTAATTTTTACCTTATCTTTTAAAGTCAAAAAGAATAAAAATTGGTTAAAAGAGGTAGTAGAGTGCTGAAGATGTTATTTAAAAATATTAAAAATAAAGAGTGTGAATACAAACACTAAAATGTAACTTTCAGTAGGTACCTATTGTACAATAAAATTGCAAACTTTAACTTTTCACCCCTAAGGTAGAGGGCTGAAAATGTGGATTTAGAAATTTTAAAAAAATTACAAAAAGTAAGCACAGCAAAACACATGGTATTGTAAACTTAATTTTTATATTTTTAAAAATATGCCTATGTCGGCCCAGCCTTTTGTGCAATGAGCAATATTAGAAATATTTGTATGTCTTTCTGAAACACCTTATATGTTCTTATCAAACAAACCGACATTACAAATAACTGTCTTTTGATCATTTCTCTATCTATCGCAGAAGAATTTCATTTTAAACTGTAGTTTGCATGCGGGGATAGAAAGTAATGTATTTCATGAGAACATTTCCTTAAAGCACACATTATTAACCTTTGTCGACTTACGGTCTCTACAACGTTACTCTTTATACTTTTTTGGATTGCTCTCAACAAGGTTCATTTTATGTAGTTTGTCTTCACTTCAAAAGATCAATTGTTAAACGTTAAGAAATTCAACTTGTGGCTCTCCGACCTACGTGAAATAAGTTACATTTCTTTTCGTCGTCTTTTTATACATTAGTTTGTTCCTTCTCTTTTTCTATACTCGTAACTGATGCAACGATCAAGGTTTCTATTCTCATTTGGGTTAGTTCTTATCTCTTTTTTCTCTAATATTTGTTTAATGGCCGATTTGCTCTTTCTATCTCATTTAATTTTATGTATTTGCATTTAACATTTTATTCGCTCCCTCCTTAATCTATTTTTTTGTATCCTTTTGTCAGGTAAATTATTTTTATATTCCGCTTTTTGGAATGACTTCTTTAGACGTTGTTCTGGTTATTTTTCCAATACTTTCTTGAGAGTAATTATTTGATAATCTTGAATTTAGTATCTACATCACTTTAACTTACTTTTAATACATTTTTTTTTTAGTTCTATAATATTGTTTACCGTTGAAACAAAAAAACATCGTTTTTATACCGAAAAGTAGTTATTATTAATTACACTGGTGACAGCGGTAGTCCTCTTTTTAAAGGGTACCGCTAGCCTAGTCATAAATACAAATAGAAAGATGAAAAATCATAAATCTGTTATATATTACATTCCTCAGTGGGACCAAACTGAAATTATTTCAAGATACTTTAAATATTAATCTCTCCCTTCTTACTTCTTTTTTTAAAATACTGCAAATCAGTAGCAATAGTATTGTCAGACTGTACTCTTTTAGCAATGTTTCTTCTCTTTCAAGAATAAAATGATAGAGCACTTATAGATAGATAAATCTGAAAATATATCCCATATATCCCATTGTCCTTTAATTCAAAAAATCTATTCAGCATATTTTAAAATATTCCATCGATTTAAAAAATGAATTTTGCTAAACTAACGATGCTTGAGCGAGTATCGGTAAAAGAGAGGATAATGCAGCGCTCAATTAAGTGCAAAAATGCACTTCATAAACACACGAGTGGCTGGCTGGCACGATCAAATCATGTGAATTTAACCGGCATCTTAGCCTTTATAAGGGCATTTTATAATCGATATAGCTTCGATGCATCGAGGATACCGCTGCTTTTTCCCGAATATTTCATAAAAGGAGGCAGATTGTTATTACTTTATATTTTACCATATAGGTACGCATAACCGAACTTATTACGATAAAAAATTAACATATATAAACAAAAAATACATCCAAAATCGCAAAAACCTTAATGCTATATTGTCACAATTCCCAAATGCAATTAAAATTCTATATTTTTAGAGAATTAAATTAAATCAAGCTAAAAACATTATTAATTTTTTTAATTAAAAAAAAAACTTAATTACAAAATTTCGCTCTTCAGTATACGCATAAAAAGTAAACGAAATTATATTGCTCAGTGTAAAACATGAAAAAGAAAGTCGGCAACCTCAGGAATTTCATGAACAACGAATATTGAGCGAGTCAGCAAGATTGAAAAAATAAACCAGCAGACTAACCAAAAATTTTAGACGCGTTGGTAGTTGACTGAGCAGCCGAAATAGGGAAATAGCAATAGCAAGATAAAGGTTATAATTAATAAACCGAAAGGTATTTGAGAGATTGTATTGTGCTCCTAGTTGAATAGGATTATTCCAACAAAAGTTCAGAACCGTTCAGAATTTTACTGAGTTTGCGCAAAGCTATCTCTTTTCCTACTGAAATTCCAAATCTGAGCAGAGGCGTTCTTAAAAGAGTTTGGTATAAACGCCTTGGAATGAGCTCTGGGGTATCTCTCCACTTCATGAGTAGACATTTTGAGAAAATTCCTTTGGCAGTGCTCTTAGCAATGCCCAGAAATTATGCTGGTCCTATAAGTTCTGATTCGGTTTCTCTTACAAGGATTGTCCAGAAAATACCTATACAAAATTCGGGGCGACGTGTCAAGGCGTTGTGGAGGGGCGGCCCGGTTGTTCCCCCTCTCTATGCAATCCCCTCAATGCCAAGTTCAAGCCAGAGCAGTGTTGCCAATCTAGTACAATTGTACTAGATATAGTACATTAAGAATCTGGTACTCTAGTACACTCGAAGTAAAATCTAGTACTTTTTTAGCCTGTTTCCATTTGTTGGGTATATATTATTGGGCCCTTCCTTGTTTGTGTTCGTTCTCGATAAAACTTTTTTTTGCTCTTCAATGAACCAAACCATCACAATTCGAAAAATATGGTACAATTTATACAATTTATGGAATCTAGTACATTTCTAGGACAAATCTGGTACATAACAAAAATATATTCTGGCAATACTGAGCCAGAGCGCTCTGCGAGTAAGTAGGAATTTACGTCTGTTTGTTGAAAGAAAGTAACCCTTTTTTTACCTGCCGTCGGCATGGAGCTCTCTCTGATTGAGAGACAGCGCATCAATATCAAACAAGTGGTTAAAAAGGTTCTGGGAAGGCCGAGAAGAGGTGAAAGATGACCCTTGCTTAGGACGCCCCTCTACATCGAGTTCTGAGGGAAATGTTGTACCTCCCGGCTAGACAGTGAACGGAAATTTCTACGTTGAAGTTTTGAGACGTCTAAGAGCTCGTGTGGCCTGAGTTCGACCGGATTTGGCAGATGGATCCTTCAATACGACAACGCGCCTGCTCACACGTCTCTCGTTGTGCGTGAGTTTTTTAGCCGAAGCTCAATCACCGTGACAAAACACCCGCCTTATTCACCCGATTTAGTCCCTTGCGACTTCTTCCTGCTCTCAAGGCAGCAACGACACGGCAACTGAAGAGCCTCACAACTGAAGACTTTCAGCGATCTTATCAACAGTGGAAACGGCGTTGGCAGAAGTGCATCTTGTCTCAGGGGGAATACTTTGAAGGACATCATTTAAATACCTGAATAATTGTAAAATAAAGTTATTATTCCACTTTTATTCAAATTTTCCGGACCAACCTCGTATATCGAGCGCTTCGGCTTTTTCATAACCACTGTGTCCCGAAATCTAGATCAAAGTAACTTTGTTTCGAGCAATGAAGATACAGTTTCAAACCAACTTTGAGTCAACACAGGGCATAAGTGCTGCCTGGCTACTCAAATAGTAAAGATATACGGAATAATTATTATCTGTATTATTAAAATTATTATAATATGGTAAATAGAAAAATGTCACCTTGATTGAAGTTTTTTAGACTGCGAAATCAACGAGTAACAACACGTGGACATGTGTATTATAGAAATAATTTTAAAATTCGGAAATAAATCTCAAAAATCCCCCTACGAATCATTAAGACCATCACTGAACCACAAAGGTGAAAACTAATATTTGGAGATTTAAAAAAAAAGCTTGTCGTCGCTGAGATTCGAACCCAAACATCTTTATTATGTACACTAATGCCCTACCTCTAAACCATCACGACACTTATTGTCGAGATTCCTAGACGGCAGTTTGATGTGATAATTCGGGCCAAGCACCGTTACAGACTCGTTCTGAAATCTTCAAATACCCCTATATAGCATCGATATTCGATATATATGAGAAATGCATTGATGTGTATTATTTATTAAACCCTAGAAGAGCCCCGGATCAGAACAAGCGAAGAAACTTGGTGGTAGGAAAAAGAAAACGATTCTACTTAAAGATTTTTCATCTTCTTACATTTTAATTTCAATTATTATCAAACTGGTGGCTGAGAGTTAATCAACCAACCACCATGTTATGTTGGGAATGGGGTATCAATACACTGCGACCTAAAAGATCTATTGAATCCCCTTCTGTCGCTAATGCACCAAGGAAATATCTTAATGCCTATAACGACCCTTTCAATCTTATTTTCTCAAGGAAGTGTAGGAATTGGAATGGCTTCACATTAGGTAAATCTCCCTCTTCTATTTGATATCCTCCTAGATATAGTGCCCTTGGATTCTGGAGTGCTACACGTTCAGTTATAATGTGAATGGAGGTTTCGTCCTCCTCCTCACAGAATCTGTACTTACTATCCTCTACTACTTTTAGTTTACTAAGGTGTCCTTTAAGTCGGCAATGTCCGGTAAGGATCCCTATTACAATACGTAGCCTGTTCTAGCTCAGAAAGAAGCAGGCTTCCGATCTTTTCTGGTTATATTCACCCAGAAGTATCTTAGCCTGTCTCAGCCCCAAGAGATTATTCCAATTATCGGTTCTTCTACTGTCCAATTCTTTTTTAATATCTCCTAATATGTTACTGCTTATATCGCAGAACAGCTCAGGTTCTACAAAGACTACAATCTCGTTACCCTGTACCCCTTTATGTCCCAGGACCCAAGTGAGAGTAACTCTATTTTTCTCATTCAATTTTTCCAGGCTTCTCCAGACCATTTTTGAGCTAATTACGTAAGAACTCAGCTCTTTGATGGCTGCTTGACTATCGGACATGATGATAATCTCTTTTCTATGATAGTTTCTCTCGATGTTAAACTGGACATACTTCTCGATGGCATGAATTTCTGCCTGTAAGATGCTTGGGTATTGTCCCAAGCTTTCGAAGTGCTTGGTTCTCGGCCCATACATTCCTATTCCAGTTCCTTCTATGGTTTTGGAACCGTCCGTATACCACTGAATAGCATACAAGCGCGATGGATTCTTGTCTCCATTCTTTCTTGCAGCCCAGCTCTGTGGTTTTGAAGTTTTTCACAAAACTGTCCCAGGTATCTATAGTTCTGAAGCAAGTAGACTTTCGTCTGATTACTCCGTTCCTGATCATTCTATATCGTGTCCTTTTTGCCACATTCTCTATCATCAAATGTAAAGGGGCGAGGTTTAAGATCACCTCCATTGCGGCCGTAGAGCAGGTTTTCATTGCACTAGTAATGCAAACACAAGCTAGTCTTTGTACTTTTGAGATATTAGCTCTCCTAGTAGCTAAACTAGTTCTGTTACTCCAGGCTGTAGCCCCGTAAGTGATGATTGGCCTCACTATTTCAGTATACATTTATTTCAGTATGTTTGGGTGTTACATCCCTATCATTTACCCTCAATGTTTCTGCATACCAATAGGGCTTTTGTGGCTTTATTTACTACTTTCTTCTTATGTCTGTTCCAGAGAAGTTTGTTGCCCAGGGTTAGGCCTACATATTTCACTTTATTTTTTCATTCTATATCTATCCCGTCTAATTTAACGGTTTTGAGATTAAGTTTTGTTTTCCTTGAGAAGGCTACTAGTGTTGTTTTTGTAGGGTTTATACTAAGTCCCACTTCACGGCATCATCTTTTGGTAAGTTCTAGTCCTCGTTGGACTATGTCACACAGGATATTTCTAAACTTGCCTCTGACTATCTCGTCGGCATAATCTTTACAGGATATGCCGAGGTCAGTCAATCTGCATAGAAGGTCATCTACGGTTAGGCTCCACATTAGTGGGGATAGAACCTCCTGGTGGACATCCTCTGGTTGTGCAGATGGAGATGGTATCCTGTCCTATCTGTTTTCTCTGTAGTTCTCGTAGATAACAGCTGAGCCATCCATCTGGATGTGATGTTATCTACTTCTCTTTATGCGAGTGCTCTTTTGACAGATTCGTGTGGCGTATTGTCAAAAGCTTCTTGTATGTCTAGGAACGTACACACGACCGTTTCTTTATTTGTTAGTGCATCCTGGATTACGTCAGTCAACTGTACCAGGGCAGTTTCTGTAGATCTTCCTGCTCTATACGCGTGTGTTCTGTGGTGGAGTGACACCCTCTCCAGGACTTCCGTTCTGATATAATTATCAATAGCCTTCTCCATTGGTTTTAATACAAAGGATGTGAGGCTGATAACCAACCATCGTACAGGTGTTAAAAGATTTGAATATTGGGATGATGAAAATTCCAAAGTCTAGCCATTCTAAATATGAAAGAGTAATCGTATATGTTGGTTTTAGACCTGTGCTAGAAAAATGTCAGTTAATGGATGATTCTCTCTAGCTGTTCTTACTAGTGCTGCGATAATTGAGAAGTTAGGATGAGCAGAATTTATTGAAGAATAAGAACAAATTACCAACTTTCACGTCTATGCCGATAGTAGCGAGATTTTCAGTGACATTAAAATGCAGCTCTCCAAACGTGAAAACTTCGAGATTACGTGTCATTCGGCCTTATGCAGTATATTAGATTTGGAAACCGAATGCCCGCCCCCTCCCCTTTTTGTCGATTTTGCCAAATATTGCTAAATAAATCGTATACATGTTGTTTAATTAAAAAAAATTGAAATGAAAATGTTTATTTTTGTTAAAAATATTACAAGGATGTCCGGGGAAAAACTGAATTTCACCCAAATGACCGAGGTTTTTCAGGTTTTTGTCCGGCGTCGGCAATATAGATAATGGCAGGCCTATAGAGTAAATTTTTTGCGAAACAACAGTATAATACAGCTAATCATCCATTTTAAATCCATATCAATCGCACGTATTGTTTTCAGTATACTCTCAGTCTCGAAAAGTAACAATCACTGTTTCCATTAAAAACAAACATCCTTTTTACTCTATTCTATATGTATTAAAGTACTGTTAACTGACGTAATTAATTGTCTGACCTTTTGACAATACTTGGAAATACTTTCAACATCGAGCACAAATTAACTGTTAATTAATACTAATCTTTCTTTACTACAACACTTTTTTAATTGTTCATTGAGATTGATAACGATAATGTTTTAAAATAAAAATAATTTTTAGACGGTTACAACCAGTTGTAAATACCTTAATTAATATTTATTGGTTTTGAGACTGGGATATATCCGATAATATGAATTTCGAATTACTCCAAATCTAAACATCTGTCAAAAGTTTATCAATCATGTAAATTGCAACCGGCTGTTTGACTTTAATTAGTTATACATGTGGCAATGTGCTAGTGTGATGTCATTTTGGTTCCACTGACATCTAATTCTAACCAAACTTTTAACAAAAACATCAATAAATTTGACATATACGTTTTTACTGTTTTTATTTTATTTCAAAATATTGTTTACTGGTCATAAAAAATAGTTTAATGGTATGTAATTGGTAACTAAACGATTGTATATTTGATACATGCTATCTACTTACTTTAGGAATATATTTATAAAAGTGAAAAAACGATATAATTTAGGTAAACAAAACAAACAAAACGCACTCAAAAAATCTACTGTCACTTTAATTATCAGTGGAACCATAATTACATCATCACTGAACTAGCGCATAGTATTGTCGTAGTGAAAATACAATTAACAAAGTTCAAAAAATAAGGTTGTTACACTATGCTATATCGGAGGTATCAACACATAAAACTAATTTTTACTCCTTATTAATGCCTTCATTTGAGAAGAGAACTAGAGGAAATTAAAGCTAATGTAAACTTGAAACGACGACTGTGCTCTGTATACATATACTGATTAAATAAATTATTGATTAGTTGAGGTAAACAGCATAGCGGAATTCACCAATAAATATACATTAACAAAGCAAACGAATATGTTTCAAACATAGCAATTAAATAAAAATACACTTTTGCATTGTTTATGCTTATTGAGGCGAAAATATCGATCATCAATATAATATAAATTTTTAAATAGGTAGAGTGAATAAAACAAGCAATATTATGAAATGTACTCGACCTAAATGAGATGCTATATAAACATGTACAGAACATCAGAAATAAAATAGAAAATAAAGCAATTCCAGACAAATACTGAACTTGACGGCTCTGCTTATTCTTGCTTTTCCATCTATTCGCACCAATTCATTAGTCTTCGACCACATGGTTGATGGGTATCCACAAGATAGTAGGAACGTTATATTATATCGGACTAGCAATTAACCATATAACATGTGAATTGACTGGTTATGGCAGTAGGATTGGCAAATAGTTTCGAAAGCTGCAGTATCACGCAAGCTTGTGCCCTAAGAATCCTGGAGACAATCGATGGTACCTGTATCTGTAATCTGTGGAGGGTGGGTTAACCCACGCCACTTAAGCCTCACTAGGCCTATTGTATATCCTCCTAAGTAGATAGGCTCCTCCTAGCTCGTGAGCCAGCCTACAGATTTAATGTAGTTGACAATGTGGCCAAGAAGTGCTACAAACTTCTTTAACTAATTCATTATATTAAATGAAATTGGAGGAAATTGAAAAAATTGGAAGAATCTGGGAATTGAAAGACAGAAGAAAATCAGAAATTCGAGGAAACTGAAAGAAATTGGAGGAAAGTGAAAGGAATTGGAAGAAATTGAAAAAAATTGAGGAAACTGAGATAACATAGGAAACAGGAAGAAATTGGAGGAAATTGGAAACAAAGTACCTTAAAAAAATAAGAAATTGGAAAAAAAAGAAATAAATTGGATGAAACTGCAAGAAATCGAAGAAAATTTAAAGAGTTAACTTTTTCTCAAACTTTTTTAACCGATTTATTATTATACTGAAAGAAATTTGAGGAAATTAAAGGAAATTTGAGAAAAATTAAAGGACATTTGAGGAAACTGGGCAATTAGTGGATATTAAAAAAACCTCAAAAACCCAGAAAATTTAAAAAATTCCAAAAAATTCAAAGATTGATGGGAATAAAAAAAAAATTAAAACAATTGAAAAACTGGAGAAAAGGAAACGAAAAAAAACTGAGGGAATTTAAAAAAAAATTGAAAAAAGTTACGAGGAATTTAAAAAAAAAATTGAATAGGAAAAAATTGAAAGAAAAACAGCAAATTGAAAGAAATTGGAAACAATTTAAAAAAATTGGAAATAATTGAAAGAAACTGGAGGAAATTTAAATAAATTGGAAGAAAATTAAAGAAACTCATAAAAAGAAGGGAAAGAAATCGAGGGAAATTGAAAAAAAAAGAAACAATTTAAAAAAATTGGAATCAACTAAAAGAAATTGTAGGAAATTTAAATACATTGAAGGAAAATTAAAGAAACTCATAAAAAAGGGAAAGAAATCGAAGGAAACTAAAAGAAACTTGAGATGTTACGCTCGATAGTCTCATATTCTTGTTTGCACACCTTGCAGAGTGCAGATTCTGACGTCCACATGATATGGAGATGCTACCGTACTTGGCAATGACCAGTCATAATTCCTGAGATCAGGCGCAGATTCTGTCTAATCATAGTTAAGTATTTGTTTGTTGCAGTGTTGTCAGGATAACTTAAAAGTTCCATAGCAAGTCTGCAGCTTCTTGTGTTATCCCATCTTTTCTTGAAATTCACTAGGGAATGTTCCTTAATTAGATTTATCACTACCGATGTTATCAGTCCAATAGAGGGGTCAGGTCCAAAAAGTATTTGGTTTGCTGCCTTCTTGGCTAGTAAATCAGACGGTTAAGTTTCGATGTTGTGTGACTTTTGATCCATCTTAAGTTGATCACATTGATCACTTCGGCCAAAGCTTTGTGACATTCTAGTACTAACTCTGAGTAAATTTGTATTATGTCAAGGGTTAGTAGTGCTTGTCTGCTATCTATATAGATGAGCATGTTTCTTTTAATGATAAATCATATTTCTGGTAATTTCTTTTGCTGCTATAAGAATCCCCGTTAGCTTGGTACATACAACAGTATCTAATAGGCATCTAGCTCCAAGAGAAAAAATCTGTTTTTCCTAGGAAGCTATAAAAGGGATGGATATTATAAATCCTTCTACAAGAGTTTCTACGGTTGATGAAGTTTCGCAAAACTCTACATTGGTTCCAGAATCTTCTCAATCCCCGTACATCGCTGATCGAGGAGTAGGAAACCACCGCAATATCTCGATGACTGTTCTTGCTTTTTTCACTAGGGTAGAATAAAGTTCTAGTTACTATGTAGTTATCAACTAGTTTATAAGTTATTGTATTAACATTATTTTGTTAATGTCATTTGTATTTTAAGTTGAATAAAGCCTTTATTCTTGGTACTGCTTCCACAACAATATAATAATTACTTCAACCGAAGACTGTGTTACTAGTGAAGTGGTAGTAACCGACAGTTGCCCAATATGTAAAAATTTAAAGGAAAACTTATTAATGTATTAGAACGGTTACGGTCAAAGCACAGTTTTTATTGAGCAGAGACAACGCTCCTTTTACTCGTTCCGTAAACCATATATACTATGCCTGATATCTGACAGTGTTGTATTTAGACTTATCCGACATACCGTTGAATCTTAAAATCGAGTTGGCAATATACTAATTAAATCATAAGTTCTTCGATGTCTATATCCACATGTAACATTTTTACTGCTACACCTCTACTGTTAAGGAAGTGATAACGAAATATAACCAAATTACGTTCATCGTTTATAGAAACTTAATGATATTAAGTCTGCTAACAAGAACATACAAACAGGTGGATTGAAGCTATGAACATTATTAGAATCAATCTTTGGATTATTACCGTCGTCGTTGTTTTATGACACTCTTAAAGTATTTTATCTTTTATTTTCCTTTTAAGTCTGGATCTTGACTGGTTCAACATTTTTATCTAATATTTATAATATTATGGAGCCCTCTGTTGGGCCATGTTGCTAGTAACTTTACGACTTAATTGTATGAAGCCACATATTTCTGATAAATTTATCTTCTTGTGCGTTATCCATATTACATGTAATTTACAATAAATAATTGCTACTCTAAGCGTATGAAGTTGAAGTTGAAGGTGACCACATTGTTGTTGGATACTTTGGCCAAAGCTTCGTGACATTCTAGTACTAACTCTGAATAAATTCGTGGTCTGTTCAGGTTGAGTAGTGATTGTCTGCTATCTGTGTAGATGAACATGTTCTTTCCAGTGATATTGTTTCTGGTGATTTCTTTTGCTGCTATGAGAATCTCCGTTAGCTCTGTTTGAACTAGACTGGCACTATTGCTCACATCCCATTTTTTGTTTAGGTTTAAGAATCCTGAGCCTTGTTTTGTTTTAGAACCGTCTGTGTGGATATGAATCGTACTTTCCATTTCCGGTTCTTCTATTTGTTCTGTTATAACTTTATATGGTTTATTGAAGATATATCTCAGGTGAGATGAAGTCCATGTTTGCTTGAAGCAGTGGAATGGAGCGTATCCAGCGCCTCCTGCCAAAAGCGACGTCTCGCCTCACCAGATCCTACATCAGATTCTATTCCAACCGTGCGGAGACGTGTTATTATCATCAGAGCAACCTCCTTGATGTAAATATCAAGGGGAGTGAGACTAAGAATAACTTCCATGGCACTAGTCGGTGTGGTTTCCATGACTCCTGTTATGTTGAGACATTCTGTTCTTTGAATTTATTCTAGTTTGAGAATAGCTGTCAATTTTTGGGTTTTTGGTACCCAGACAACTGCACCGTATGTTAGCATAGGTCTTATGATGGCCATGTAAATCCATGCGACGACTTTGGGGGAGAAACCCTAGATGCGCCCCACGGTTCGGCGGCGTTGTTCATAAACAATGTATGCTCTTTTGACTCTATTTCCCCTAAGTGTGAGTTAACTTACTGTCAAAGATGAGACCTAAATACTTCACCTCTGTTGCAAAGTTTAGCTTTGTGTTTAGGAGTTCGGTTTTAATTCCATTTTCATCCTTTCCCATTTCTGTCTTCTTGGGATTGATAGACAGTGAATGCTCCTTGCACCACTGTTCTATAATTTTGAGAGCTACTTGCATTTTTTCTTACTGTAAAATGATACCATATTTGTGTGGAGCTAAAACTTCGATTTACGTCGTACTACCAGCTGATTTTGGACAGTTGCAGTTGAACGATCTTTTCTCTCATTAAGTTGTTCTATTCAAATTCTACTAAGAAATTTTGAAGTAAATTAACGAAGTCTACTCTTACCTATTAAAAAAAACAAACCTCATTCTAACTTATCAACAACACTCATTTACTGTTTTCTTTGTCTTAATTTAAGGGAAACCCATAAAATTGGTTTAAGTTTTATTAGTAAAACCCTGTTTATGGCGATGATACATATAGGGTAGGTAATTGGTAATTTTCGTACTATTTATATTGTAAATATGCTATAAAAACTAGTAGCCAGCCAGACCTAGAGGTTCGGAAGGAATGTCTTTTAAACTTACTTGCTCGAACTTAAATACCTGTAATATTTCTTATTGGAAGGATATTTACGTTAAATAAAAAAAATATAAAACGATCTCACTCCTGGATTTAAATTATTATTAATGGTGAATCTGTAGAAATTGAAAACTTATTTATATGTAGGACGCCATCAGTCCCTCCGGTAACATTTCTGCAAGTGTTAAAATTCGAATAAAATGTCATCGAGATTGATTTATAGATCTGTGAAAACTCGATCCTCTTTATGAATACAAAGTATCAATCCTAAAGCTCAAAACATGATCAATAGTTAAACGAATCTTTTCAAAGTGCTATAAATTCGACGCTGCGAGGAAAGTTTCAATCCGTTTGTTTTCACTTTGAACGAGAAAATAGATGTAAAAATGCAACCCAGCGGTCTGGTCGGAACTTTAATTAGACATCTACTGTAGTAATTCTTTGTTTAGATTTAAAATCATTCGATGAGTGAAACAATTTTAAATCAGAATTTTTTTTTTAATAAACGCAAAATAAACGTCAAAGGGATCAGTCAGAGTAGTAGGTGTTTTCAAGTGGGAAGAGGTCGTACTGATTTCTGATTTTCAAAACGTAAAATATTGAATATAATTTAAATTTAATATCATTAACGTAGAATAGGTTTACAATTCTGCCCAAAAGTTTCCCTCTGTTCGTATATTTTCAAAAATTATACTTAGTCTATTGAAATTTGGACGCTTGTAAGCTTCTATGCTAGTGGTACCAGGTGACGTAATAGTCATAGATGACGTCACATGACTAATATGACCAATTAACTTGGGCTGTGGAGGAAGGTTTACTACCATTTCGACAGCTATATCAATTTTTTTGAAATTAATTTGAATCGATTAATATATTGTTAACAAATTATTCATGCAAATTTTGTGTACATTCTTTTATAGTTCACAGTTGTTACATTGTTAAAATGATATTTTCGCGAAAGTAATTCTAGTACAAACTCGCTGAAATAACAACACAGATTGCTGCTATTTAATAGCAAAACAAATGTGAACATAACTCAAACTTGTCTTTGAGATTAACAGACCTAAATTGCATCGGGAATACGTGGATCCAATAACATTCTACGTGTATTCCTGAGTTGGTGCAAGGTAGAATACAATTAAGTATTCCTTTTTGGTGTAATACGTGAAGGCAATAACAAGAATTTATAAAAAAGTTAAATTAGATTGAAATGAAAACATTAATTTTGTTATGTTAAGAAATTTTGACAGCATTAAGTTTGGGTAATTACTACCCTATGCGTTTCTCATGTCTTGTCACTTCATCAGCATTATGTTTGGTTTTTTAATTTAATCTTTTTCTTTTTTTTAACTGTAATTAAAAATGTGTGTATTACTTTAAACTTCGACAGGTGGACTTTCAATTTTTTTCTTATAAATCTATTAGTCATTATATAACGAGTTTAGTTTTTTTTGTTCACTTTTGTTATTATTGGTTCCCGATTCATATATTCTCTGATATACAGGGAAGTTTACACATGTTAACCGTAGACAAATGACAGTTAGGCAATTCCAAAAAAATGGGTCTAACTCTATTATTACTAACGTACAGTGTTTTATTAATTTTGTTCTTCTTTCATTTGTTTTCCCGTAGATAATTTTATAATTCAAATTTGAAGTTCAAAGAATTTTAGTGACTCAAAATGTTATCCGAACGATTTTTATTAATTTTATGATGTTTTAATTATTTTTTTTTATTTTTTAAAATTTATGTTATCCATTTTCTTCTAACCAATTAAAATATCTAATGACACAACCGCATTTATAATAACAGGTAACAAGCATTCAAGATTTTCCTGTATAAAAATAATTTAAGATCAACTAATTGGTATACTTGGCTGTATCTATAACCGGTGCATTACCCCCACGACACTTAGGCTTTACTAGGCCCATTGTGCATCCTCCTAACACGATATGCACCTAGCTCGTGACCCAGCCTACAGATTGAATGTAGTTGACAACGTCGCCATGAGGTGCTTCTCTTATATCGGCCGGTATTAGCCGATACTCTCGTGTCGGGCAATCGATGGTCTCATCTTCTTGTTAGCACTTACCGCAGAGTGCGGATTCTGAAAGCCCCATGATATGGAGATGCTTCCATACCTGGCAATGACCAGTCAGAATGCATGTGACCAGGCGCACATTCTGTCTAGTCATAGTCAAGTATTTGTTTGCTGTAGTGTTGTCAGGATAACTTAAGAGCTCCCTGGCAACTTTTTAATTAGGTCTGTCACTACCAGTTTTGTCAGGCCAGTGAATCAGCAAGACGGTTACCTTTCGATGTGGCGTGACCTTTGATCCATCTTAAGGTGATGGATACTTCGTCGAGAGCTTCGTGACATTCTAGTACTAACATTGAGTAAATTCATGGGCTGTTTAGGGTGAGTAGTGCTTGTCTGCTATCTGTATAGATGAGCATGTTCCTTCCAGTGATATTATTACTGGTGATTTCTTTTTCTGCGAGAATCTCTGTGACTTCTGTTTGAATTGCACTGGCAATATTGGTCACAGCCCATTTCATGTTTAGGGTTAAGGATCTGGAGTATATTCCACATCCTGAGCCTTATTTTGTTTTAGAACCGTCGGTGTAAATATGAATCCCTCCCTGTGGATATTCCCTTACAACCAAGCCTCTTATATTAACATCTTCTACACTTATGTTTACTGCTCGCTTTGAGAGCATGTTATGTATCTACCCACTAATCATCTGTGGAACATTCCTGTTGATTAGTGAGTGTATTGTCTTTGGGAATGTGGTTTTTTCAAAAGCATCTCCTAAGCATCTTCTAAGCATCTTCTAAGCATCTTCTAAGCATCTTCTAAGCATCTTCTAAGCATCTTCTAAGCATCTTCTATTGTATGAAACACCCAAGGTGGATTCCTTATTGTCCAGAAATCTCTCTATCCGGCCAGCAACTAGATAAAGGACTGAATCAGCAGATCTGCCTGGGGTGTACGCTTGTTGATTTGATGTTGTTTTAATTACCGCATCCCTTATGTACCTTTCGCATAGCCTTTCCAATTTATATGTCTACATATAAGCAAGAAAATATTTGAGATAAATAAAATTCAAAGAATGAAAATTATGGCACACGCAGAGATACTGCAATACAGAACTTAAGTGCGTTCAATGTGCTGGTAAACATGAAAGAAGACAGTTCCAAAGAGTCACAGACAATAACAGAGATCTCGACAGAGATGCAATCAAATGCGGATCAAATTGTGACACATAAGCCATCTGCGCTTCAGTGTCGCCATGCGAAACCAAAGAGGAACGAAAACAGGCTGGACTCTAAGCCTGATTGGGGAGAGCCAGTGGCTGGACCTAAGCCTGATTTTGGGGTATCTGGCGGAAACCCTCAGAGGAGAGTAGAGGGATTCCTGAAAAGATAAAAAATGCGCTATTTGCAGAGGATTTAGGTAATTAAAAAGATACAAAAAATTAATTAACAGAAATGAAAAAAGTGCTACAGCAGAGAGAAGAGCTAAAAATATAAAAAGTTATTTGTTATTATGAATAAATAGTCTACTCTGAATTCGCTACTGCAATTAGTACATAGCATTTCAATATTCTTCTTCATTATCGTAACGAAAATTACTCTAATTACTTATTTTTTGCTCGGAAGCTCAACCAGGATACGATATATTAATATCCATCTTAAAGTAATCAGACTTACTGTACTATAAATCTTTGCGTTCTCGGTATCCGAAGGAAAAGAGTATCTAATGCATGTTTGCTGCCTGATCGAAAATTTTAATTAATTGTCTCTTTCTCGGGAAAAGAGCTTTTCGCATCGACTGCTGCTTTCATTAATACTTACGACTTCGACGCTCTTTTGGTATTCCAGAGAATAGTCAAAAGAGTCTCTTCGTTTTAAAACTCCAAGAATTCGAATTAATAAAAAGTGTATTTTACCAGAATACAGTTGGGAATTGTTATATTGGTTAGAGAGTTCCGATTTTCAATTATACCTCCAAATCAATTAGCTGTTTCTATGGTTTGAAACCGAAGATTGTTACTCAGTTTTCAATCAAGAATTTATCGAGCAATTTAGAGAATCCTTTGAGGTGCAACCGCATTTCTACACAAACATAAATATATACTTAAAGCTACTAGCTAAAAGTAAGTAGTGGGATGTAGTATGTATTATCTTAAACTTTACAGAAATTATACGAAAAGGTTTTAAATTTAAAATCAATAAATAATGAATGTATTCTTTTCATTTGCACCATACTGTAGTATGATTAAAGGTTCGGTTGATGTGGAATATTGCAACACTACGACAATATAAAAGATGTATTAGCCCGATACATCTGAATGAAGTAATATGAAATTCCTGTCAGCGCAAATACATTGTTTACCACGGTACAGCTGAGGTATCCGCTGTACTGCGGCAAACAATTTAGTAGTACTAACGCTCATTTTTATATTTTATTCCTTAAGCTACGTTTTCCTAGCTGCGTCAAACGCGAGCGCAAAACGCCTGCGGTATACGGCAGGGCGATTCACGCAGTGTGCGTTGCGTAAACAGTTTTTTCCAACTTGGCGCAAATAAGTTGGAATTAAAACGTAAGTATTCAAAATGGCTAGTAATAATAATAATATGACAGGAAAATATTTCTAAATATCATCACGATGGATCTACGAGAGGAAGAAGTAGAAGTATTTATAATAAGTATTTTCATAAGAAAAAAATAGCCAAAGTGAGATTTTTAAAACAAGGGAATTGGAAGGCTGCTTTAAGTTACTTATTACTACCCACCATTTCATCTTCAGCTGCAGAAAATCTTGATTTAGGTTCTTTGCCAGCCATATTCAACTTCCGCACGACGTTACATAATTAATTGCTCTCGGGGCACAGCCAACGTTTCACGCAAGTGGACTCTGTTCAATGCTGCAGTATTGGCCGTGTTACGGCTGCGTCGTAACAGAGTAACAGAGTAACTTTTGGGAAGTATATTAACCGCTTAATGTAAAATCAAACTGGCGCATGCAACCGTTTCGCTTGTTTTTATTTTCTGTAACCTGTTGATAATCAGTTATTAGGCCAAGGTTAAGATATATCAATAGATCTTTTACAAGCATGTCGAAAGAAACTGTTTTAAATTAAATACAATCAATTTTTAGCCAATATTTTTTCATTTTATTAATGTTTTCGGCTTCAACGACTTTAGCCATTAGCGTGTTCTAAGTAAATTATGTAGGGCTAGTACTCTAATACTCATATTGTAGGATTGCTAGTAATCTAATATTTCTACATGCCTACAGACAGAACTTGTTACTATTTTCCAGCTACACTTAAGGAACTACACTGTTAATTAGAGCCCAGAGTAGAGAATTAAACTAACTCGACCTATTCAGATCTATTGTGATATCCTTTAAAAGTTGTTTAGAGTACCTTGTCTAGTTGGGTCCTCTGTACTAGATTCCATAAACTGGGAAGTAAGGCTCCGGTGTAGCTAGTTGGCGATTTGAAGATGGGAGCGAACTAATTCATGCATATCGTCCATTCTTCTTCGTAACTGGATCACATAATCTTTACCAGCTATATCTTCTTCAGGTCAGCATCCAAACTCGAGGTCGCACGGTAGTCTCATCTCACGCCCAAACAAGACCTTTGCTGGTGTTTGGCGTGTTGATTCATTGACAACAGATCTATAAGCCATTGCAAAGAGCCAAAGATACTGATCCCAATCTCTCTGATGATTTGAAACCACTTTCGACAGATATTTTTTAGGGGTTGCTCAAGATTTTTAAAAATTATTCAAAATTCAATTTATTAAATTATTCTTTCATTGTTGTATTGGATTTTTTTCGCTGTCTCGTGATGAATTCTGATCTATTTCCTTGCTACTCTAAAGCAAAAATTGAAATTAATTCTTAATATTAATATTTAAAGGTTGCTCGAAAACATCAAAAGCAATAATGTTGTATATAAAAAACTATGAGCGACCGTTAAAAATTCATATTTGGAGCTAAATTTTTTTAGGGGTACACCACGAGCAAAAAAATTAAAAAAATCAAATTTTGACTAATTTTGAAGTTTTGAAAAATCTTGAGCGACCCCTAAATTTTTTTTTTTTGGCTGCCCTTTGGAGGGGTCTTAAAAAACGATATTTTCGTACGAGACTTAAAAGAAAATAGTCGGTTTTTGCGCCACCCTAGTGGGTAATATATTGAACATTTTCTGTCCTTCAATCATTATGTAAGAATCCACTACTGACGATCCCAGATGCTTCAGTGCTCACATATTGGTATCACAATCAATATTTAAACAAACAATAGTAAGTTTTGCTATGGTCCGACTTTAATAAAATTTTGCGAGTTTGTTTCCAAAAACTGCTTCATGCGAAAAATAATACGCGAAAATAAACACTATTTCCCAAAATAAATAAACAACTAAATCAGACTTAAAGAAGTAAACAGACACAAATTAAATTAATTTTATTAAAATGCACACGTTCATAACCACATTCATAACACTGTCATTTGTTAGTTATAATCTATACTTCAAACATCGAAAACGTCAAAAAACCAACATCAGCGACCTCTAGCACTGGTTGGAGTTTTATGGACAAGAGATAAATAAGAAATATATGTTCAGATGAATGTAAAAGAGGAATACAGTTATATATGTAATTCAAATGGACTACTGAACAATTTTTTCTATTAAGTTACACGTGTCTGTTGTCTCTGCCGCGGTACAGCGGCGATCTCAGCTGTACCGTGGTAAATAATGTATTTACGCTGGCTATTCCATAAGTGTTTCAAAACTAGTCCAAATTGGACACTATTCCCACACAACCGACAAATATAGTGATAATTATTAGACGCCATATATGTATTTCAAATAATAGTATTAAAAAATATAAAACACAACTTCAAAACCTTCCACAAATATATTTTCTTTGCACTTAAAACATATATATAATCAAAAAAAAATTAAGTTTGTCTTGAATCTGTGACATGTCACCGCCATTTAAATTAGACGAAATTTACATTCTAAACGAAGCTTGAATGTAAAGAAGGCTCAAAACTTCCTGTGAAAATGGTTTACAAGGGTTACCGGCGTATTTTATCATTCTGTTGTATTTTTCCTACTGAAATGGTCTCGAAAATTCATTGGAATACGAGTTATATTGCATAGTTATACAACCATACAAAATTAAAAATTCAAAGATGTTTGATCACAATGTTTAGTAAAAAAAATATAAATAAAACACAACTGTTTCATTTATTTATAGGTATATTTTTCATTTGCTTTTATAACATGTAGGTAGTGTAGTGTAAATATTTGGTCTTGATCCAACTTCTCAGAGACCACTAATATTAGTACACCTAATAATTTATTTTTTCAATAGAGGAGAAAAAGTAAATTAAGATATAGAGCAAGATATCTGTCTTCGGTTGAATTTAAATTTATAAGTAGTGGTAAAAAAAATTATTTAAAGTAGTCAAGTCTTCTTTTTAAGTGTCAATTTAGATTTAATTCTAAGCTATGCGTAGTTGTCACGGACAACTCTGATTTTTGTCATGGCATACTTTTTGAGGAAGTCAGTAGAAGAAACGAATGGGAGCCAATTCTGAAAGGTTCAATGAGTATAGAATGAGAGGCTAGCTGGTACAATAAGCCACAGGCTGCAGTGCCGCCAGGCTATAGACGGATTAGGGTATAGCACGGGAGATCCGAAGGGTGTAAAAAGTAAAAAAAAAAGTAAAAAAAAAAAATAGAATGATTTGGATAAAAATTGTTTAGATGTGGACTGGTTTATTACCGTGAAGATGACGAATGCTTTTTTTGTCAATATTTAAAGAATATAGATGGTATTAAACACTGTTTGCCCTTAAGCACCGTAGTAAAATCATCCCCACCTTAGTGGTATTTTAATTTAAACATAAATATGTATGTAAATGAAAATTTTTCATTAATACGAAATTGATAACTACGGTAACTATGTGATAAAAGGCAAAAAAATACAGGGTGTAACAAAAAGATGTACAGTAAATTTAACCACAGTTTCTGGGGTTGAAAATAAGTCGATTTAAGCTACTAAATTGCTTACATAAAAAATGGATAGTAAAAAAGTTACAAGGTGTCAAAGTTAAAAGTTTAAAAGTAATTTTGTGCCCGTACTCTAAAACGGCTTAACATATTTTCATGAAAATGTACATGTGATGTTAGTTTAAAGTGACCAATAAATCGGAGTTGGTATCGTTTAAAATTGTTTTATTTAAATAGGTTTTTAGAAGGGTTCCGCACCCCTTTGACCCCCCTATTTTTTTGAGACATTGGAATTTACTTTAAAACAGGTCGCCACTGAAATTCTACATTCAAATTCTTTACGTTTGTTTCCACATATAATTTTTATACCGTCCTTAGAGCGGTCACAAAACTATTTGGATCAATTCAGTTCGTTAATTTGTTACGAATGGACTATTCGGCTATATTGATACACACCACCCGAATGAACCCCTTTATTGAAGTGTATAATTATTATAAAGTGGAAAATATAAATTTACATAAACTGACAACTTTATCAATATTAAAAAAACACCAATTTAACTACAGTTAAAAAAAATAATGTACATACCTGAAGTAGGTCTTGCCTTGCCAGTCGAAATATGTTGTGTGTGTAGCACGTGTTTGTGTGAGCTCCTGCAAAAGTGCCCAGTTGCCTAGTAAACCCGTGATCATTATTTCATAAACATTTGTAAGTGAACAAATAAGTCATAAAGTTGATATCTGTTTTTTGATTTTGAAAAGTTGCTCTTGGTGACGAGTAATTTGCATATTATATACTTTTTCTGCCTTCGATTATCAAAGCTACAAAATATTGCTGCCGGCTCTTCAGTAGGTGCGATACTCAAATATGCCTGAGACAAGAAAAGGAAGCCAGTCCAATTCGGTTCATATTTTAAATGAAGAAATAATTACCATAATTTATACAGTGAGCATCATAAGTCTTACCCCCCCCCTAACTAACTCGTTACTGGAGTCTTGTTAGGAAAATCGCCGAGACACGTCGATTTTTGATTTCTATAGTGTACATTTTTGTATGAATAGTTTACCCTTGCTTTCATCCCTTACTGGAGGGGAGCAACCCTTTCGAAAAATTTAAATGTCATGAGGTGGTGAGTGATAGCTCATTTGAAAGAGGGTTTTATTCTCTATTCAACCATGTAAAAAAATTTGAAATTTGCTTCATTACTTCTCGACTAATTGTTGTTTCAGAATAACGGAAATTAACGTAGCGCACTCATCCTTAGAATTAAAATTCGGCCCTGCATGATTTCGGTTTTGGTTCAGCCGTGAAGTAAGACTTTTTGCCATTAGAAGGTCACTATTAGTTTAGTTGCTTCCCTATTTTGTGAGGTTTTGTTATTTTTAAACATTAATAAATCAACACGTAATGAAGCAAATTTTAAAATTTTTTACATGGTTGAATAGAGAATAAAACCCTCTTTCAAATGAGCTATCACTCACCACCCCATGCCATTTAAATTTTTCAAAAGGGTTGTTCCCCTCCAGTTAGGGATGAAATTAAGGGTAAACTAATCATACAAAAATATACATTGTAGAAAACAAAAATCGACCTGTCTCGGCGATTTTCCTAACAAGACTCCAGTAACGAGTTAGTTAGGGGGGGGTAAGACTTATGATGCTCACTGTATATGCGGATGGTACGCAAATAAGGTTTTCTTTATCTGATTGTAATGTTGCTCTCACTAATGAAATGATTAACACAGAATTAATAAAAATGGTAAATTTTTCTAACAGACATCAGCTAACTATCAATCCCGCAAAAACACAAATACTGGTATTTGGTAAAAAGAAAAAAGAACTAACACATCATTTATCTGTATTGATGGTGTCTTGGTGGCTTGTGTAGATGTTGCCAAACATCTGGGTCTTCCACTTGATAATGACTTAAAATTTAGAAGCCATGTAAATAATTGTATAAAAAGAGCTTACGCAAATTTGAAAATGCTTTACCCGCATCGCCATGTTTTAGATAAAAATACAAAAACACTACTTTGTGATACTATGGTTCTCAGTTATTTTAATTACTGCGACGTCGTCTACGGGCCTATGTGGATATTAATCGTATTCAAAGAGTCCAAAATTCTTGTCTTTGTTACATATATGGTATAAAAAAATACTAAAAGATAAGTCACAAACTAATTGATGCTAACTGGTTAAATATGGAATCTAGAAGGAATTTACACATAATAACATTGTATCATAAGATCATTTTAATAAAGTCACCTCCTTATCTCTATAACAAAATTACATTTCGAAAAGATGTGCATAATGTGCATACAAGGTTTAGAGGGCATATATCTCCACTTCTCCATCGTACCTCCAAATTTAAAGGTTCATTCTCTTATATGATATTTAAACTATATAACCTGGTTCCTCCTAAACTCAAACATCTTTCAACAAATATATTTAAGCAAAAGTACAAACATCTATTGATGTCAGAAAATATCTAGTCAAAACAACCCTTAAAAATTATAATAAAATGTAATATTACATTTTTTATAAAATTTATGTTTATACTTCTGGCTCGATGGTGCCACAATTTATTCTTTGTATTTTATTATGTTTTGTTCTCTATTAGGGATAGCAATTAATATCAGCTATGCTGTCTGCTATTCCTTTTTGTGGTATTATACTAATTTTTAATAAAATTTATGTATTCAATGCAACTTTACCTGTAATACTGCAAATAAATTATTATTTTTTTATATATTTGATGTCTAATCAAATAACCTTAACATAATTTAGTACGATTCCTTGGCGGTACAAAAATACATACGAGTTGGGACGCTTATTGAAATGTATACGTACTTTGTTGTGTTTTTATTTTTGTATCCTTATTTTAGTTGGCAATTACGATTACAAATTTATACTGCGTAAGACCGTGAAATAATTAATATATTTCACTTTTGATTGACAATTAATTAATGATGGTTTTATGTAAGAACAGTTCTGATTCTAAAACAACTACTTAAAGAGCTACTATTTGAACAAGTTAATTAATACTGCAAAACAATAAGAAAAGTTTTAATATTATTTATTCCAAAATTATGATTATTCTATGTTGAGTGTATTGACTCATTTTTAAATGTCAAGATCAAGTGCTTTGCGCCTTTTTTATATACTTTTTCTATTTAAGTCGTATATCTAGAGATTCATCTATATTTATTTGGCCGAATTGTAATGCGGAATAACATCATTGTTTATTCTTATCTGTTTTCGTTCATTTTGCCTAAGAGTTTGATTTTTTTTTATTTTCAATTGTTCTGTCCGACTATTGATCCTGTTGCAGGTTTCCTAGAGTTTTTCTGAGGTCTGTGTATTATTTCGGCCAACTGTCAATATTGCAGTGTTATCCGTTAATGGTGCTTGTTGAGGCATATCGCTGGTGTTTAATAATTAAAGAAGCGGTCCTAGCACACTGCCCTGAGGGCCACATGCTTTAATATCTTTCATTTCGGAGTATGCCTCTTGCTTTACTCTAAACATTTTTCCAGTTAAATATGATTGAAGAATGTGGACATATTGTGTAGACAACATTTCAGGTCAGCTTGTCAAACCTTGTCAAATGCTTAGGGCGACATCAAGGAATGTAGCCGAACATATATATTTTTCTTCTTATGCTTTTTCGTTATCGGTTATCCTGTATACTTGATATATCGTATTGTCGAGTGTTAGTTTCGAATAGTGGTGGTGTTAAATTGTATTTATCTAATACATACATATATAAATATATGTTCAACATACAGGTTTAAAAACTCCTCCCACGGTTTACGTAAATTCTGTTTTGATACCGATTTCGCAGTTAAAAGTAGATTATAGGTAATGTGGGAAACGGCAGATTTCGCCACCGAACTACAGCTTTTTGGCTTTGCAACTGTTTATTTATTTTCTCTTTTACTTTCGAACCACCTATATTCATTGTGTGCTTCAGGGAGTAAGCTTTACTGGTAATTAAATCATTATATTACAGCCAAACATACAATATTTTCTTCCGTATATTATTATTTGGTATTTGGTATAAATGACAGAATACGCGTTTAAAAATAAAAATCAATGGCTTTTAGGATGTATTCATTTCATTTGCACTATACTATATGTATATAGTTTATTTCTTATAAAAGCCGATATATCAAAGTCCAGGATGAGCAGCTAATAGGAAATTAGATACCATCAGCATTTATGATGTAGATAATAATGATTTTAGATGTTACTCGGGAAAAAGAGTATCATATCCGCACAATTAAGATTTTAATTTCTATGAAACAGTAATTTTTACACTACAGAAGGATTTATCTTATATCTTATATAAACAAATTGAAGCCATGAAAAATAAAATGCACATAATATGAAGTTTGTCATTTTGGAGAAATGTGATGGCTACAAACCTACAGAAGAATTAAAGCACAGTGGTTAATATCCAAAGGAGAGAAACTAAAGAAGAAGAAAGAGAAAATCAAGTTATAAGAACTGCTGTAAAAATGCCATTGCTGCTATTCATGTTAACATTTGAAAACGGTGAAGACATTAAAAGAATTTACGATATTAAGACATTACAATACCTAATAAACCAAATTGAGCCAGTGGGAAGCCCAAAATTGATACCTCAATACAAACGGTGCCAAAGATATGGTTATACTAAACATTTTTGTAATGGGCAACCAGTGTGTGTTAAATGTGCCAAAGGCCATCTTACAGGAGAGTGTGATAAGCCGGCAAGTATACCACTAAAATGCGCAAATTGCAATCACAGCACATCCATCAAGTTATAGAGGATGCGAAGTGTGCAAAAGAGATACAATACAAAAGAGACCAGGTAAGCAACACTAACCACAATGGAAATAATACACAAACTAGACAACCTATCATTAATAATGCACAAAGAATGGCAAATTTGACATACTCAAACATGGCTAGTAATAACAGGCCTAATAAACTGAAAACGAATCTTCAACGAAGCAAATAATGACTATGCTTAATACTATTCTAGATAAAATTACCAGATTAGAGGACCCACCTTCCCCCAAACGCCTAAACATACTTAATGGATCGTAAAGACTTAATCATTGTAACGTGGAATGACAATGGACTCCTTGGCCATCGAGAATAGCTACAAGTGTTACAAAGAACAACATAAAGATATCTGTCTAATATCAGAAATGCATTTAACAAAACAAAGCTATATACAATTTAAAGGATAGAAAGTCTATAGTACTATAATCTCTCGGATACCACTAGAGGTGGAAGCGCCGTAATAATAAAAGAAAATATTAACCATTATGACGAGAAAAAAATAGGAACAGAAGAAATACAGATAACAGCAGTTAACATAAAAATGAATAAATACAGTTTCGCAGTAAGAGCAGTTTATATCCCACCACGACATAATTTTAAAAAGAAAGTTACACAGATTTCTTACTAAAAATGTGAAAAAATTTTATCTTGGGAGATTTTAATGCCAAAAATATCATCCTCAACCTCAACAGGAAAACCAAACTATTGGCCAACCGACAGAAATAAAATACCTGAGTTACTGGATTTCTACATCACTAGAAAAATACCCAGAAACTATATTTAAAATAGAAGAAAACTTTGACTTAGACTTATATAATTCCCCAGTGATATAAGCGAAAATATAATCCAAAGAGAAATTAGACCCACATTGTGTAATAAAAAGTTTTAAAACTGAATTAAGCAATAGAATCGAACTAAGTGTACTAATAAGAACAAAAGAACAACTGGAGTACGAGCTGGAAAAAATAGTCATTGACATACAGCAATCGTCATGAAATAATACACCAGAAATTACAAGAAACAACTTAGGCAATTCCTACCCTAGAGAAATAAAAGAACTAATAAATAAGAAGAGAAAAGCAAGAAAAAATAGCAAATTACCAGATTCCCTGAAGATAAAGCAGCTCTCAACAGACTAACACAACAACTAAAACGGGAAATAATCACCATTAAAAATGAATCAATAAACACATATCTCAGAAAATTGAGGAACTATAAAAATACTGATTACTCTCTGTGGAAAGCGACTAGGAAACTTAAACGTCCAATAGTCCATATTCCACCAATAAAAGAAGACAACGGAAACTGGGCAAGATCAAATAAACAAAAAGCTGACATCTTTGCAGATCATCTTCAAAACATATTTCAATCGAATTAAGAACGAGGATTCGATTTATTTAAACAATAGAACACAAACATAATAGAAATTTCTAGGGTAGCGCCTAAGGAAATCAAAGAAAATATAAATTCTAAGAAATCACCCGGGTATGATCTGCATACAGGTGATATACTAAAACAATTGCCAAGAAAAGCTATGGTTAAACTCACTAATATAATAAACCCTGTATTTCGACTAGCATCTGGAAAGTCACTGAAATTATAATGATACCCAAACCTGGAAAACCACCATACAAAGTAAAGTCCTATATCCCTGTTTTCGAAAAACTTTTACTAAAAAGAATGAAACCACTGATAGACAGTAACAATATAATACCTTACCACCAATTTGGATTTAGGAACAAGCATTCCACTATTGACCAAGTCCACAGAATAACGAATGAAATAGAGAAAACACTGAATGAAAATAAGATCTGCACCTTTAAATCTTACTTGACTGATAGAATCTTCTGAGTAAAACAAGAAGAAGAATATTCTAAGCTCAAAGAAACTAAAGCAGGTGTACCTTAAAGAAGTGTTCTGGGGCCAGTGTTTTACCTATTGTTTACCGCCGACATACCGCAAACGCAAAATGTAAAAGTAGCCACATTTGCCATCGGTAAAACGAATCGACCAGAACACTTCAACATGCAACTAATAAAATCTATGAATGAAAAAAACAGGAAGAGTTGGCTGCTTAACGGAAGAAGGTTGGAGTCCTATATTGATAAAAAAAACTGCCAGGTTTACAATAATCCTACAGCCTTAGCACTGATGGGATAACTGATAGTGACAGGTATATAGATAAAATGGTTTTAATAATACTGTGCATAAGTTGTAAAGTCGCTAAATCTGCCGATGATGAAGCAGATGGTACATTTTGGGCTATTTATGAAAAAGAGAATACATATTGCTTTTAATTGAGTAATAGTTTCTTGGCTTTATATGCAATCTTTTCTATAATTGAGCTTCTAAGCAGTTAATACATTTTCCGGAGTATTCCTAGCTTTTGTACATGCAGATGTCTTGTGATAACCTGCATTAAGGCTGCTTGGCACAGGCTGGTGGTCCTCTTACAAAATATGTGTGTGTCCACGCCTCGGGATCTTGGTATAAGCTCAATATTACAAATTGTGTTGCATATATAATGGCAGAAGAAACATGTTCAATTTTATTATTGACTGTGGTTCTCCTATGTTTCTGAATGACTTCCTTATAATTTTAAAACTACTTTTTAAAATTCTGGTGTGCTTTATTTTGCAGAAGTTGAACGATGCACATTTGTAACGCATTACTTTAATGGATCTGGTATACCGTTCGTTTCTGTATTACTTATAATGACAGGTGGTGGCTGGTGATTTTGTTGCTTTACTCTTTTATTATTTTTGACTTTAGGCAGAACCAAATCCATTTACCTGGTGTAATTGTTTTCACTAACTTAAATTGACAAACCTAAATTTAATTTTATTACTAAAAAGCTTATTTACGATAGCTTTTAAAAGCGTTTGTTACAATTTACTAGCCTTATAAACTTTGACAGATGTTTAAACTGCGAGTAATTTGAAATTATTGAGATATATCGCATCCTCAAGCTCTGTAAGATTTTATCAGGTTTATAAATGTTATTAAAATAATTTCACACTCATATGCAATTAGATGAAAAATAATCGAAAAAAAATTCAAAGCCATATGTCACAAAATAATATGAGCGACCGTTTCCCTCTGGAAAGAATTACTCCTTTAGCTGAAACTCCAACAGGCATTGAATTATATTTGTATTTTGTTTTGATTTTTAATCTCACCGTCAGAAATATTTATTTTGATACATTTCTTATATAATTTAAATGTATATATTATTTTTTCTTACCGAAGTATGGGGGGGATGTAATGAACCTATTTTTTTGTATATATAACGTGTACTAGTACTGCAATTTTATCTACTTTCTGCCATAGTATCTAAAGCATTTATTTCTGGCGAATAGTAATCAAGTTTTTTTTCTATTTCTTTTGGTATTTTTTGATCGTTTTCCCATTTTTGGATCGTTTTCCCATTAACGTGTTTTCTTAAAACATTTTTTTGTTCGCAGTATTTGGCTGCCGTTAAAAAAGATAAAATGCAATAAATTTGTTAACTAATAAGATATTTACTCATATTTTTATTAAATTACAAAATATTATAAATTATAACGCTTTTAATTATACTTTCTGGCATTATTTGTGTATAATTAAATGTGACATTGAAAAATATTCTGCAATAGTGGGAATCAAACTATCTTTTAGTTTTACTCACCAACCACAATTCAATAAGCCTCACAGGTAAATAAAGTGAAGTCACTTGGAAATAAATAAATTAATATATTTAATCGTCAATGATTTTACATGCTTAATTAGTTTTTTCCCAACAATTAACTTATTAACTAGCCATTGAATTTTCAAAGTTTTGCCCACATTGACACTCTGATGGTCTATTGAATCACAGAGCAACCATTGATAAATCGGTAGATATAAATTCAGTTCAGATTCGGGTCAGTTGACCTCCGAAACTTGTTGTTGGCGGCTGGTTCGTAAAGTCAAAAGGTGTTTGATTTCCACTGAGACGGAAAATTTTTCTATTAATTCTCGTGACACAAATTTTCGAATAATTCTATAAAATAAATGAATAAAAATCTCGTTAAATCTAAAGCTCATTAAATTCTTTTCATTGCTGGAAGTAACAAAATGAAGTTACGGTAGTTTTCTCTAAAATTGTGTTAGATAAATTGCGAATAACGCTGTACACAATTAAAGGAGCTTTGCTTGTGTGCTTTACAGAGCAAGTGGGAAGGCTCGGCAGGAAACTGGGGGAGAGTAAGTGATCAATATAGATTAACAATGTTAACTGTTATTTAATTGTAAATCAGATACCGCTGTAGGGAATTTTGTGCTTTTCTAGAAAATAGTAGGTTAGAACTTCACTGGCTTTGTAGTGGCAGAATGAAAACTGTGCTTTAATGGTAATTTTATCTCTATAAACATTTTAGTGGTATTAATAATTTTCCGAAGGAACCGGAATAAATCCTTCCGATTTTTTCGATTCAATCTTAATAGAAGCTATTCATTGGATTATAAAAGACATTACTCCAGTGAATCTTTTATTAAAACAAACTAAATTATTTATCTTATGTAAAATTTTATGAAGTGGATTAATTTATACAAATGAGTCATTAAATATTATGACTTTACAACTTAAGGTGATTACAGCAGCCCCTTATAATTTTCGGACAAGGATATCTCAAAAAGTAATTTTTTTAGAAAATTTAAATTTGGAAAAAATAAATTAGGCAATAATATCTAGAATGTGCATATCTTTTAAAGTTTTAATTCCTTCCAGTTTCCGAGAAAAACAATCAAAGGGCTTTAAATATTGAAATATCATAATGAAAATAAATGCATTCCTCAACAGGTATTCCTAATATAATCCCCAAATTTAAGCTCTTAATCTCTTGTTAATTATTTTTTAAAATTCGCCGAAATTAGTGGCTAAAACGCCTTGTTAAGTGCTTCTTTCTAGTGTAACGCGTCTGTAACTATCGTATCGTATACTCTGAGTCATCATTCGTTTCTTGCAATGATTTACACTAGTTTACACCAGTTTAAACCAGAAAATAGTACTTAACAAGGCGTTTTAGCCACTAATTCTTAGCTTAAATTTAGGGATTATATTAAGAATAGTGCTGTTGAGGAATGCATTTATTTTCATTATGATATTTCAAAATTTAAAGCCCTTTGGTTTTTTTCTCGGAAACTGGAGGGAATTAAAATTTTAAAATATATGCATATTCTAGATATTATTGCCTTATATGTTTTGCCAAAATTTTAATTTTTTAAAAAAATTACTTTTTGAGATATCCTTGTTTGAAAATTATAAGGGGGTGCTGTAATCACCTTAAACATTATTTTTGTAACCCAAGTGTGTATTTTATATCAGAGACATTTTTTGTGTTTACGGAATAAATATACAGTGTGACTATTTGGGTATTTAGGTAAAAAGGCTGAGACACATCCAATTTTAAATTAAGTTTTGCATAATCATCCCTATGACGATGTCATTATGATATTGTGATAACGTTACCCAATTGTTTTAGTAGAAATCTATATTTTTTATGTCAAAGTTAAATACATCGTTTGATTCTAAAAACGTCAATATGTATCACTAAAATTTGGTATTTTTTAAGATACAGGATAAAGTTCCTGGTTTCAAAAATAAATTTTATAAAACGAAGTTTACATTGTAATAACAGAAACAGAAGTATTAGTTATTCTAAAGACAAAGATATTAGTAATTTGTGGATTTGAACCCTTCGAAATAGTCGGGAAAAAACTTATCGCTTACTTCACTTTCCCGACTAGCATATGTCACTTCCTTGCCCGCAAATGTCACGTACTATATGCTTCGTGTTTTCGTATCTCTCTGCTTTTTTCTGAAATCACGACTTCGGCAGCTGTTTCTGCAGCTACTCACAGTCCAGATATTTGTAAGTATATAAAGACAATTTTATTATTAAAAGTGCTGTTCAATATGTCACTAGCAAAATACTAACCAACTTGTTATAATGCCTAGCAACGGTCTCGCAGGTAACATCCTTATTTTTTTAAATCAAATTATAATATAAATTAATGCCAATATTATTATTTGAAACTTATAAAAAATTATAAGATCAAACGAACTTACCTGACGTGAAGTTTAATCTTACTTGCTTCGTCAAAGCAAGTACGATCTTGTACTCTCAATCAGTGTTGCCAGTCTAGTACAATAATTGTACTAAATCTAATACATTATTTAAGAATCTGGTACTCTAGTACACTCGAAGCAAAATCTAGTACTTTAACTTTTTTCAGCCCATTTCCATTTGACGGGTAAAATAATATATGGTTTTCGATAAAAGCTTTTTTTGCTCTTCTGAACAAAACCATCACCATTTAAAAAATATGGTACAACTTATAGAATCTGGTTAATTTTTATGGAATCTGGTAGAGGACCCCGCCCTTTTCTAATGGTAAAGTGGCGTTCCGTCAAATGTAATAAATTTTGAATATGATGTTGTACTCGACTTGTTGACCAAAAGTGTTCATGAAACCAATTCAATCCTATGACTAGTTTTTAAAATACAGGGTGTTAAAGTCGAGAAATCGTATTTCTTGAAACTACGTAATTTAATTAAAAATAAAAAAAAATAAGCATTTTTAGTTGATTGTAGCATTATTATGTCCTAGTCTAACGCAAACGTACACATAAATAGTTCAAAATGTAAATATATACAGGGTGGTACTCAGTTACATCAGGGGGAATTTTTGAAATTCTGAGAGATTCTGTATGAAATGAAAACATGGTTAAAAATAAAAACTTACATAATGTTTACTGTTCTGACATTATATAAACCCATTTTACATTATATGTATACAGGGTGATTGTTAATTTATTCCACAGAAAGGCGTTTCTTAAAAAAAATTACACTCTGTATATTAGGGAATTTGTTATTATTATTGATTATGCATTTAATATCTAGAAAACAATACTTTTTATGGAATACAGGGTGATAGACACATCTAATCCGTTTTTGATGCAGCAATAATTAAAGAAATATTCCTTTTTCAGAATCACCCTATGTTTTTCAATTCGATCCGTCAAAATGTACAAACTATTTATTTTTGTTATTAGCTTTAAGCAATTAATAACTTCATATAATTTCATAATTTTAGTATGGTCCGTTTTTGAGACTCCAATATATATATTGAACCATTAAATAAATTTAATTTGGGACAATCAGTATAAGTTTTTTTTTTTCGATATCGTTCAGAATGAACCACCGTTAGTGAATCATTAATAGCATTATGTAAAGGGTTTTTATATTTAAAGTGTATTAAAAATTAATCAGTACTTCTCGCACCTTCAAACGAAAAATATTTTGGAAGTGTGCGCGTGCGATATAATTTCTTTTATAATTCGGTTTATTTATTATTAAAGACCGGACAATTTAATTTATTCTTATCAGCGAAGTAACGGTAAGAGCGGACCTTCGATTTGAATAATACATTCTGAATAAAACAAGTTATTTACTGAACTGGTCGACACAGTAGATAAGATATTGGATTTTTATCGCCCGGGCGTAACATTTGGGGCGGGCTTATTATTACATTTACATTGCAATAATTATTTTATTAAATTTTAGTTCAAATTTGGTTGGATATTATTATATAATTACAAATGATATTATTATTTATTTTTTTATTGTGTTGTGGGATAATGTTGTTGGCTTTTTCTGTTAATATATTATTGACTAATAAATATATCAACGAGGATACACCATCATTAGTTTTATGTTTAGAGTGTTCCAATATACACTCTTTATCCTAAAGTAGCAAATATACAATTATATACAATATATACAATACAAATTAATATCAATCTTCTTCATTTGAAAAATATGTTTGTATGACTGCATATTTTTCTAAATTGTCTTCAGTGAAATTACTTCTTTTAGAAGTCAATAAATCTTTAAACCTAGAAAACGATCGTTCTACGTCACAACTCGTTACAGGAGCAAATGAAAAATGTGGAACAAAATCACAATATTTTAAAGCAGTTTCATAATCGTTAAAATTGTTCAGGGAGATTTGTTTCAGAGTCTGTAAATTTGGATTTCTTTTAATAACACAATCTATTTTATGGTTAAATTTATCTTGTAAGGGCCACTTTACGTTTTTTAAGTGTAACAATGTCGATTCAAATTTTTCCATAGCAACCGATAATTGTAAGTTACGGGTTTCAAGGAATTTTATAGTTTCTGGGAGACACGAAAAATAAGTCGCAAGAAAATTTAACTCCGACTGCAAAGTTGTTTTTGTTATTAAACCTTTACACTGAGTGATAGAGAGAGCGTCCTCTGATAAGTTGGAAATAAATACTTTTAGTCTGTCGAAATGCTCCGAAAAAAAGAACACAGCCTGTAACCAAGTTCCCCATCGTGTAATAACTGGTTGTGGAGGTAGGGGGATATTCGGACATATTTCTTTATATAAAGAAACTCGGGACGGTGCTTTTAACAAAATTTTTTTAAAACAGCTAATCAACGAATTAATGTCTGGAAAGCTGTCACGGATAAACTCACAAACTCGGTGTAACGCGTGAGCAAGGCAAGTTACATGCAGCATGTTTGGAAAATGTTCTTGTAATAGTTTCCCTGTTTTCAACATTACACTTGCCGCGTCTGAAATAAACAATAAAACTTTTGAAACGTCATTATCAATTACATTGTTCAATCCACGTTTCACTATTTCATAAATCATTTCAGCGTTCACAGTTTCACGAAACACACTAGAAACTAAATACTGTTGTGAAGTATTTTCAGCACTTAATAATCCTACAACAACATTAACAACACATCTACCCTTTATGTCAGTCGTTTCATCTGCACTAACCCAAATATATTTGCTGGAAATTTTCGTTTTTATTGCCGTCATTGCTTTATCGTACTGATTTTGAATATAATGTTTTCTAATTGTGGATTCATCCGGTATTTTACGTTTAGTATATTTACAAAGAAAATTTTTGAAAATTGTATTATTTAATTTTGTTAATGGAATATTTGCAGAAACAAATGCGTTGCATAAATCTTCATAAAAGATTTTGTCTGGACATCCCTCTAAAGATTGCATGTGTTTTTGTGTTTTCACATGTTGTGTCATACTTGACTTTCCATTAAAAACTAACACCTGATCACAATTGCGGCAGTATAATTTGTTGTCATTAAAACGACGAAAACAATCAAAGTCCGATAATAAATTTTCCATATTTACGTTTCCAGTTTCTATCACTTTTCCCTTTGAACTAAACAAATATACTCATTGGAAAAATCTAGTGATATTTTTACAAGACACTTTCTTCTCAAATCTCCTGTTTATCGACTCTTTGTTATCTTTTTACATTTTTTCAACCAACAGATACCTATATAGAGTGAGCAATTGAATTAATACATACATTACAGAAATTTAACAGACATTTATTTTATTGTCTCATCGTGTATAAGTACCATAATATCCACAGGAAATAAAAACATAAATGTTTTGTTACAAAAAATCGGTATGTACGGTATCGATAAAAGCCAAAATATTCATAAATATAATATAAGGATTGACTTTATTTGAATAAAAATATCACCGGCCACTAACCGACAATGGATCGAGAAAGTATAAGACAACATATGATGGGCCTATTTGACATTCATTTTAGGCCCTCTCTACAGCGTCTTAGTCCAAACGCTCGTAGAGTCCTAATATTTGGCCCCGATGCAATTTCTCCAACAATGAATCGGGACCAGCTAAGGCTAGAAATTTCCAATTTTCTGGAGGAAATAACAAATTCGGGGGAGGCAGCTGGGGTCCTCGATCCTCATTTTAGGCAGGAGAGTAGTGTACCACGCCAAAATATTGAGGAATAGATATTTTGTAATTATATAAGAGATAATAATAAAAAAAATATCATACAGAATATCGTTTACATTACTACACCTTAAACTCGCTTATGAAAAGTTTAACATCTTCATCAAAAAAGTTATTTTTTTTTAAGGAAAATTTCTCAGGCCACAAATTAAAGGATCTGAGGTTACTAAAAACTTTTGTAAAATATCCTACATATCCTCGGCGTTGGTGAGAAGAAAACATTAAATTTGTTTAATGAAAATGATTCAAAAGACAAAGAATATAGGTACACGATAAAAAAAAATCTCACTTTTTTGTATTAGTTTTAATGTCTATGTATATATCAGTACACTTTTTTTATCTTGTTTTAATAAAAAAAAGAGGTTTGTCCTGATAGTATTAGAATCTGCCGCACTGTCTGCCGTCTTAAATAGCGAACCCAGAATGAGACGCCTATGTGATTAAAACCAATTATTTGAACGCGATTAAAATGTCCGGTCTTTATTTATTATTAATAACATTGTTTTACAATGTATTTAGTCTGTGATGTGCTGATATGTTTGCCAATGGTGCCGGATAGATACATTAGGTAAGTGTTATTAATTATTTAATTATTGTTTCCACTTAAATCCAGAGAGAGAGTGGAATTTTGTCAAAAGGAAATCGCCTTTTTTAAAAATCATGTTTGTTAGACTTCTGTAATACCTATATATTTCACTAATTCCAGAAATGGAATAATTTTCTTTATCCAGTAGAGTGTAGGTAGCGATTTTTAAATACTGTATATTCCGAAATCAATCGTTTTAATTTTTGGTCTACACACGATTTTTTAACTCAGGGATACCCAAAGATGTATAACCGAGACAAATAGGGGTTACATTCGACTTAAAAGACACACGAATTTAAAAAAAATGTACTTTGTACTATTAGAAAGTAAAGTAAAGAAGTTATATATCATGACAATTAAAAAAAAATTGGAGATTATCCACGATTAAGCGAGAAATTTAATATAAATATCTCAAAAATTGCACATTTTTAATCAAATATTTTGACTTATGTGTACAGGGTTGCAAAGTATTTTAATATGTAAGAAGATATAATTAATTTGTAAACTCGTAAATTATTATAATTTTATGATTTGTTTATTCAAATAAAAATAATATAATTTTGTGACCCCTAACACAGATCAAAGAATAATATCTATTCATATCATCTCATACAATTGTTTATAAAATTAAACAGCAATCCTTTGTAAGTTTTTATAACTTACTGACATTTCACATGACATTTTTGAGTAATTTCTAAAAATACAATGTTACAAAATCATTTTATTTGACTTATTCAACATAAAATTTCACTCTAAATTCTCTGCTACCCGGTCATACTGTTAATACCCAGACTACTTAGTTTTTTAAATATTGCAGGTAACGGCCGAAATAGTAACAAGTAATAAATTAATCTTGGCAACCCCGCTCATTATCCAGAAAAGAAATGTCAAATATTAAAATTTTCAAGTTTTAGGTTAAATTTAATAAAAGACTCGTTTTCTTATTTTCAAAAAGTATCTAATTAAAATATATAATTGATTTATACTTTTTTTCGTATTTCCAAACCTAAGGTGAGTTAAAATCATACTTAATCATTTAAATCAAAAAAATAAAGTAAAGCTGGTCAAACAGTGTGTCCCTAAAGTCGAACGTAACCCAGATAGGATTGTTTACAAAATTTCTGAAGCCAACGCTAAGCGTCTTCGGCAGAAACACAAACATCTAATTGAACATTGTAGCTAATTTTACGGTGTTCTTAACAGTAGTATTGCAATCGTTCTCATACGAGATGTGAAATCTAACAACCGCATAATAAGAAAATCGATATTTTTAAAAGTTGTAAACCGGTTTTTTTCATTCATCATTTTTCAAATTAGACTCGCAAATTTGTTTATCAGATGTTCGTCCCATAGGCGTACAGAAATACATTTAAATACCATAAAAACGTATTTAGCCACAATAAATTATTAGTAACTTTACATTATTTAACGATTTACTTTAAAAATGTTTGATTAACTTTAATAAATTTTGAATAAACTGAGGTAGTAATCGGATAAAGCCTTTTCAATGACTTTGCGAACAGTTATTTTGATTAAACTTAATTAAAATACCACAAATAAATAAAAAAAATCTAGGCAAATAGGTATTTTCAATCCAATAAAATAGTATCAAATGTTAGAGCTGGATTTATAAACTTCGTTCAGTTGGCGTTCAGTTCACGTTCAGTTCACGCTCAGTTCAAGTTGGTTAGTTCGTGCTGGACCCAATTTATATAGTCGTTGGTCGTTGGTTCATCTCTGCGAATTTTGACATTTGATTTGACAAAACATAACCACAAACTTTACGAAATATTTTGTTTTAATTATATTTGTAGATGGTATTGGTTATAAAATAATTATAAATTCGTTATAACTTCGTATCCAAAACAAACACTCGAAGCAAAATCTAGTACTTTTACTTTTTTAGCCTGTTTCCATTTGGACGACGGGTAAAATATATTATTGTTTGTGTTCGTTCTCGATAAAAGCTTTTTTTGCTTTTTAATGAACCAAACCACCACAATTCGAGAAATAGGGTACAATTCATACAATCTGGTACATTTATATGGAATCTGGTACATTTCTCAGACAAATCTGGTACATAACAAAAATATATTCTGGCAACACTGCTCTCAATACTCTGCTTTAGTCATTTCATAGCATTTTGGTAGCAACAAACGGAGGACTGTAAAATGATTGGATGGGTTTGAGGCTTATTTTCTTTGACTAGGCGTCAGGTAAATTCGTTTGATCTTATAATTATACACACATCTCCAAAAGTGTTGGCCCCCAAGGTATTTTTAAAAATAATGAAATTGAATTTTGAAAATATAGCGAATCTTATTCTTTATTTTAATACCAAACTATGTGATACAAATCATATGTAATTTGCTTTCTTAATAATGCAGAATAAAGCACATTACAAAAAAATTTCCAAAAATTGTAAGTAATAAAATTTTATTTTTTGTGAAAAAATGTTATATCGTAACAAAAACATAACTTAATAGTATGTATTATCGCCCTTCCTTTTAATCAATTGGATAACGCGTCGTGGCATCCCGCGCATCCGGTTATCAATTAAATGATCAGATATACTGTCCCAATCTTCTTGAACAGCTACAGTCAAGTCCTGGAGGGTTGAAGGGGGTTTTCTCGATTGGATGTTGCTCTGCCAAGATTATCCCATACATGCTCAATGGGATTCATGTCTGGTGAGTTTGGCAACCAGTTAATTATTTGGATAAATTCTTCCTGCAGCATGTTTTGTTGCCTTTGCTTGCGATGCCATCTGGCATTTTCGTCTTGAAAAATAAAGCTCTTTCCAAATTCGCTGTGCAAAGGCTGAATGATTGGTTGAATAATATTTTCAGCGTATATGATACCTGTTATAGTTCTCTCGATCAAAATAAGTGTTGTGCGGTGACCAAACATTATACTTCCCAAAACATTACTGATACGCCTTGATAGGGAATAACACCTCTTGCCAAAGTAAGTCGTCCCTGTTTGCATGGACCTCTCCAGACTCTTTCTCGCCGGCTATCACTCTGTGGGTCAAACCCTGACTCGTCCGAAAAAAGGATGTTGCGCCATTGTGGTAAAAGGCCAGTTCCTGTGCACTTGAGCCCATTGGCGACGTGCAGCTCTGTGAGGGGCACTCTTAAAGATCTTCTTGCCCTTAGTTATGAGGAATGTTTTTTTTTCTTATGGTACTTCTCGAAACTACCCTCCGGTACTTTCGCAAAAAAACACTTTGAAGGGTTGTTAACGTTATAATTCGGTTCCTTCAGGTAAAAATTTCCATGTACTGGTCTTCTCTCTCTGATGTCACTCTGTGTCAACTAGTCACGGTCCTTCGCACAACACTGCTCGTTTTCTGGAAAAAGGCCACTATACTCCTTACCAAAGTCCGTGAAATATTTAGATGACATGCAAACTGGTTATTTGACAAATCCACTATTCTTACCCGGACAAACTGAGAAATCGGATGATCTGGCATTTTATGACAATTTTACTTGATACTTTAATACTCGATCTCAACTTTGAACTGATTTCTTTTCAAATGGTGCATATTTTCGGACGAAAACAGTTTTTTGCTTACAACCTGTTGTGTTTATGTATACATAGTATACATAGTATACATAGTAGAAAGACGGGCATTTGGAAAAACATGGGGATTAAAACCAAAAATGGTCTTCTGGCTATATTTGGCAATAACATGACCCATGATAACTTATAGAGCGGTTGTTTGGTGGCCAAAAGTAAACCAGAAAACAGCCCTCAATACCCTCTCAGGAGTACAGAGGCTGGCATGCCTTTGTATTACAGGAGCACTGAGAAGTACACCGACAGCCTCTATGGAAATCATTCTAAACCTCCCACCTCTTGACCTAGTCATAAAGGGGGAGGCCAGAATGAGTGCATACAGACTGGAAATCTTCAACAACTGGAACCCACTGGGACATATAAAATATACCACCTCCTAACCTTTAACAGACTCTTCCAGGTCAACTGTAACTGGAACGAGGTAAATAAAGAGATAGATAAATACTTGCTTAGCGGTCTCGTATGGTATACGGATGGATCTAAAACTAACAAGGGAACAGGCTCTGGCGTACATGGAGTTAAACCCAAATGCGACATTATCGTCTCACTGGGAAAACATGCCACTGTATTTCAGGGTGAAATACATGCAATCGAATTGTGTGTACGAGTGAATTTAAGAAGGAAGTACAAAAAACAAACCATCCTAATTCTCTCAGATAGCCAAGCAGCCTTAAAGGCTCTTGATTCAAACAGAATCAAGTCAAATTTTGTCTGGAACTGCCTTGGAACACTAAATGATCTGGCAACCCACAACAAGGTAAAACTACCGTGGGTACCAGGGAACAAAGGTATCCAAGGAAATGAAAAGGCTGATGAACTAGCCAAAGAGGGATCAGATCTACCATTCACAGGACCCGAACCTGTATTTGGGATAAGCAAAACCTCTGCTCGACACCTTCATGTGATTGGATTATACAAAGATTCCACTACGTGTAGACTCTGCATGGAAGACGAAGAAACCTCATACCATGTGATCTTCGAATGCGAAGCTCTTACTAGGTAACGTTTCATCCTTTTCGGCCTAGAACCGAAAAGAACGCCCCAGGAACACTTGGTATTAAAACTAACCAAAGACACAGGGCTATTCCAAAGATAGTACTTGAATACGGGGAAAGCAGGTGAATACAATAGACCCACGAGGCAGCAGTGTTCTTTGCCAAACCTAACCCTAACTACTTACAACCGATAAAGATGTATGATAAGGTAATGAAGAATGTATAAACAAAAAATAGTCACCTTACATTGACCGCGGTAAAAGTTACCAAGGGGGGCCAAGACTTTTGGAGATGTGTGTATTTCTGTCTCGTCTTGTAAATAAGATCTTGTCGCTGTTAAAAACATGTTGCAATAACAATTACGATAGAACATTTTATTTATATTTAACTGAGTACAAATTAAAAAAATTCTATCAGCATTTGAGCTGAAAAATGAAACTGAGAAAAAATCCAAACTATCAGCTAAAAACTGCCTTGGCGAATCCGTCTGTTTTAGACAGTAGAAAACATATTCGAATTATCTGTCTAACCTTCTGCTGTCCGGATAGTATCATAATTGACTTCTTTTTTACCAGCCACAGATGTAGAGGCATGTCTAGTGCTATAAGGGGTAAATAGTCTGGTTTACAAGTGCTGTTTCGTCATAAACCTAGGATAGAGCACCGAAAATTATTTTGGTCATATTTAATTTGAAACGGCCTCTAAAACACACCATCAAGTGGACGATAGGTGCCAAACTATAATTGCAAACAATAACGTAAAAAAAGAAAGGTTTGGTTTTTATACTACTATTTTTTGAGATAAGCAACATTTGAAAAAATTATCTTTTTTACATTTGATTGAATTCCCAAAACGCTTTGCTAAAACTGTATGACTTATTTTTGAAACTTTAGGGGCCCGTTTAGGGTAATAGTGATGGTTATTCAAAATATAAGTCGAACTAAAGTGTTTCGGCGTTTTTTGCCTAAACCTTGCCTAACGTAGATAAGTTGAGGTTTCCAACCCAAATAGCCACACTGTATATTAATAGACATATTTGGGAAACAAAAATTATTGTAATCTATTAAAATAATTCTATACTTATATGACAAACGTAAAATTCCAAATACTTTCAAATATTTTGACGCTACACGAATTTTCAATTTATAGAATACACAACAAATTAAAGTAAGTGCCTAAAGTTGCATCATTATCAGGAATGCCCTTAATTTTGTTGAACTTTCAGTTATGTATCAATGATAAGAATAAGCTAACTCAAACGGTATGTTTTTAGTCAAAATTGAAAATAAAGCTTAAATAGACAAAAAACATTCGCAAAGTAGTTACTTTACGCACGCTTATGTTACTTTACCGCACACATATGTGACTTTTTCGTAGTATTATGAGACATTGTTAAGTTTGCGAACGTGTGATTTTAATAGTGACCGCAGAAAAAGTTTTAATGCTTATTCTTTTTCATTTACCATGAATCATCGCTCAAGGTTTTTGCTAAGAAAACTTTCTAATTTAAAATAAATCTTAAGCTCCAAAGCTTTATTAAATTCGATGAACTGTTATACTCCATTTAATCACCAGATGTCCCTTAAGGATATTATTTCAGTAACTTTATAACAACTAAATTAAAATCAGTGATTTACTCTTATCTTGTGACAGACTGCTGTTCTTTTCCGAACAAAAGTGCTGTTTTAGTATTATCTAAATAATCTGTCGAGTTTTCTTTCTTAAGCGTCAGCAAGGTTTTCATTAATCCAAAACCTTACGTGACCATAACAGTTTTAGCGTTTTATGAACTTCTGGTTTCGATCAGATTTTATCGAGTCTGCAAACTGTCATTCACCTTTTAGGGAGTGATAGAGATTCTCTAGCACCCTTCAATCCTCACGCAAGTACTCACAGGGTGGCCTCAGCAAGGAACTGGCCAATACATATAAGTTTTTTGATACATTTTGCTTAAAATAATGTTTATTTATTTTAAATATAGATACAGGAAAAGATTTTTCATACTGTTTCGTTTAATATCATAAATTTCATAAAATTCATCAAAATTCCATCGAATGGTAGACAAGTAAAGTGTTTTAAAATTACAAAATAAACTCAGATCGTGTCTACTTCGATAAAGCGCCACTGGTTTTGTTTTAACAAAACGTATAAATTCTTTAATGATGCCACCTTCATCAAAAATTCAAATTCGCGAAATCCCCTTAATAAAATTGTATACTTCATTACTTTCATTAGGGTACATGGAAAGATGAGTCATCCTGTAAGTACGCTCCGTCGTTGTATATCCCTGAAACCTTATCCCAAATAAACATTAAAACCAAATGGCTGAAAGAGGCGTAAGTGGTTTCTCTTCAGACAAATACAAAATAAGCTGTTTGTAAGCTGTTTTTAAGACGATTTAAAACAAAAATTGAATTTCGAAAAGTACACAGATTTTTCGACTTTTGTCTTAATTAAATCGTACGCCAATAATTAAGTTTTGGTGTCATTCTGAAGTTTGTGAACAAACAGGAAGTTTGTTTTTAAAAGAGTGGTTACATTAAACGACAAGTTATAAATAAAACATTTTGTTAAGGCTGGGTTGTACAATAGGTAGTTAAAATATAATTTTAGTTTAAACTGTCAATATCGTTGGATAATCATCGGTTATTGTTGAACATAGTTTTAAAAATGTTATTTGTACTTTGAATATAACCAGTTAAAAATTAAACTTCTATTAGCTAAACCTAATTTATAGCTATTTGTGCAACCCGCCTTAAAAAAAGTTTAATATTTTCCGTCAAGCAATCGGTATAGAAAATAAAGGAATATTATTTATGTTATATAGTGCTTTCATTTCAAAACTATCCAATCGAATATTTACCGCAGAAGCCACACCCCCCATCAATTTTGGAGGATGCACAATGGGTTTAGTGAGACCTAATTACCGTAGGGCAACCCACCCCCCACATGTTATAGATACAGAAGGGTTAGGAGGCGCTGAAGGGATGAAACTTGAAAAGAGGCAATATAAAATTTGTTTTTTTTTAATGTTAAGTAAAATCAAAACTTAATTTGACTGGCTGGTTTTGAAAAGAAATCACTGTAAATTTGTTTACAAATCGAGAACGTCGAATGCTTTAAAATTCAACAGATACAGCCAACAAGAATCTAAACATGCAGCATGTTGTGTCCGAGGAAAATATCTTTAGGCGAATTCGTGTCACCATCTCGACACTTTGCTATAATAATAGGTAATGAGTTACCATTACCGCAGCAAAAAGATGGGATCTCTTTTTTATACAACGCATTGACCTACTTCTATAAGTTTAATTACTGATTTAATAACAGATTTATTATAGGTTAGAACGTCGCAAAGAGCTGCTTCTCTTATATCGACCGGTGGTAGCCGATACTCACCGAACACAAATCTTTTAATAAAAGAGAGCGTCGGGAAATCGTAGAGGATATGCTCGATGGTCTCATCTTCTTGTTCGCACCCCCTGAAGAGTGCGGATTCTGACAGCCCCATGGTATGAAGATGCTTTCATACTTGGCAATAACCAGTTAGAATGCCTGTGACCAGGCGCAAATTTTGTCTAGTCATAGTCAAGTATTTGTTTGCTGTATTGTTGTTAGGATATTTTAGAAACTCTCTGGCAGTTTCTTATTTCATCCCATCTTTCCTTAAATTTCACAAGGGAATGTTCTTTAATCAGGTCTATCACTGCCGATTTTGTCAGGTCAATAGAAGGGCCGAAACGTATTTAGTTGGCTGCCTTCTTGGCCAGTGAATCAACAAGACGGTTACCTTTCGATGTGACGTGATCTTTGATACATCTTAAGGTGACCACATTGTTGATGGATACTTAGGCCAAAGCTTCGTGATATTCTAGTACTAACCCTGAGTAAATTCGTGGTCTGTTCAGGGTGAGTACTGCTTGTTTACTATCTGTATAGATGAGAATGTACCTTCCAGTGATATTGTTACTGGTGATTTTTTTTGCTGCTATGAGAATCCCGTGAGCTCTGGTACTACTGCTCACAATCCATTTTATGTGTAGGTTTAAAGGATCTAGAGTATATTCCACATTCTGAGCCTTGTTTTGTTTTTAAACTATGTTTTCTAAATGTGAGATCTATGTTGACTTGCTGTCAAAGGTGAGACCTAAGTACTTCACCTCTGTTGCAAAGTTTAGTTTTGTGTTTAGGAGTTCTGGAAGTTTTAATGCCATTTTCATCCTTTTCCTTATGAAAAGGACCATTTCTGTCTTCTTGGGATTGATAGACAGTGGTCCTAGTACCACTGTTCTATAATTTTGAGAACTATTTGCATTATTTCGCAAAGTATGTTCTCAAAATTCCTTGTTTGCAGAATGATCAGATCATTTGCACTGCATACTCTATTATGTAGTGACTGTCATTATTGAGGCGGCTGATGGTGAAGGTGATAGCACCCCACCCTGTGGATATCCCCTCGCAACCAAGCCTCTTATATTCACATCTGCTACACTTATGTATACTGTTCACTTTGAGAGCATGTTATGGATCCATCCACTATCCTTCTTTGTCTATGAAAACACCCAAGGCGGATTCCTTATTGTCCAGTGGTGTCTCTATCCGGCCAGCAGCAGTAGATCTGCCTAGGGTGTATGCATGTTGATTTGGGTGTAGTAGTATTGTTGTAATCACCTCATCCCTTATGTACCTTTCGTATAGCCTTTCTAATGTCTTCATGGAAAAGGATGTCAGGCTAATTGGTCGGTATGTTTTTTGGGATACTGTAATCCATCCTTATAAGTTTGGGTGTGAATACCACTTTCACCTATCTTTATTTTTTGGTGATATACCTCAGGTGATACCTTTGGTACCTTTGATGATATACCAACGAGGATCTGAATCTACCAGATGCGGTGTGGGTTCTTTCAGACCCCACTGAAGTAGGTCTGGATAGATACCGTTAGGTCCTGGTGATTTAAATGAAGAGAAGGTGAATTTTGACCGCCTAATTTTGTTATCGTCTACAATGTGTTTGCCAATCATAGTCAGATGGGTTGTATTCTTCCTCTGCCCAGTCGGCCACGTCTGTGATGACCGAGTCAGGGAAGTGTGATGACAGCAGAAGTGTGATGCTATCTTCGAGGTTGGCAATTTTCATGCTATCATCTTTGATTAGCGCACCAATGCTGCAGAGTGGATCTTGTGAGAGAGCCTTTTGAAGCCTCGCCACTTGCGGGAAATTCTTGAAACGAGGGGTAAACCACTGGAAATTTTGTACATTAGTGCACATTGTGCCCCAAATAGTACATAAAAAGTACACAAGTTAAAATTAGACTGATGAGCTAAAAAAAGTGTCACATAGGTCTCAGATATTAAAACTAGGTCGGCGACTTCCTCAACATATTTTTTTTTCTCTGGGCCAAACACATAATACAGATTGCTTCTCAAAGTCGCCCATTGTTTCTCCATCCAACTGCTTAAATTTTAATACACTGGTTATGATTTCATTTGTAAAATTTTAATTTATTAGCTTATCGTCTGATATTCCAATAAGATTTACTTATCTTCGAGGAGCCCAACACCTTTGGAATTGGAAATTGAAACCTCCCAAAGACGGCATACCCAATAAATATACTATTTTTACTTTTATACATTGTTTCTTCTTGTCCATGCTTTATAATACACGTTTCAAAATTGCTTGGTAGAACAAAGTACGAACGTAATTTATAACAAAATGTTTTTTTAATTGTTGTTTAGTGTATCTACACCTTTATAGTCAATAAAATAAATAATTTCTTATTGTATGTAAATAACATTTTGTGTGAAAAATAAGACAACGAAAATCATTTATTGTTTTATAGCAAGTAAACAGTTTAAATTTTAAACAAACTAATTTTTAAGAAACAAAGGTTGTACATTTATTTTGTATATAACTCAAGAATTAATTGAGAAAAATTGCTACTGATTAGCCTTATAAGGATAAGAAATTTAAGAATATGTACGGCAATTTATTTTGTTGCAGTGAATATGTTTCTTGTAGTAAACGTTTCTCTATATACAGGGTGACACACCGAAAACTTCCCATCCTGAATATCTTTCTTCCAGCAAATAGTATGAAAAATCGCAAAAACCCGTTAATTTTATTTCCAAGGGGGACACCGACAATGAATACTTTTAACACTCGTGGCTCAACCTACTAGGAGGGGTAAATGTTACCCTTAAAATCTTAAATGGGAAAGAGGGTTAAGTGGCACATCATTTTAAAGGGCGTTTAATTTTCTTTCAAATGGTACCCTAATTTATATTTTCTATTGACCAGCAGGTTCCAAAAAATTCCGTTTCAAAGTTACAGAAGTTGGAACGTGTCTGCACTGAAATTCTAGGTTTTCATGTTAGTACGAGGGTTTGTCTTTTATATTTCGGGGTTAGAGAACAAAAACAAATATTAATCATCGCAAATTGCTTTATTGTTTTTCAAAATATTCTGAAGATCTATACACTTCTGCATGCGTTTAAACCAATTGTCGAAGCACGTTTGCCACTCTGATTGAGGTATCTCCAAAAATGCATTCTGAATGCATCAACCGCTTCTTCAGGTGTCGAAAAACGTTGACCTCTAAGTTTATATTTTAGGTACGGAAATAAAAAGAAGTCATTCGGTACCAAGTCAGGACTATACGGCGGATGACTCATCACATCGACGTTTTGAGTGCTCAAAAATGCAGTTGTTTGAGCCGATGTATAAGAGCTCGCATTGTCGTGGTGAAGAGTGATCCGTCTTCGGCGGTTGGATTTCCTCATTTCTTAGAAGAAAACTTGCAAATAAATGGATGTGTACCACTCAGAATTGACTGTTCGGCGTTGTTTTAGTGGTACGGTTGCGACATGTCCAGGTTTTCCGAAAAAACAGGCGACCATTTGCTTGAAAGTGCTTCGTGCGCTAACAAATTTTGTTGGATTTGGCTCATCTTGAAACACCCATACAGTCGACTGCTGTTTATTTTCGGGCTCATACGCGTAAATCCACGATTTGTCACCTGTCACTATGTTATAGACGTGTTTCGAAGCACTGCGATCTTTTTTTTGAGAATTTCTTTCGACCAATCGACACGAACCTTTTTTTGAAAGATTGATGACAAATTGTGCGGTATCCATCGCGAAAAAAATTTTTGACAGTCAAATGTTCATACAATATTGAATGTATGCTGGTCCCACTAATGCCTTTGTCTCAATCTCACGATGGGTCACATGACGATCTTTCAATATCAGTTCGCGCACAGCATCAATGATTTACAACAACTGATTTTCGACGACCTTTACGAAATTCGTCTTGGACCGAACTACGACCTCGATTGAATTCACCATACCATCGATAAACACTAGTCCTTGATGGAGCTTCATCGCCAAAAATTGAATTAAGTTCATCGATGCACTGTTCGGTGTAATATATTTGGAAATGCAATTATTGGACCTTTATTTATTGAAGGAAATTTGACAGGCGATTATCTTAATATGCTTCAAGAGACTATTGATTATCTTATAACTCACGAACTAGAAACTCAAACTGATGCAGAATGCAGGTAATTTGGTTTAGGAGGAGGATCTGTTACACCTCATTTTTTCCTTCCCGTCCGATACCTTAAATCCGTTGTTTATGAAACACAACCTGCTTTATAACAAATAATATTTATTACTTACATTTTCTAAAAAAAAATAATGTAGGTTTGGGTTGAATTCAAAAAGTCCGTATTTAGCTAATCGGCCATATTGGGTTGTCAATAGCCACGCCTAGTGATACCGTTTTAAATGTTTGAAAAAGATGCTTATAGCGTCTCCCTACCTTCTAACTCCATGTAATTAGGATACCATTGGAAAGAGAATTAAACGCTCTTTAAAATGATGTGCCACTTGGGACCCTTTCCCATTTAAGATTTTAAGACTAACATCTACCCCCCTAGGAGGTTAAGCCACGAGTATTAAAAGTATTTATTGTAGGTGTCACCCTTGAAAATTAAATTGACGGGTATTTTCGATTTCTTATATTATTTATTGGAAGGAACATATTCAGAGTGGGATGTTTTCGGTGTGTCACCATGTATGTTAACTTTTTCTCAAAATATATCTGTTTTTTATACCATTAATTATGTTTTGGTGTACAGGATGATACTTACTATTCAAAATTTTCATTTAATCTGAAAAAAGCAACGTCCTATTTACAGAACTCACAGTAGCTTATAAAATATGTATCATGTTATACAGTCTGATAATATACAGGATGTTAGTACATTCGACACCCTAGAAAGCTCTCGTTAATGGATGAATTTTAATATAGGAACATGAACCGTAGTTACCGAGATATAGGGTGTTAAAATTTGAAATCAAAACTCAAAATTTGCCATAAATCAAAAACTCCTTTTAATATTTTTTGAAATTTGGTGACCAATATGCTCTTTAAGACAGCAATATTTTGACATGAACGAACTTTTAAAAAATTAAGCCAGTCGCGCGCTCTCTTTTTTTAATTTGCAGAAATTTGCTTCTAAACAAAGTCTGCATGTAATTAGATAATTTGTATCGACTCAATATTTCTACTTTCTAATCTAGTAAGCACGTGTCAAATTTTTAATAGTTCATGTATTTGAGAAGATCTTGTAGATCAAAATTGAAAAAATATTTAGAGACGTTTATGTGAAATTTAGAATTTTGATTTAAAATTTTTAACACCCTGTCTCTCGGTAACTAAGCTCTTTAAAAACCGTTGTCGATCGAATATACTAAAATAAAAAATTAATATAAATAGAGCTTTATGTGATGCAATAAATATTAAAAAGAAAACACATTTTCCCGGGATTTTTTACACATACTACTTAAATCAAGAATTGCTAAAATCAATAGATAATTCAAGCACGTTTAGTTTGCTGTTGTGTCACATTGTGCTCTCGTGTACATTGTTCGATTTAATTAAATGTATTTCAGTAGGTAACGTACGTTCAGAGCGCATAATTTGCAATATGTACGTACATACGCTCATACGTACTGCGGGTTAGATGTAATGCAAATCAATTTTGTAAATTTTCTCCATTCCTGCTTCCAGTAAACTAGAAAATAAATTATTTTCCATATCGTTAGAAATATGGATTTAAGAATTTGTATATAACACCCGCATAATTTTAGCAGGTGATTCTAAATGCAAAAAAATGTAGGTGCTAAACTCCAAGGTTATAGCTTGAGACCGCTTAAACTTTGAATCAACACCCCCAACGAACAATGACGTAACTCAACATACGTCTTTGTTTAACTGTAACACTACTACATACTATGAAAAAAAAAAGGAGTCCGACAGTATAAACGACGTATGTTTACGAGATATATTTCCGTAGACATTAAAGCGGTATAAAGATGTAAACAACATAGTTAAAATTAAATTTTTCCAAGGAACAACAATACAATATCCATTACAAATAAATAGATTTACTTACGTACGTCTATTCTATGGCAACTTTACCGAACATACCCTTAAAATATACAAGTTTTTTCTTATTACAGTACTTTTAGTCATATTAAAACAATATTTTTTTAGTTTCATTCTTGTTTTTGTTGCGTGTGTGAAGTTAGCATCTCAAATCTCAGCATCTTATATTTTGAGTAGAGTTCTTATGGCATCCGATATAGTTCTATAGTTCCTGATACTCTTTTTCAATGGTTCTGTCGAATTTAGTACCGAAAAATGCAATTTAAAAAATGAGATGCTAACGACCGGAAGTTAGCATCCCAATATTATAAAAGATATAAAATAAATAAAAGCATACAGTAAATCGATAGTTTACAAATAGTTCTAGAATTCTTGTTCATTTGTATAGCTAAATTATTCCATTTATAACTCTAGCATTTTTAAAATAATTATAAATAATGATTGCACATATGAATTTTAGACGATAGTAAAATGCTGTCATAATATGACAACTGCTAGTATACATAATGCTTCTAAACTACAATGCTTTTAAATGATAATTTGGCTCTTTCTGTATTGAGACCCGAAAAGTTCTAGCAACTTGCACTTTTTGAAAAATTTCAAGCATTAATAACAAATAGAAATTATAGACTATAATGGGATGCTGTCATAATATGACGAGTTCTAGAATATACAATGCTTCTAAATGATAACTTGACTCTCTCTGCATGGAATCCCGAAGAGTTCTAGCCTCTAGAACTTTTTGAATAATTTTAAGTATTGTTACCAATTAGAAATTATAGAATATAGTGAGATGCTGTCATATTATGACGAGTTATAGAATATTAATTACTTCTAAATGATAACATAATTCTCTTTGCATTGAGACCCAAAGAGTTCTAGTCTCTAGCACTTTTTCAATAATTTTAATAAAAAAAAAAATAATAAAGAAAAATTATAGACTATAGTGAGATGCTGTCATATTATGACGAATTCTAGAATATGCAATGCTTCCAAATGATAACTTGACTCTTTCTGTTGCATTAAGACCTGAAGAGTTCTAGTCTCTGGCACGTTTTTAATAATTGTATGCATTAATAACAAACAGCAATTATAGACCATAGTGAGATGCTGGCACATTATAATGAGTTATAGAATATATAACGCTTCTAAATGATATATAGACTATCTTTGCATGAAGTCGTGAATAGTTCTAGCCTCCAGCACTTTTTGAATAATTTTAAGTATTAATAATAAATAGAAATTATAAACTATGAGATGCTGTCATATTATGACGAGTTCTAGAATATACCATGCTTCTAAATGATAATTTGATTGTTATAGCCTCTAACACTTTCTCAATAATTGTATTAACAATGAACAGAAATTATATACCATAATAGGATGCTGGCACATTATGACGAGTTCTATATTATAAAACGCATCTAAATGATGATTACAGTCTCTCTGCATTAAGAACCAAATAGTCCTAATTCTAACTATAGTTCATAATTTTTGTTTAATATTATTACTCAAAATTATTGAAAAAGTGCTAGAGGCTAGAACTCTTTAGGCCTCAATGCAGAGAGAGACAAGTTATCATTTAGAACCATTATATATTTTATAACTCGTCATAATGTAACAGCATCTCATTATAGTCTATAATTTCTGTTGTTAATACTTAAAATTATTTAAAAAGTGCTAGAGGCTAAAACTCTTCGTGACTCCATGCAGAGATAGTCTAGTTATCATTTAAAAGCATTATATATTCCAGAACTCGTCATAATATGACAGCATCATACTATAATTTTAAGCTAATTAATATTAATTAATATTAACTTCTTACATGATGAAAAAAAAAAATAAATTATGAATTAATCTTTTTATTAAAAAATATCATTCAATACATTTATTTTTATTAAAAGTAAAAATGGAATAAAGGGTACAAAAACTACAATTTATAATTTTAATCATCTTCTTCCTCTTTATTGTCGTCTTCCGGCTGCTGGTAAATTTCAAACTGGTCTTCATTATTGTCTTCAACGACATTTGTCTCAAGTTCTTCCATGATTTCGGGGTCAAAGGTTCCATCTTCGTTAATGTCGCTCTGATATGGTAGAGCATTGAGACAAGCTTGCCCATTACATTGGCCACAAGCTAAAGAGCAATGCAAGCCCGCTTTCCTGCATTCGCATCGCGAACCACAACCACTCTTGCAGTTGCAGAAAATTGTATTTAGCAAATCTTCTGGAGCAGGTGGTAAAATTGTCATGATGAAGAAGAAATCCGCCATCAATAATGAACGTCACATTATTTTCATTGAGAACAAAATCAATTGGGCTCATGTTGTCATACAATGACGATTTTGTTGTTTTTCTCATGCCATCATTATCAAATAGAGCTGTTGGATACGGACTCAATTCATATTGAAGATATTCTTCAAGATTACTTTCAAATTGTTTGCTGACAGTAATTCTTTGGAAGAGTAATAATGGATCCACTGCAACTTTACAATCATTTATTTTTACAGATTTGTTAACACTGGAAAGCGGCATTACTTTTTCGGAACGTTTCAACTTTATTTCATTAAATGATAAGCCGGCGATCTTCTTCATAGACTTTAATCCAATTTCGTAATTTTACCGTATGAAAAATTTTTTTTAACAAAATTTGTAGAGACCTTTTATATTCTACAAAATTGATAATAAATACAAGTAGCAAAAAACCCATAAGAAATGAGATATTTATAAAAAAAAGCCCAAAAACCGATTTTTGTGACCTTTGACCTTGAAATTTAATAGTTGCGTAAACCCTACCACATGTAGGTTTTGAGACAAATTTTAGGGTGTCAATATACAAGTATTTACAGACTTACATCTGGATATCTCGAATTCCGAGATTCTTACCTCATTTAAGCTTAAATGACTGGACTATTACAACGTACCATTATTGAAAAAGTGCTAGAGGCTAGAACTCTTTGGGTCTTAATGCAAAGAGATTTATGTTATCATTTAAAAGCATTAAATATTCTAGAACTCGTCATAATATGACAGCATCATACTATAATCTATTTTTGTTTATTATTATATTAATGCCTAAAATTACAGAAAAAGTTCTAGAAGCTAGAATTCTTTGGGTCTCAATGCACATAGAAATATGTTATCATTTAGAAGCAATATATATTCTATAACTTGTCATAATGTGCTAGCATCGCACTATGGTCTATGATTTCTGTTTGTTAATAATACATTAAATTATTGAAAACGTGCTAGATAGAACTCTTAGGGATTGCATGCAGTGAGTCAAGTTATCATTTAGAAGCATTGCATATTCTAGAACTCTTCATAATATGACAGCATCTCACTATAGTCTATAATTTGTATTTATTATTATTATTATTATTATTATTACTCAAATTTTTTCAAAAATTGCTAGATGGTGGAACAAACGAACAAGAACTATTCGTAAACTATCGATTTACCGTCTGATTTTTTTATTATATTGGGATGCTAACTTCCGGTAGTTAGTATCTCATTTTTTAAATTATATTTTTCGGTACTAAATTAGACAAAACTATTGACAAAAATATTAAAAACTATAAAACTATATCGGATGCCATAAGAACTTTGCTCAAAATATGAGATGCTAAAATTTGAGATGCTAACTTCACATACGGGTTGTCGTTCCTATTAATGATCATCAAACATTTTTAATTTGAGATACGTCTTTTTTTTTAGTTAACGACATTTTTTTAGTGTACATAATTTTGCATAAATAAAAAACTATTAACTTTTATATAAAGATGTCGCTAGTAATAAAAATAAATTGTTTTGTATAAAACAATTGAAAGAATTAAGATAGACGAAGAAATGTACGTGTTGTGAATATATTTTACATTTTACGCTCTCCTAAAAAAAAGGACAAAGTGAGATATTATGTCATAGTTCGTTTGGGGTGTCGTTATACATCACAAACGACCGAAACCAATAAGGACAAACTGCCTTCTCTAGCCTTTTTCAGGGAGACTAATACAAGACACAAAACAAAGATCAATTGCCTCCATTGACAAGCTCAAGGATAATTATTACCATATATTATTAAGAGATAGAAAAACAATAACAAGGATATATAAATTTCATATATTAAAGCAGAGATATCTATATATACCCACCTAGCACTTAAGCATCTCTTCTAAGTTAATAAGTTGAAATTGTACTTTTAATGTAACCCAAACATCTTTTACACCAGGCATTGCAATCTGAAACAATAGACAATGATTTATAAAACTGTTTGGTTTTTATCCTCCCTGCTCCATACATCTCTTTCTTAAACGATGACGCTGTATGACTTTTATATGTGCTGTTGGGGAACTAGCGAGTCTGTGACCATGCCGAGGATGTGGTAGTTATTAATCCCACTCATCAGCTCCATATAAACCCATCGCAGTTCTTCATTGCATTGACTACCTACCTTTAGCCAAATGTAGAGAGTGGTTAGGTCCAGAATTGTCTCCATCGCGTCCGTCGGTGTAGTTGACATTGCCCCAGTGATGGCGAGGTACGCAAGTCACTGGATTCCAGGCGTCCATTGTCCCCCCAGATGACAGAGCCGTACCCATGGATGTTAGCTTGATAAATCAACTGGCGCAGTTGACGATTGATTGATTGCCTTTCCAGTTGGGGGTTCTAGGTAATTTTTTAATCTAGGATTATCCCCTGATATTTCAAGGTAGGTTGTCGAAGCTTGTCTAGCTTTCTTCTCTTGGAAAAGGAAACGATAACAGTTTTCCTGGAATTAGCAGACATCTGCTCCCTCTCGCACCATCTGTTGATCGTATTTAGGACTTGTTAAAGGATGTTGGAGATCACCTCTTCATGCTTTCCCCTTATGATAATCAGATCCTCCACATAGTATTCAAAATCCACCCTTTGCTTAGAAAGGTTGTTAAAAAGGTTATATACCAGAATGGTCCACAGTAGAGGTGAAAGTACGCTGCCTTGTGAACATCCTCTGGCAGGCCTGAAAATGGCAGTGATGAAATGATATTCCGGTTTACAAGAATGCCTTTGATCCAGTTATGAGTCAGTTTGTTGATTTCAACAGAAGCAAACAGAGACTGGGGAAGGGTGTTATTGAACGTGCTTTCTATGCCTAGAAAAGCTCCCAGTGCAATTTTCCCGTATTTTAGGGAGTGACCGATTTTGCCTACTAGATTGTACGGTGCCTGTCCATTTGCTTGCTTGGAAGGTAGGTATATTGGGAGGAGTTTAACGGGCTTGCCCAAAGGCGTCCTTCTCTAATATGCTTATCTAAAATTCAAAAGAAGGGGCGTTCGGCACATTGATTGGGAAGTATCTACTCTACCAGCCTTGTGTATACATATACCCAACTTTTGCCATCGTCCAACCTAGTCTCACAAGGAAATATAGCAAGGGTTTCTGCCCTTTTTGCTCAAGTGCAGGAAATATGCCGGGTGATTTGAGTAGGAGAGAATTAATTCATCGTCCATTTTACTGCACTTGGAGAGACAACTTGTGTAACGTAGTTCCAGTCCTCCTTCTTGGGTCGTTTGATCGATTCCCTAAAAGGAAGGTCCTCCAGAATTCGACTGCCTAGGAAGTGTTTCCGTAAAAGAATATCTAACGTTTCCCTACCAGAGTCCGTATAGGTGTCATCGGGTCTTTTTATCGAGCCGACTTTCTATCTCAGATTTATGGCGAGAATCTTGTGAAGTCTGGTACTTACAAGTAAATCTGATATACTCTGACAGAACTTGCTCAACTATTTTTGTTTGGTCTTTCTGATGGCCTTGTAGTACTCCGTTAGGGACTTGCGGTATTTGTCCCAGCAGCCTAATTATTTAGCTCGATTGAAGAGATGTCTAACTTATTTTCGTTTTTGGTCCAGATTTCTGCTCCATCATGGAGTTTCCCTTAGGTCTCTTATCTCCTTTATAAGGGCATTTTGAATTTGATCATTCGCCACTTCAATCTATGCGCTATTCTTAATAGTTATTATGGTATAAACATAAACGAATGGCTACGTTCCGAATTCACATTGTGATGTTTACAGTACTTCTCGTGGATACATTTTATAGAAAATTACATTAATACGTTGTGTCAACTTAACAGATAGGTTAAACAGGTAAATAAAAAATAGAAGCTTTACGAAGTTTTGATTTTACTCAACAACCTCTCATAAACGTTGCATTTAGTAATATTATAACGTTGCCAAGGTTATTTTCTAGCTGAATATGATCTAATAGTTGGCGCTGTATTTATAATTTTTTGTTACTGTATCAAGTATCATTTTCGATTTAATTTATCTGATTTAATTTCTTACGTTGCAAGATATGGACTACTATTATTTTTTGAAGTTTAAATGTTCTAAAGAAAAGACTATTTTTTTGTTTCTGTATATATAATCACGTGTTAAAATTATGCAGGTGTATAACACAATGTATACATTCTAAAATATAAATGTTTCCGTTTAACGGCAGAAAAATAAGAAGTGCAATTAAACAACTACGTGTAAAAGTTTGTTAATAGACAGCACACAAATATAGTTAAAAGCTTGAATATTAAAGCAATAAGAACGAATGGAGGAAGAATTACAATTATTTATCATTCTAACGCATAGCATGCAGGTATGTCATTTGCAATCAAATCGTCATTCCAGCTTTGTTCGTATAACTAAGCTTTCAGCTGGTCTTTTAGGTGGATCTTATAATTAAAATGCATGTTTGAACAGGAACTAGAGATTTAAGTGAAATGTTAGTTATACTATGTTATAGTTATAGTAATAGTTGCTTGTTAATTATTAATATCATCCTTATTTTTTAAATAATTTTAAATCAAAAATAAACCAATAATATAATATATATCTTAAAAATATTTAATATTTGTTGGGTTTGTATTAAACATTTAAAAATCAGCAATGAACCCATCATAATGCCTACATATGCTACATACTACCTTTCATCCATTTCTTGTCATATATTCCATCAAATTTAAATATGTCATAGTCATAGTGTACTGTAATTTCTCTCTGATCTATGCATAGAAGATGATACTTCACACCTATTAAAACGGACAGGGGCGGCTCGAGAACAACATTTTGGGGGTTCAAAGTAGCAGAATATTGATCTCGGTACAGATGTAGGTAAAAAACTGTTAGTGTTTTAGAAAGATGTATTATAAACTTTCATACATCTTTACTGATATCTATATTCTGTCACTGTGAACCCCCAAAATTTTGGTTACGAGCCGCCACTAAAAACAGACATTTTAATATATTTTTCGTAATGAAAAGTCTTTAACATTACCCGTATCCACATGATCGTGTAAAACAGTGACTTTTATGACACCTTAGCTGTCAAATAGGTCAGTGGTATTGTTTTAGGGTTACAACTGAAGTTATTAATGTTACATTTAGCCAACTGATGAGATACATTTAGTTTCGTGGAATACGGGTATTGTTGAAAGCTTTGTACATGTACGTTGTCTGTATCAACATAGCCAACCCTTTGATTTTACAATTTAAGACGTTTTTTGATTCATCACCGGTTTCAGTCATCTTCAGGTAAGGTTAAAATATAGGATGATACTTTATGTAGCCATCAAAATTACATTAATTGCAAATAAGCGCTAATACGTTGTATTGGCTTGGAAGTTGTTGAAGATATTGAACCTGATAGAATTAAATCTATCAGCTAGTTATCTTAACATAAATGAAATAATAAAGTTTAAAACTAAAAAGTTTAATGTACTATTTCCTTGGTTTATTTCATTTATGCTAACTTATTCACTCTGATCTTCTTTTAACACTTTTAACTCTTAGAATCTGTTGGTTTTGTGGTCTTCTTTATCTCTATCTTTGTTTGTTTCAAATAGACAGTCTTTAATTGAACATCTTTTTCACAGAATCGTCTCGATTGCTTCGTTTTTGACATATCTTTGCATTTCTTCTTTAACATCTATTTTGAAATGATAATATCTATATTAGTTTACGTAGCCCAATTTCAAAGCTTTAAGTTTTAAATAATAGCGACCTTTTGTCAATCAACCAATACTTTTTTTTTGTATATTTCGCGTCTTTTCTTTTTTCTTCTTGGTGTACTATTCCATGTAAGCTTCGCATCTAAGTTCATTGCTAGATACTTAGCCATATTTTCATATGGTACCCGTGAAATTTAACTATTTTAGTTAGTATTATATAATTCTCCACTTTTAAATCCTTCTGCTGAAATCGTTATTGGCTTGTTGTAACTTTTCCTTGGCTTCATTTGCATTTTTCCTATTGCTAAGAGAGCAGTAATAACACAAAAGGGCTACATCGATTATTTCTTTAAATTCAATAGTCACAATAGAGCAAAACAAGTAAAGAAAGCGATAATACAGAAGAAGAAAGGAAGACACAGTAAAGTGTGTAAATCCGATGAGCGAAATAAAAAAAATGGTATTTACAATTTTGTAGTAGTAGTAGTGAATTTTTGATTGAATAAACAGAACCACTGCACCAAAATGTAGCCTCCAAGAAAACGATCTCACTCAATGAATACACGGGCCCGTTTAAAGAAAAAGGACTGAAAGCAGATAAAACGTATCCTACATCTACATTTTAGTAAAAAAAAAAAAATCAAAGACCCAAGCATCCCTGCGCTCTAAATTTGAATTTAGAGTTTGAACGATATCGCCGACATTCTCGAAAAACAGAACTTCCCGAATGCCTTGTCTTTTATGTCGGTCTTTGGTCTCTGCTCCGACATTTTGCATAATTATACGGTTTGCAGACTGCAGCTCCGGCTATGGCAGCAGCAACGCTGTAAAAAACAATGCGAGGACAATAAGGTACAAAGCAGACAATGACGGGGTCGCCGTTATGATGCCTTTTTTTTTCTATAAACGAACTTTTATGGCCATAGAGATTTCTGTTTTCAAAAAGCTCAATCTTACTAAATTGAAATCAATGCAAATCGTACCAATCGAATCGAATTTTGATTGGAATTTGTTTCTAGTTAATTACAAATGAAATTTTGATTAAGTGTCTCGATATCTGCGAATTAATTACTCCAAACAGTTGTGACGATGTTACAATACCACCCTCGCTTAGCCTCATCCGTATCAACAAATTTTAAATGGCAACTATTTAGACAACTATTAGATAAAAAGAAAGTCGATTAAAGAAAAAGTAAGAGAAATATACTAAAAGAAAATCAACCTTTTAGTAGAAACAGACGACTTGTAAATAAAGTGGTAAAGGTAAGACAATCAAGAAAAAAACAGGATAATGATATAGTAACCATAGATTACATTACCAGAACTCATAATACGAAGATAACGAGGTGGAGTAATTAAAAAAATTTGCAATGGATCTCGATATGGCCCAGGAAAAGTTACGCACACAAATTGTTTTTAGGTCAGAATTTATCAAATTTAGAATGTCTAGTTTTAAATTGTTAATTTTCTTCTGTGGAGGGTGGGTTGCCCCCACGGTACTTGTGCCTCATTAGGCCCATTGTGAATCCTCCTTAGATGATAGGCACCTCTTAGCTCGTGAGCCAGCCTACAGATTTAATGTAGTTGACAACGTTGATATTCGCCGAATAAAAATCTCCTAATAAATGAGAGCGTCGAGCCATCGTAGAGGATAGGCGCGATGGTCTCATCTTTCTGTTCACATCGTCTGCAGAGTGCGAATTCTGACAGTCCCATGATTTGGAGATACTTCCGTACTTGGCAATGACCAGTCAGAATGCCTGTGACTAGGCGCAGATTCTGTCTAGTCATAGTCAAGTATTAGTTTGTTGCAGTGTTGTCAGGATAACTTAAAAGCTCCCTGGCAACTCTGCAGTTTCTTGTTTCATCCCATCTTTCCTTGAATTTCACTAGGGAATGTTCTTTAATTAGGTCTGTCACTACTGGTTTTGTTAGGCCAATAGAAGGACCAGGTCCAAAAAGTATTTGGTTGGCTGGTTCTTTGGCCAGTGAATCAGTAAGAGGTTACCTTTCGATGTGGCGTGACCTTTGATCCATCTTAAGGTGACTACGTTGTTGATGGATACTTCTGCCAAAACTTCGTTACATTCTAGTACTAACCCTAAATATATTCGTGGTCTGTTCAGGGTGGGTAGTGCTTGTCTGCTATCTGTATAGATGAGCATGTTCCTTCCAGTGATATTGTTTCTGATGATATTTCTTTTGCTGCTATGAGAATCCCCGTGAGCTCTGTTTGAACTACACTGGCACTATTGCTTGTAGCCCATTTTATGTTAATGTTTAAGGATCTAGAATATATTCCACATCCCGAGCCTTATTTTGTTTTAGAAACCGTCGGTGTAGATATGAATCGTACCTACCACTTCCGGCTCTTCTATTTGTTCTGTTACAACTGTATATGGCTTATGGAAGATATATCTCGGTGAGATGTAGTCCATGTTCGCTTGAAGCAGTGGGATTGTATCGAGCGCCTCCTGCCAAAAGCCACGTCTCGCCCCACCAGATCCTATATCAGCTTCTAATCCAACCGTACGGAGGCGTATTATTATCGTCAGAGCAGCCCCCTTGATGTAAATATCAAGGGAGTGAGACTAAGAATGACTTTCATGACTCTGGTCAGTGTTGTTTTCATGGCTCCTGTTATTTTGAGACATGCTGTTTTTTGAATTTGTTCTAGTTTACGGATAGCTGTCAATTTTTGGGTTTTTGATACCCATAAACTGCACCGTATGTTAACATAGGTCTTATGATAGTAGTGTAAGTCCATGCGACGACTCTGGGGGAGAAACCCCAGGTGCGCCCCACGGTTCAGCGGCATTGTTCATGAGCAATGTATGCTCTTTTGACTCTGTTAGCTAAATGCGAGTTCCATGTTAACTTGCTGTCAAAGGTGAGACGTAAGTACTTCACCTTTATTGCAAAGTTTAGTTTTATGTTTGGGAGTTTTGGAGGTTTTAATTCCATTTTCATCCTTTTACTTGTGAAAAGGACCATTTCAGTCTTTATAGGATTGATAGACAGTGAATGGTCCACACCACTGTTCTATAATTTTGAGAGCTACTTGCATTCTTTCGCAGAGTATGTTCTCAAAATTCCCTGTTTGGAAAATGACCAGGTAATCTGCATATGCTATTGTGTAGTGACTGTCATTATTAAGGCGGCTGATGAGGGTGTCGAGGACCATGTTTCACAGTAGAAGTGATAGCACCCCTCCCTGTGAGCATCCCCTCGTAACCAAGCTCTTATGTTTACATCTTCTACACTTATGTTTACTGCTCGCTTTAAAAGCATGTTATGTATCCACCCACTAACCATCTATGGAATATTCCTGTTGGTTAGCGAGTGTATTGTCTTGGAGAAGGTGGTTTTATCAAAATCTCCTTATTATGAAACCGAATTTTTAGGCTGGTCTAGATTAAGTGCTTATAAACTAAAAGTTTATTGAAGTTTAGGTTGAAGTCTTGAAATATTAAAAATTAGAATCATCAGTTTACTGGCCTTGCTTTAAATATTACCTGTAAGGAAGATCAATCTTAATTATATGAGAACCACGCCCGAATAGACCATCCCTCCCAACCCTTATTTTGACCCAATAACTGATTTAAATGAAACGTAATGAGTAGAAAATATAGATGATAGGCGAGGCTGGATTTGATCCTATAAAATACAGCAGCGTGTGGTTTATGCAGACGTGGTTCTCATATAATTAGGATTGAACTTCCTTACATACAAGTTGTTTATGGTGTTTATAATAGAAATATTTTACCAATTAGTCATCCTCCTGATTAAAGAGAGATGCAGTCAATGTTTTTTTGGCGTGGAGGAAATCATAATTTTTGAAGCCTTATCCTCTCATTTCAAGGCACAGTTTGTGTTAATTAGGCTTTCTTAATATTGTAAAAGCTACTACCAAACAGCATTATGTCGATGACTACTTGGACTTATGCGATTTTGAACCAGCCATAAAACATGTCCAGCAGGTTATCCATGTCCATAATGCAGGTGGATTTAAAATGAAAGAATTGATAAATAATGAATTTGCAGTAACCTCATCGATTCCAAAAGATCATCGTGGTAATCTGACTAGAATAAAAAATGAAAGAAGTAGGTATACTCTGCTGTTGCATACATAATATTTGAAAATTATTTAGAGATATTCGCCAGTTTCGTCACTTCAAAGTTAAAAATAGCTCCTCGCTTAGCAGATCATACCAAAATTAGAACTTCAAAGGACAGTTCTACCATGTGTATTAGCCAAAATAATTTGTAGTAAGCGAGAATATGAAATCCATAAATATGAGATTTCCAATGTTTGTAGCCTGTGGATTAGGAGAGCTCCAGGAATATACTGATGTTAAAGAGTGCCACTGGGTTCCTTCAGATTACAATATGGTCGATCTAGACTTAAATACTATAAGTAAATCGTTTTAGGTAATAAATACAAAAACGACGGGAATAAGAGGCTGAAAATCAACATGTAGATTGAAAAGAATGAAAAAAAAACAGTTGGTCAAGACCAATAACAAAATTTAAAATTGAGAATAAAAGGATAATAAAGCATTGGTAATCCGAATCTTTATATTGATGTTGACAATATCACTCTGTATTTCTTTAAACTATTGCCTAAATTTGGAATTTTAATTAATTTGGGTTGATTGTTTTGATTCTAAAAATATGTATCTACAGTTATTGAAAATATGCATATTGTTGGATGTTGAAAATTTTAAAATTCCTGCTCGATTGAATTCGATGGAATATATCGTACACGTCTGATCCAATATTCACATCATCAATGATCCTAATCACTCACAATTCGAAAGCGTGGATGGAATTCGATCAATAATCAGATACCTCAGATTTTCAGAAGGTGGTTTTGTTTGTATTAGAAGAACAGTGCACATGCTGCACACAATAACTCTCTACGGACACCGCCTGGTTATGTGACGCTGATGTTAATTTTTTTTTTATTTTCGTAACGTATATCTAGGTCGCACTTAAAATAATGACTCATTTGATTCAGGGGTATTTTAGTTTAGACCTACTTTTTTACAAAAAATATCGCTGCATGCGGGAACTCTCAATGAAAGAAAACCGCCTTTAATTACATGTCTCGTAAACTGCACACTACCTTTTCTTAGATTATTACATTTTCTATAATTTTGTTTTAAAATTTTTCTTTTACCGTTAATATTTACTGAGATATAGAGCGACAAACTTCATATATTATCTGACTGTGTCTGTAATGTATAGAGGGTGGGTTAACCCACGGCACGTAGGCCTCACTAGGCCCATTGTGCATCCTTCTAAGTAGATAGGCACCTCCTAGCTCGTGAGCCAGCCTACAGATTTAATGTAGTTGACAACGTCACCAAAAGATCCTTCTCTTATATTGGCCGGTGTTAGATAATTCTAGCCGAATACAAATCTTCTAATAAATGAGAGCGCCAGGCAATCGTAGAGGATATGGACGATGGTCTCATTTTCTTGTTCGCGCCCCCTGACAGCCCCATGATATGGAAATGCTTCCGTCAGAATGCCTGTGATTAGGTGCAGATTCTGTTTACTCATAGTCAAGTATTTTTTTGCTGTTTTGTTGTCAGGATAACTTAAAAGCTCCCTGGCGACTTTTTTATCACAAAAAATGCAGCTCCGAACGATAATATTTTCAAAAATTATTTTTAAAAATTTGTTTAGAGTACGATAAAGAATGGTGGAAAGTTTATAGTTTGTTTTACTTTTAATGCATAATATTTTAATATTAGTGACATTTAACAAATATTTAAAAGCTATGGACTTTCCACTATTTTTTATAGTATTTAAAAGCTAAAACGCTACTGTACTAATTCAATACATACGTTTTAATAAACTCATCGTGTTACGAATTTCTGACATTAGAAGATTTAAAGTGAGGTCTTGTATTACTTCGAATGAAAAATTGTTTTCCAACCTAAGAAAAAAGTTGAGGTGAGTCTTAGGCAGAAAGCTTTAATATTTTGCATTAGCATTAGGATTATCGCAACATGCAACGTCACAGCTTACAACTCTGACAGTCAATGAAAAACTGATGCCGCATCGAGGCATTCTGTCGCTCTACCAACTTGGGCCACGACATCTTCATTTCACTTATTAACACTTTTTGTCCATATTGTGCACCCAGAGCCCCGGGATTCGGCGCCTATGGCACCAATACTGCGGTGTGGATCTGTTGAGAAAGCTTTTTGTAGCCTCACTGTCTGCGAGAAATCTACGATTTCTTTGGAGTAGGATCTCCATCTCTGTTTTTGTCTAACGATTTTTTTGTATTCGCTGAGGTGAGATTAGTAAGTGTCCCAATCCTATTTAAGTGAGTTTAAAAATGTTGGTGTAATACCTTTATGTAAAATACAAAGATTTTTTGGTAATTACATAATCATAAAGCGTTGTTATCCTTACTTCCCCAACTAAAGTAATAAGCATTTGAATCGCAACCTATTACCTGCTCAGAATTCTGGTTCAGGCAGTATTCAATCAGATCCTCCAACTCTTTGCTGTGTAGTAGCGTTTATATATCATGTTCTTTTGAAAACATCTGATTATCATATGTTAAATTATTTTAACAAATAGAATAGATACATAATATATTTTACCCGGAAAATGTTTTATCTTCTATCTACGGTTCCCATCAAAGTGGTCAAAGTGTAAATTCTCTTTCGCAAACTATCTGTTGTACAAATTTAATTATTAACATTTATTTTCATTCTCTTAAAATTTTTGGTATTTGAATAAATATTTTAACAAGGCCCCCTATGACGGGCTGCCATTGCATGTAAAATAAAGCATTGTTCTCTTTTAACTTTGAACATATTTGTTTCTGCATAGTTATTTCATTCTATATTTAATTTAGTTGTAGTTTAGAAAACAATGGATACAGCTTAATTTACTGTGAATACATCGTGCATAATTTGTTAATTACGGAATTATTTTCTTTACAAATGATTTTTTTATTAAACTTAATTCCCAAAGTCAAAAACATACATGGAAATAAAGTTTCTCAATATTGGATATATAGTGTAAATCTCGTTCAAAATTCTTTTTAATAAAATTGGATAATTCTAACTCAAAAAGGCGAAACATAAGGCATTGTATGAAACAATCCTCTCATTTTGACTTAAAATTATTTAAGGAATACGGTCTTATGCCATGGCCATCGAGTCACACTCTGTATAACCAATATCATTCATCCACCTAAAAAACATGCATGGTGCTTAGAACTATTAGAGCTTTCTCATTTCATTAGAAACTATAACATTAATTAGTCCTTATGGGGTTAGAAAGCAACCGATCTGACTGACAGTACCTAGTATTCGCTGTTACAGACTGTCGTGGAGGCTTGCCAAAAGAAGCGCCAGTGCAAGTTCCAAACCAACCCGAAGACCTTTGGAGGCGACCCATGTCCTGGAGTTAGAAAATACGTCGAGGTAGCTTACAAGTGTCGACCATGTAAGTACTTATTTTATTACCTATTTAAGTACAAATTTATAATTCCTATGTAATGTGACGATATTTTGACCAATGGACCTTTCCCATTAGTGATAATCTCTATTATTCATGCGCAAATTCTATTTCCACTTAAATTCATCAAAATTTCTTGTCGTTATGTTTCCTACAATAAGTTCCAATTACACATTCGCAAATGTCATTATGTGTTTTTACGTTTAATAGTATTGGTAGGGGAGTCAGTGGCACTTTTAGGTATGTTATCTGCGAAAGGCACAATTACAATTATATTATACATTCTTACCTTAAAGAGAATTGAATTAGAAGCCTTCGTTTTAAAAAAGCCTGTGTAGAAAATGCTCTCATAGAAGAGAGGACTTGAACCGTTTTTTTTATTATTTACATCAAAAGTTAATAGAAAAAAGTGTGCTGCCACCTTCTTAAAATTCGATTCACAGTACCTTCTTGCTTGGTGACAGGGCATTTCACTGCCATCTATTGCAGCAAACAATTTTCATCTCTACCAGGATTGCAGCAAACTTTTTTCTGTTTCTATTTTCTAAATCGTCATCGAGCGCTTCATAGCTGATGCGTCTGCAAAAAAGTATTTCCATCTTCTACAAGATAAGAATTAACGATACATTTATAAATTCATTCTTGTGCAAATGTGCTCAAAAAAAACTATCACTGGGTCCCTACTATATAGGCTTGTTGACATTGTTTAAATTCGATGACATAGGGTAATCGACGTAGCCAACTTAACAATTGTAAGGCGATGATAAGAAAGGGAACAATTAGGTTGTTTAGAAAATTAATAGATTCAATATTCCCGCGCTTTTTCGTGCATGAGCAATGTGTTATTGTCCAATAATGTGAAAGGTCCATTGAGTTGACTGCATTTTGTTATTAATAAGTAACGAAACAGAATTGGAAAAAGTTCCGGAACTTCTCGATTACAGCCGAACGAAACGTATCAACTTCGGACGACATTGTGTGCATGAACTATGACGTTAATGTCTTTTTTTAATGGAACACTCTATAATACTTCATATTTTGAAACTTGAAGCAGAGTTCTGAGTTCAATGATATAAGGTTTATATGGATTATGTCATGTTATTTTGTCGTAATAACGTAAAATCAAAATAAAAAACAAATTTATATATCTAATAATACTAATTTATGTTTAATTAAATGTTTAAAATGAAACTTCTCTACTCTTTACCCCTCCACAACTTTTCGTTAAAAAATTTCAAAGGTATTGGGTGTCATATTCATGTTATTTTCACATTCACCTTCATTTATTTTAAAAAATTCTTGTTTTTTATTTTGACACATAAAGTGATATCTTTTGTAATCGCAGCAAGTGTCAAAACGATCTACTATATGCAACCAGTCCTTACGAAAAATTCATTAAGTTACCAGTTGCGAAAATAAAACAAATATAAACAAACTTTTTTGGTGTTAAAATCAATTTGAAAGTTTATATCTATTAGGATATATGATATTTTTTATCCGGCAATTTCTGAGTTTTAAAATATAAGCCGATTAACACGTTGTTCTAGACAATAGTCGCACAAAGCACAGCCACAGTGGTTGACTGTTTTAACTACAGGGCGTTATCCGGGAATATTTGTACATCAAGGCCACTTCCATCGGCATGCACCTGAATGCCGAAGGGCTAACACGGCCATCCTGAGTCTGGGACGTTCTCGGCCTAGTTATTTAATTTTCAACAAGCTTGCTTTCATCCTGAGTTGCATCCTTAGCACATGTCAATGGCGAAACTGATCATTATGAAAATAATTGCAATGGTAATTTTTAATGGCTTTCCAATTCCTTTCGAGTCAGATGTAGTATTTCTGCTTCTGAAAATTTTGAATAGTGTACTTGAGCGGTCTTTAGATGTCGAGACTATTACCTTATTGCATTAGCGACAGAATGGGGAATCATATATATTGTAGGTTGCATGACATCCACAACATAACATCTACCAAAAACTGCTGTCCAAAGACAGCGATACATGACGACCGATCTACTTCTGAAGAGAAGACTAAAATCCGTCCGAAGACTGAGAGATAGTTTCGAACAATATTGAAGAAAAATCAAGTGCATCCTTATAAAGCAAATCTTCTTCAAGAACTTTCGGAAAATAACCCCGACTGCCGGGTGCAGTTTTGCCAGACAATTGTGAATAGCCTAGAAGAGATACTTACCGTATTTTGTTTTTTAATGAGGTCACATTATATTAAAATTGATTTGTCAACTACTGGTCTGTTTAAAATCCACTTTAGTTTGACACACAAGATCCACAAAAGTTAAATGGTTGGGCTGATATAACTGGAACACATGTAATAGAGCAATTTTTTACGGTACTGTGACTTCTAATCAGGGGCGGCTCGTGACCAAAAGTTTGGGAGTTCACAGTAGCAGAATATAGATCCCGGTACAGATATAGGTAAAAAACTATCAGTGTTTTAAGAAGGTATATTATAAACTTTCTAAAACACTGAAAGTTTTTTTTATACATCTGTACTATTACCTATATTCTGTCACTGTAAACCACCCCACGAGCCGCCACTACTTCTAATATTTATTTGAATTTATTAATCAATGCATTAATCCAATTATTTCCAAATCGCGAAAATTTTCCAAAATAACGTGTACTTTCAACAGGTAGGAGTTCCGTCACACTATGCCAGAAGTGTTAGAGAATTTCTCACCAATGTTTTTCCCTACAGATAAAAGGATTCATATTAAAGAGTCAGCCAGATCACCCGACCTAACAATACTGGATATTTGTTTCTGGAGTCATTTGAAGCCTGTGATTCTTCGCATAAAACTTGCCTGAACTGAAAAATACTATTCAATATACGTTGATACTTTATTTAACTGTATATAGAAGTTTACTCGGGTGTTCACTCGGTTTTGTACAGAATGAACAGTGAACGATTTATCTTATATTCCATGCTCGATACGCACCCATTGCTTCAAGCGAATATGGACTCCAGCTTACCGAGATATATATTCCCATAAGCCATATAAAGTTATAACAGCCATAAGTGGCAGGTACGATTCATATCTACACCGACGGTTCTAAAACAAAACAAGGCTCAGGATAATGAATATATATAGGCTGTGAGAAATAGCGCCAGCGTAGTTCAAACAGAGCTCATAGTAGCAAAAGAAATCACCAGTAACTATATCACTGGAAGGAACATGTTCATCTATACAGATAGAATACAAGCACTACACACCCAGAACAGACCACGAATTTACTTAGTGTTAGTAATAGAATATTACGAAGCTTTGACCAAAGTATCTATCAACAATGTAGTCGCCTTAAGATGGATCAAAGGTCACGCCACATTGATGATTCACTGGCCAAGGAGGCAGCCAACCCAATACGTTTTGGACCTTGCCATTCTATTGGCCTGACAAAATCGTTAGTGACAGACCTAATTAAAAAACTTTCCCTTATGAAATTCAAGGAAATATGGGATGGAACAAGAAACTGCAGAGTTGTCAGGGAGGGAGCTGACAACACTACAGCAAACAAATACTATATGACTAGACAGAATCTGCACCTGGTTCCAAGCATTCTGACTGGTCACTGCCAAGTATGGAAGCATCCCCATGCCATGGGGCTGTCAGAACAAGAAGATGAGACCATCAAGCATATCTTTTACGATTGCTCGACGCTCTCATTTATTAGCAGATTTGTGTTCAGCGAGTATAGGCTAACACCGGCCGATATAAGATAAGCACCTCTTGGAGATGTTGTCAGCTACATTAAATCTATAGGCTGGCTTACGAGCTAGGAGGTACCTATCATCTTAGGAGTATGCACAATTGACTTAGTAAGGTCTAAGTGTCGTGGGGTAACCCGTTACAGATACCTTTTGTTTCAACACCAGTAAATGGTGAAAACTTTGTACACATTATTTACAGGACCATATTGGAAATATTTTAATTCAACTTTTGAATTTTTGAGTTTTTTTTTAATTGTTTGAAAAAGTTATTTAAAAGAGTAACTTGAAAAAGTGATTTGAAAAATTTGTTTACCTATTTTAATGATTTCTATATACCCAGTTAAAAAAGTGTCAACTTAAGATTTACCCTATAAAGTGAAATTTTATTATTTTGATTTTAGGATATTATACCAAAATTACCTGACATAATTAATAGGACTCACTACTTTTTGAAGTAGCAAAATATGATTATACAGTATCGGCTATCGAACACTTTCCAATACGCCTTTGCACAATTGCGTATAAAAACTACAGAGAGTTAGCATTAGAACGAACAGGAAACGAAAAATATCAGCGGTGCCAGTTTATACTGCCTGGCCAATGTTATATTATTCGTTTCCTGCTCGCTCTAATGTTAACTTTTTGTAGTTTTCACAAGCACTTGTGCACCGCTTATTGGAAAACGTTCAGTGACCAACACTGTATAAAATGTACCACAAGATACAAATACCATTAACGTCATAGCTCTCCGCACATAATTTTTCTTCTTTTTTAAGTGTCAGTTTGGATTTAATCAACTGCCGTGCATATTTATCACGGACATGACTCGTATATCTGTCTTTGTCGGTCCTGGCCTACTTTAGAAACATTTTGTGTGCATCACTATTTACTTTTAATATACAACTGTCGATTGCGTCTGTGAGAAAAATTGATATTGGAATTTTTAATTTAAAAGTGTATAATCGTTATGGAGAAATGTTATAAAATGGGCTTATCTGTATTTAAAGATCATTATTTACTGAGAAATGCATACGCAATTATCGCTTTAATAAATAATTAATAGAAAAATGCAATTATAGGTGACGTATCTAATCTGTGATAAAAATGGTCTAAGTAAAGGAGAGAAGGCAATAAATCATGTTTTTTCTCCGTAAGATTTTTCGCATCTCCTTTTTCGTTGGTATATTTTTCGTGAAAGACATCCGAAAGAAGCAATCTGACAAAATAATGAATTTCCCTCTGAAGATTACAAAGGGCATTCACAAAAATGTCGTGACAAAATTAATTTACAGAGTTAATATTTTGTTAGTCCTTTAGGGTTAATTAAATAGAGTTGAGAAATATTGAGATGGACTTTCGTTGAAGATTCAGAACGAATTTATGGTTCGAATGCTGAATTATTGCTTTTCCTAATACTATAAGAGATACAAACAATGAAACTTTTTAATTAGTAAATTAATCAATCTCAAATTTTTCATTGTTTTTAAGATTATATAAAAAAAGCCAAGGAAGCCAGGTTCTATATACTGTATACAGGACAAATTATTATAAAAAGAAATAACCAATAATCCATAAATTAAAATATGCATTAGATAATCAATAATTAAAGACTACTCGTATAATTTTTACCTCGAATTAATAGTAAAAATGTTCTGTCCAAATACGCTAGGCTTCGTAATCCTAATTAAATTACCATTTTTTGGCTCGACCTGTTTAATTTCACCAATACAATTTTTAAAAATTAAATTTTCGCAATAACCAAACACTGAAAGCGATTTCCTTGGATTTTAGCCAAACATCCTGCGAGTTCAGACCACTTCAGGATATTAAAATTGTATTTTTTCCCTCGCGATTAAATCCAATATTTCATAATAAGCTCTCGAAAAAAGTGCTGAATTAAATAGAACGCATCGAACTTTTTTCCAGACGAGTTTCGAAGTAAAGTGGCCTGTCAAAATGAGCGAATCCAGCTGAAGTGCAATCCGAACTCGAGAGTGGCAGTCTATAGCGCAAGTTTCGGAAGGACGGAATATGAGAGTATTCAATGTCCCCAACCACAAGGTGTTCCAGAAGAAAGTAAGTAATTTTTTTCTATTATTTTTTTTTAATCTTCCTCCGCGAATTATATAGGTATACATATTTAATACGAATTAAGTAGATACTCGTATATTATATTTTATGAACGATGATGAATTGCTAAATTTGAAGACGTCCAACTATAGTCGATCCCTGGTTGGGGCACACTTATTTTCTTTTTTCAGCTTTTTCAATTTTTGTTTGGTTAATTTTCACCTTAAATTTGTGGAGATGAAGTCCGTATTTTTGTAGGGGCAATTGGGGTTTCATTTTTTACATTCCCAAATGCACACTTGAATTTTTGGATAATTCAAAAATAGTTTATATATTTAAAACAGTTTATTTTTAATTTATTTACACTACGTACTAATTAATTTAGACTTAATCGTTATTATAATTCACACTTTTAATTTATTTAACAATTTATCTTTATTTGACAATATTTATATTGAAACTTAACTTCTATTGACAAAGTCGCGTTATTTATATATAAATGTAACGATCTAAAAACAACGAATCATGGCTAGAAGAATTCTAAACCTGCCTGCACGCGTCGTACCGCATACAGAGAAAATTCCAGTAATGTCTCGATCATGAGTCGAGTCTCAATAGCCAACGCCAGACTCCGCGGCGCAGTAAAGGGTCTTCCCTAAGTTTGACAGGGGCTCACTCATAGTTGAAAACTGTTGTCCTGCGTACTGTTATTTATTTAGCAGATGTGGACAACTTCTTTCCAATCAGAGTGCCTTGACCAACACTTCATTTCGCTTCATCTTCAAGACCACCGGACAAGACATCGACCAATGTTTTGGGCTAAACGAAGTGTTTTTTGCATCTCATATAGTCACGAAGTCCATCAACAAATGCTTGAATAGCTAAAAATTCAATCATGTATTCCAGAGCTGATGGTTAGGAAAATCGCACCATCTTCGCAATATCTAATTCATTTTCTTGAAGGCGTGACGAGAGCCTCTGTTCGTGATTCTTTAACTGTAATCGGTACATCTGTTCCAAGTGTTCGTGGCCATATCGCATGTTTAATCTCTTTTTAATTTGTTCAAATACATCCGTCTCTTCCTCGGGTATAGTCTGAAGGACATCTAAAGCGCCTTCTAGAAGGGTAATGATCAAATTTACTGCCTTTTCTCTTTCAGTCCATTCGTTCGCTCTGGCAGCTATTTCGAACTGTTTAAGGTAGTTGGTCCATGACATCTTCCCGTCGAAAGTTGAGGCTTTGACTCCACCTCATGGCACTTTATTTCACCGTCCTTTGCTGTTTGGGACGGCATTGACGTATTCCGCTGTTATAAGTGTAACGACTTTAACCATTCCTCTCATAACTGTAGTAAACCAATTTCTTGTCCGATTTGCGGGGGTGCCCATAATTTAGATCAGTGTAAATCGTCCATTTAAAAATGCTCCAATTGCATGATACTAGCTAGCAAAGATCTAGATATTAATCGCGCTGCCTGGGAAAAAGATAAATGCGCCTCGTATGCAGAAATAAATTTAAAAATAGTATCTTAATTTCTGAATAGCAATTAAAGGGAAATTGTCATATTCCCCTCGTAGATTCAAAGCCAGGTCTCGTTAAAGATACGAACACCTTCATAATTTTTTTACCAAAATAAAGACAAAAACTATCCAGATTCTAAATTCTGTAATTCAAAGCAACTATCGTGTTTTTGCGTTAACCGAAACCTGGCTTGACTCATCCATTAACAATTTAGAATTATTTCCGGATAGTTTTAACATGTACAGGATGGATCGTAATTTTGATCGGACTTCTTTAACCAGAGGAGGTGTGCTTATCGGGGTACATAAAGATTTTGTTTCCGTAGAAATTAATCAATCTGATTTTAATTTTCCGCAGCTTAAATTCATTGATATCATAGTTGTTAAAATAACCTTTTCATATAAATATATTTATTTGTTCAATATTTACATACCTCCTCAAACTCCACTAACTGAGTTTGAACAATTTTTTGAAGCCCTGGTGTTGTTGCATATATTACATAATAATGCAGTTCTCGTTGTAGGAGACTTTAATGTTAGCGAATATATTAACTATCTGGATTATGGTGTAACTAATAGGGAAATCACTACTCTTAATATTTTTTCACAAATGTTTGATCTATCTCAAAATAATTTTGTATGTAATAACCTTTTTAATGGAGAATGTCATGTGGAGAAATCACTGGATCCATTTGTAACCGAAGATCGACATCATCCTGCTTTGGATATTACTTGTATACTAAAGATAAAGGCTTACATTAAAAGTAAATTGTAATCCTGTTTTCAGAACAGTTATAACTTCAAAAGAGCAAACTTTCCACAAATGTGTGAACACATATCTTTTATTGACTGGACCTTCTTGGAAGCTTCTGATAATTCAGAAGATGCATCCACATATTTCTATACACTTAAATCCAAAAATAAATATCCTCCTTGGTAAACTGGTATTAAAGATTTACAGGCTAAAAGTATAATTCACAAGCGTGAAAGTAATTTACAGGTCTTTGAGGATTTTAAACACCTTCTGGCAAAAATAATGCATGTTGTTGATGTTGCATACAAGAAAATTTTAGGCAAAACTGAGGAAGAAATACATAACAACCCCAGTATATTTTGGGCATTTATAAATAATAAACGAGGTAATCAAGATATTCATGATCACAATCTAGATAAATTTTTATGTGTTGCAAATAAATATGGTTTAACCCTCAACGAAAATAAATGTAGCTATTCGAAACATTCCATAAAGTTATTAGGGTATTGTATCGAAAATAGAACGCTTCGACCAGATCCAGATAGATTAAAGCCCCTTTTGGAATTAAAGACTCCAGAAGACACTGCTTCCTTGCGAAGAATATTGGGAATGTTTGCCCATTATTCGAAATGGATACCAAAATTATCTCAGAAAATATGTCACATCAAAGATTGTAAATCTTTTCCGTTTACTCCAGAACTCATAGAAGATTTTGAGAACATAAAACAAGATATTGCAAAATCGTTTTTATATTGCATGAATGATGACGATATTCCAGTAGTAGATACAGACGCTTTTGATTTTGCAATAGCTGTTACGTTAAGTCAAAATGGACGACCGGTAGCATTTTTTACTAAAACCCTTTCCATTTCTGAACGCAGACACTCTGCTATTGAGAAAGAAGCATATGCTATCGTAGAAGCTCTTCGAAAATGGAGACATTTTTTAATTGGGAGACTGAAAAGCATTCACGAAAAATTAAAAATTAAAAAATACAGAGATGGAGATTAGAACTTTCATGTTTTAGTTATGACATTATTTATCGTCCAGGACCCTCTAATGTAGTCAGCGACTGCTTTTCAAGAATCTGTGGAGCTACGATACATAATAAACTCTTCAATCTTCATCAGTCATTATGTCATCCTGGAATAACAAGGATGTACCATTTTTTTAGAAGCCGCAATTTGCCATACTCATTAGGTGACTACATCTTGTCCAGTATGTGTCGAAATTAAGCTTCGTTTTCATAAAAACCAAGAAAAACATCTAATTAAGGCTACTAGTCCATTTGAACGTTTAAATATTGATCTAAAAGGCCCATTGCCTAGCAGCACAAAAAATAAATACATGCTAACAGTGGTTGATGAATATTCACGTTTCCCATTTGCTTTTTTTGTTCCAATTTACATTCATCTACTATTATAAATTGCCTCAGTCAACTATTTTCTATTTTTGGATTACCCTTATATATTCATTCTGACCGTGGTTCTTCATTCACTTCCAAGGAGTTTGTTGACTTTCTTTATTCCCTTAATATAGCTGTGAGCAGAACTACTGCGTATAACGCAGAAGGTAATGGACAAGTTGAACGCTATAACGGAATCATATGGAAAAGTATTAATTTGGCATTAAAAACTAGAAATTTGCAGCAAACTCAATGGAAAATGGTCTTACCTGATGTTCTTCATTCTATCAGATCCTTATTATGTACTTCAATTAATTGTACACCCCATAAACGTATATTTAAACATGAACCCTCCCTTCCCTTCCTACATAGTTGTGCCCTTCAGAAATCGTCTTTATGAAGAAGCATATTTGTCAAAGTAAATACGATCCGTTGGTCGAAGAAGTTGAAGTCATAGAGGTTAATTCAAATTACTCTTTAATCCGAAATAATAATGGAAACGAATCTACTGTTTCGATTAAATATTTGGCCCCTAGAGGAAATATCACCTTAACCGATAGTGCTGAGAATTCCTTGCATATGAATCATGAACTAATCCAAAATTCTTCTACAAATAACATTTCTGAAAACATTCTTCCTACTTCCATCTCTGGTGAAAACCAGCAAAACACAAGTGATATTCCCTTAAGAAAATCATCAAGAGTAAAACAACCTCCAAATTATCTAAAAGACTATATTTACAAATATTAAATGGGGGAGAATGTACTATACCTGTTTATTAGTTTATAGTATGTTCTTATCTTATAGTTATAGTATGTTCTAACTCGTATCCATTCAATTATTTACATTTTGTTATTGTCAAAGTTTAATGTTAAATAAAGCCTAAAAGTTCAAGGTTTATTACACTAATATTAAATTATTCAATAGAAAACTTTGCCCATGAGCAACCAGAAACATTTACCGATCTTGGTGTCACGTTTGACACTACACTATCATTTATTAAATATATTGATAATGTTGTATTCTCCTTCTATCGCATGTACGGATAATTTGCACGTAGTGATTTTAAAGAAACCTCTACCTTAAAAACTCTATTTTATGCTTTTATGAGATCAAAGTTAGAATACGCTTCAGTTGTGTGGTGTCTCTTTTATCAGTATCATAGAGATCGAATAGAAGCAATTCAAAGACGATTTTTGGCATTTATCCTCTAATAGGTACACCTCACTCTGAATTACTACAAAAGCATAACTTTTTCAGTCTCGAAAAAAGGCGTGATTATTATAGTGTAGTAGCATTATTGACTGCCCAACCTTATTAGGAAAGTTTAATATTTGCATTTCCAGAATTTCTTCTAGACACCCGAATACTTTTTATATAACTACTTCTCGCACAAATGTTCTGGAAAATTCTCCGCTCCATACCATGTGTACAGTGACAAATTCTATTAGCAATGAACTTGATATATTTAGTTGCAATTTGTCAGATAAGAAATTGCACTTTTTATCTTAGTTAATTTGTAACCTTTTACGAAATACAAGTTCTTTTTATGTGCTTAATATTCATATAAAAAATCTGTGATTCCGTCAATTCCTGCTCTGTAATTGGGTATATGACCTGTAGAGTACTGTATTATAAATAAATAAAATAAATAAATAATAAAATCGTAATGTTCGAAATATTTACATCAAATTTACAATATTGACTAAATTCCTAAATTCTTAAATTTAAAAATGTTTGAAATATATTTTCCTATTTTAGAAAGCAATACCTTGGAATTTTATCATTTAGCACGAAAACACCAAGATCGAGAAGAATATTTTATTGTCAGCACAATTTCCTCCCCAGAGATGACTGTACTTTCCAACTCCTTGAATGAACAAATCGCAGTGGATGAAGTCTTAATAATCCCGTAATACCTAATATTAAAATGAATGAAAGTAAATGATATTTTTCTGAAATTAGGGACAACAACAGTTTTAATAATGAATTTCTACTCGTATAAATAACCTCAAGAATTTGCAGATTATTCTAAGAAAATTATGCCTTAAAATATTCCATCAACGAGCAAACTTGCTACATCAATATTTGATTAAAGTTTTACGTTCAAATATGAACTTTAAATAAATAATTTCTTGAGTTACACTCCAGTATATAATTTTATAGAGAATATAATGTTTGCTTAGTACTGAGAAATTACGTATCCTAAGGTGTATAAATGAAATATTTTCTTTAAGTAGCAAAAAGCACATAATAGGACATGGTGGTAAAGCCTAATAAACTGAGCTCTATTCTATAAAAATTTTAATCGCTTAAAAGTAAATGAATCTTATCATAGACCAAGACAATAATTTGCTGAAAAACATGTTAATTGAAAGTAGGAGCAGTGGAGCAATCTTCTATTTACAATGGAATATGTTTTAATTAAATGTATTAAGAGTTATTGCTCCGCTGACAATAGTAAAAAAATTTGTATTGATAATAGGTATTCTTTTTTAGTCCTAGAAGATACAATTTTAAAGGTATTACCATAAATGACTCGTTTCGTCAAAAAAAAAAGTATAAAGTTTATTAAATTTTCTAAAAAAAGGACAACTTTTAATAGAAAAATTAACATCATCAAACATGTATTATTCCTTAAACGATTACTATCAAGTTGTAGCAAATCTTTTTTTTTAACAAGAACAAAATTATCTTCAAAATTGTATGTAATATAAAGCCGTTATTGTTAAAATTGCAAAGAAATTTTGGGTATAAAATGATTGAAAAATATAACTACAATATCCCCTCTCAAGACGTTCAAGAAAATGAAATTCAAAATTATTTACAGAACCGATGCGTTTTGTTACTATCCGGCTTTGATTGATCTGCATTTTATGATGCTGTCGTTGAATGATGTAATCATATTTTGTTGTTGTCAACTTTGAGATATATTACATGATACAAAAAATTACAGAGTTATGATACTTAGCTCGTCTAGTTCGCGCATGACGTATTATGGTGTGGAATATGGCTGATTGGCCATGAACTGACTAAAATTTATTTTCGCTTGCTGTTTTCGATCAACTGATATCTCAAATTCATAAAGTCTTCTTTTTATAGTATCATGGATATATTACCTTTTCTCTTTTTGAATTCAACGATCTTATAAAAAGACTGGGATGAGGTATCAGTTAATATCTCAAATTTCTGCAAGCTTCGAGTTTTTGTTTTTAAAATAACCGAATAAGATAGAAGTACAAACAAACGCCAACAGTGGCGTGATATTTTATGAACCCTGTACATCGGATATTTTTAATTTTTAGATATATAACTTTGTGTTTGTTCTTGTATGAACCAAGACACAAATAAGAGGCAAAAACTTCCTTGAGTAAAAATAATATTCCTTGAAGGAGGATGACTCCAGTAAATGCCTATATATTGCAACTGGCAAAAAAGTCTTGAGTAGGTCGTTTGACTAAACAGTTTGATATTATTTTTCAGTCGTCGACTGAGTCTCGTAGCGTGACGTATCGACATCCGAAGGGCAAGGGAAGATCGATATTTCAAGAAACTTGTTAATTAATAAATATCTAGTTATGTTATCTTATCAGCCGGCAAAAAACTTTAAAAAGTAAAAAGTGACAAAAACTAATAGTGATAAGTGAAATAAATAATACAAATATGTTCCCTTCGGAAAATTTATTAGGATTTGATAAGAATGGCCAGCCGATTCACCAACAAATGAATACTATACAGGGTGTCCCAATAATAAATAACCAACGGCAAACCTACCACAACCAACTAAATCAAACAGCAGTTAATTCGCAAGTACCATTAATGGATTTCAACCAAATACCATCAAACCACACGCAAATAAATCAAATGCCATACCCAAATCAAATGTTCATTCCAACCCAAATATCTATACCAAACCAAACAGAAATCCCTAACCAAATAATTGCACAAAACCCTTATCAGTCACAATACACATCAACGTTCCCAAACCCTTACTGCCCACTTTCAGCTATATGGAACAATGAATCAGAGAGAACGGATTTGAATTCCTCCCTCAAGAAAATCCCGATAAACACACAAGAAAATTTATCAAACATACAAAACACAAACATCCCTAAAAAAGATCCCATACCTCCACCAATCTATATTTATGGAGTTACTGACTACGGTGCCATGATAGCAAACCTTACAGCTGCAACTGCAACAGAAACCTATTACACCAAAACACTCTCAAATATTACAGTAAAAATAAATAATTATTTAAAGCTAATTTATTTCCAATTTATTGTTTATGTATTGCTAATTTATTGCTAATGTGTTTCTAATTTATTACCATTTTAGAGCTATTTTTTGCCAATTTATTTCGTAATAATTGCTTATTTATTGTTTATTTATTGCTTATTTACTGTTAATTTATTGCTTATTTCTGGCTTATTTACTGTTAATTTATTGCTTCTTTATTGCTAATTTATTTCTAATCTATTGCTTATTTATTGATAAGTAATTGCTAATTTGTTGCTAATTTATTGCTAATTTATTGCTAATGTATTGCTAATTTATTGCTAATTTATTGCTAATTTATTGCTAATTTATTGCTAATTTATTGCTAATTTATTGCTAATTTATTGCTAATTTATTGCTTATTTATTGCTAATTTATTGCTAATTTATTGCTAATTTATTGCTAATTTATTGCTAATTTATTGCTAATTTATTGCTAATTTATTGCTAATTTATTGCTAATTTATTGCTAATTTATTTCTAATTTATTGGTAATTTATTGGTAATTTATTGGTAATTTATTGGTTATTTATTGGTAATTTATTGGTAATTTATTGGTAGTTTATTGGTAGTTTATTGGTAATTTATTGGTAATTTATTGGTAATTTATTGGTAATTTATTGGTAATTTATTGGTAATTTATTGGTAATTTATTGGAAATTTATTGGTAATTTATTGGTAATTTATTGGTAATTTATTGGTAATTTATTGGTAATTTATTAGTAATTTATTGGTAATTTATTGGTAATTTATTGGTAATTTATTGGTAATTTATTGGTAATTTATTGGTAATTTATTGGTAATTTATTGGTAATTTATTGGTAATTTATTGGTAATTTATTGGTAATTTATTGGTTATTTATTGGTAATTTATTGGTAATTTATTGGTAATTTATTGGTAATTCATTGGTAATTTATTGGTAATTTATTGGTAATTTATTGGTAAATTATTGGTAATTTATTGGTAATTTATTGGTAATTTATTGGTAATTTATTGGTAATATATATTGGTAATTTATTGGTAATTTATTGGTAATTTATTGGTAATTTATTGGTAATTTATTGGTAATTTATTGGTAATTTATTGGTAATTTATTGGTAATTTATTGGTAATTTATTGGTAATTTATTGGTAATTTATTGGTAATTTATTGGTAATTTATTGGTAATTTATTGGTAATTTATTGTTAATTTATTGGTAATTTATTGGTAATTTATTGGTAATTTATTGGTAATTTATTGGTAATTTATTGGTAATTTATTGGTAATTTATTGGTAATTTATTGGTAATTTATTGGTAATTTATTGGTAATTTATTGCTAATTTATTGCTAATTTATTGCTGATTTACTTAAATTGCTAATTTATTACCAATTTATTGCTATTTTTCTTGCTAATTTATATACGTATGTCTGAAACATCTCGTATATATGAATATTTTATTTGTATAACGCTCCCGACTACGTATCACAAGAGGTGAAGCAGCATCATAAATAAAGATATTGTTTCTATTACTGGAGCTGCAGTTCAATAATATATCTCTTTCAACAGCGTAAGACTATTTTCTCAATTTACACACCGCGTTAGAATAATAAAGGAAAATATTGCCTTCAACGAGTACGCGTACTGTAAACTGAAATCTTAATAATATATATTTGTCCGTATGCTGAACAACTAATGCCTTCATATTTCCATATTACTCCACTGTAGTTTGCTAAATATTAATGTGATGATGTGCTGTAATCGGTGACGGGAAATATTAGTTGGTGTAAGAAATAGATGTATTTTTATTGCTGGGTCATCTGTATCTGTAACGTGTGAAGAGTGGGATGTCCTACTAGGCCCATAATGCATCCTCCTAAGATGATAGGCGCATCCTAGCTCGTGAGCCAGTGTACAGATTTAATGTATTTGACAACATCTTCAAGAAGTGCTTCTCTTATATCGGCCGGTGTTAGCTGATACTCGCCGAACACAAATCTTCCAATAAATGAGATCGTCGAGTAATCATAAAGGATATGCACGATGGTCTCATCTTCTTGTTCGCACCCCCTGTAGAGTGCGGATTCTGACAACCCCATGATATGGAGATGCTTTCGTAATTGGCAGTGACCAGTCAGAATACCTGTGATCAGGAGCAGATTCTGTCTAGTCATAGTCAAGTATTTGTTTGCTGTAGAGGTGTCAGTATAACTTAAAAGCTTCCTGGCACGTTTTTAGCTTCTTTTTTCATCCCATCTTTCTTTGAATTTCACAAGGGAATGTTCTATCATACCATTATTTGGTCTATTAATACATATTGTATTAAAAAGTTTATTACATAAATATACTTATGGCGCGGATTTAATTCCCAGTCTTATAGCAAATAATTGTGCCTGTATCTTTGCAAAACTATTATTTGTCCCCAAGTGCCTTCCTTTGTTGAGAACAAAATAAATTTATTAATTCCAGTGGCGTCTCATAGGGCTACCTTCTTGATACTTATAGGTAAAATTATGGTACGGTACTGCTTTTTTGACAATTAAATTTTTTTTAGTTCAAGCGGTGAATAATAACTTTTTGCTTCTTGAGCTTTACTCGTATCTAGCTCTGTTTCCAAGGAGAAAATTAAATCTGTGCCTGGCCCTATTAAAACAAATAAAAAATTAATAACTAAATGATGGAAATTGTCGTCAAATAGGTCTGTCTTTGTGAATTTATTACTTGTTTTAATAGGGCCAGGCGCAAATTTTTTTCTTAGAAACAAAGCTAAGGAGGCAAAAAAGTTACATTATTGACTGCTTAATCTAAAAAAAAAAATGTATTTGTCAAAAAAAACAGTGCCGTACCATAATTTTACCTATAAGTATCAAGTAGATAGCCCTCTGAGATGCCACTGGAATTAATAAATTTATTTTCTTCTCACCAAAGGAAGGCCCTTATAACGATAAATAAGCCTACCAAATTTTATTTAAATCGGCAGAAAAGTTTTTGATTAATTGAATAAAAACCGATTTTTTTTTAAAAACTTTGACGCCCTGTATCTAGAAAACGAAGCAAGTTGGGACAGACGATTATATGAAAAATTTTTCTTATTTTGGGCTGGTAAATACGCACTTAAAATCTTTGTACTCAATTTTGAATCACCCTGTATTTAATTTGGTTCTGATATCTGAAAAATTCCAGATAAGTGGAAATTGTATAAAATTTGCTCCATATTTAAAGTAGGAGCTATTAACGCTATATCAAACTATGGATCAGTTATGTTATTGTTAAATTTTGCAAACATTTTTGAGATGTTGCTATATAATTGGGTTTATCTCAAATGAAACAACTTAGTTATATCAAAGCATCATTGTTTCATTACCAAAACATCTTCAATCACCAATCTAATATATTATTATGTTACACAAGCTATCAGTCAGACCATAAGTATTAAACAGCAGATGGATACCGTCTATACGGACTTCGTACAGGCTTTTGATAAGATTTACATACTCCTGAATAAGCTAGCATAGTATGGTTTTGAAAACCATCTTATTGACGTACTAAAGTCGTACTTATATGACAGAATCCTATTGAATGGTGGTACTCCACAGGGAAGCAACCTAGCCCCTCTACTGTCGTCATTATTTATTTATTAATAATATTGGCACAGATATTAATAGATAAACTATATTGTTCGCCAACTACTTGAAAATATTTATACCTATCGCCCTTTAGAACAATGTGACTACTTTATACAATTGGTGTACTCGTAATCAGCTACTTTTAATTAGTGACAAATGCAAATATTTCACTTTTAGAAAAAAACTTTCTATTATATACCACAATTATGCAATCAACAATCTAATCTGAAGAAAGTCATTGAAACAAAAGATCCAGGCAATATTGCCAATAATGTCCAACACCCTCTCTAAAATTTGCAGCTCTTTGAAAATTTCTGAAGCATATTTGATTACTCGACTCTTAATGAGCTGATATTTGAAGAAACAAAGCAACAGGCCTTAATAGTTATGTGACAAAAATCTCCAAATTCAATAATTGAAAACAGTCAAAAGTATATACTGAAAAATATTTGTATATATTCGTGCTGTAGTCGTAAAAATCCTGACATCTGTTGAGGCACGTCGATTGCCGCTTCAAACGCCAGATTGTAGAGTTTTGATGTCAGTTCATTTTCATGTAAACCGAGAATAAGTAGCTAAGACAGCAAAAAAGTTGGCGGTATACAAAACTTTTATATTCCTGGCATGCACAAGAAAGTGTTGAGGGAAATATGAGTAGCAACTTACTTTTACTTCGGTCGTACAACAACCATCAGTAAACACGTTGACCAATAAAAATTTTATTTCACTGTTTACATGATATGCAGTCAACTAAGTCGTAAATGGAGAGTTATAAGAAGACGGGCATTGTTCGTCGAACAAAATTTAACAATAAATGTTTTGAAAAGTGCTTCCTTTTGGCTTCTACTCAAAAGCCGTCTGTTTCCTTTATTGTGGCATAAATTATCTTTATCTATGGATATCATTGGTAGTTTTATGACGTAAAACTTTATTTTATATGCTAGTGATTAATGTAGGGATTAATATTTGTCTTATAATATTTACGTTTTAATTGTGATTAGCTGTTTATCATGTTTGTATTTTTTTGAGTCAACACTTCTAGTTTTATCGTTTTTTAGTTAATTCTTACCAGATGGCGACACTGAATGTTTCAGAATGTTTCAGTCTTTTTGTGTCGGTTACAATTATAAAATTGCAGCTTCTTACTTCATTTAAAATATAGAAGAGAAAGAACAATCTTATTGAAAGAGCTCTTAATAGAGTAACAAGAAACAGATGAAGAACATAAGTTGCGATATATAATAAAACAATAATAAGTTATGCTTAATTCCGCTTCCTTCTGTCCTTTCTCTTTCGTTTCATATCAATCAGCATTTTATTTATTCTCTATATCAATGCATCCCTTTCGTCTTACTATCGTCTAAAGATCCATCCATTATTATAGCGCGCACTTAATAATTTTCCTTTCTTTTGTGTTTCTTAACACGTTGAAATTCAACGTTTAAAACCCCTAAAACATTTTTTTGCAAATAATCTTGTTTCATTCTATTTGTATCCGAAAAGTTTGTGGGAAGTTTGTTAAACTCCACAGCATTTAGACCTTATAGCCCGCCAATCAGCCTACTGTTTTAAAGTTATTAGTAACATTGACAATAGTTGTCCATTTTTTATGTGAGCTGGATAAATTCGCTATAGACAAGTCGTGGGTAGGTAACGAAAAGGCGTTTTGGCAAGCTTGTACCAAAATTCGCCGCTAGGTGGAGCCCATTATCAGTTGCGAGAATCGAACCTTAGCTTATAAAAGTTTGAAACTGTAAGGGGTTTTCTCGAAACAGAGAAAACGGTTCCTTACGAATGGCGCTGGTTACGGACGGTTCTCGAGCGCCAGATTTTTGGTTATGGTTTACTCCACAAACTCTCGAAACGGCGTCGAAAGTATTCGGGTAGCTACAGATGAAGATGAAAAATTCCAGGGGTCAAAGGTCACTTAGACACAGGTAATAATAGGCCACATGTAACGGGCTTTAATCGTTGCTTGGGCTGGTACAGAATTTATCACTAGCTGAAATACAAGGGGGAAATAAAGTATGGAATTAGTAACCAGTAATACGGCAAGTTAACATTGACACATATATTATGAATAACTATTTACACATTAAAAATAATTAAAATTATATATTTCAACGCCCACCCTAGTTGGGATGATAGTCAATATAACCCTGAACAAAAAAAATAAACAAACAAAACGGACGGTATTGAATCCCGACTAGTCTCAATCAGACGTCAAAATTGAATTAAAATAAAATGAGTGTTTCGGTCGCAGGAAAAATTAACTTGACTACTTAGTCAGTAATTAAACTAAAACATAATTTCCCATTTAGGTAAGGGAAAATTCTAAGCGGTCGTAGCAAAAATGAACTATTTAACTATCGTATCGGGAATCAAACTAAAATGTAGGTACTTTACTATTTCGGAAGGAAGAATTATCAAAACGGTCGCAGAGAGCGCGAGGAGACAGGGTCGTGAAAGAACTACTTGGAAGTAAATATTCGAAAAGGGAAAAAAATTTATACCCCGGGTAGCCTATTATTCCAGAGTGAGGTGATCGTCATCACGAGCCCGCTCAGACAAGGACATGATACTATTTAAGGTTATTTAAATTGACGGTGAAAGAGAAAACAAAACTATTATCAGAGGGAAGAAAACTACTAACGCGAATAGTATCTACTCCACGAATGAGCTGATCGTCATCACGAGCCCGCTCAGACAGGGACAGGATACTATTTAAGAATATTTAAATCTGCGGTTTGCACATTAACTAAAAAAAAAATAACTCGGATAGCACCTAATCCAAGAATGAACTGATCGTCATCACGAGCCCGTTTAGACAGGGACAGGACACTATTTAAGATTATTTAAATTTGCGGTAAAAGAATAAACAAACTATTTATAGAGGGAAAACGTCTCCTCGAAAACTCCGTTTCTAAATATTCCCAACTTAGTTATAACGCAGCACTAACTTAACAAAGTATTTATCAATGAAATGAAATTTAATTCCCGATTTAACCTACCAAAAAGAAAAGTTTAATTTCTTAGGATAAACTAACTATTAGAATGTTAACACATTCACCGCCATGGCGGACACTGGTGTCCGCTGCGTGGTCGGCTCAACACGCCAGGGCGGACACCGGTGTCCGCCAGGTTTAGAGGTTGATATTTCCTCGAAAATTCTGAATTTTGTAAATGTTTTATTATAACTTATTCTTTTTAGGCCTCTAGAATGGCCTACCGACCATGGTTTTTTGAAAAAGAGTTTTGTTTAAATTTTATGGACTGTGTCCGCTATTGTGTCCGCTGTGGCGTGTAAAAAAGTTTTTAAAGCAGCTAAACTCTAGGCGCCAGAGCGGACAAATTTTTTTTTAATGGAAATGTAAACTACTTTTAACTACTAAAATTTTATTGTTTTATTGAAAAAAACATTTTAACATTTTATAGTATACAAAATAAAATATCAAAAACTTATTAATTATGGTTATATTATGTACAACTAGACACAATATAACTCAAGAATTTTTAACAATTCTTAAAACAAAAAACATATCAAGAAAATTCTCGTTATTTATAACAAATAACTAAAAAAATATATTGTTTTATAGGTACACACATTTTAACATTTTTTAGTATAAAAACAAAATGGCAAAAAAACTTATATATTATGGTCCTTATTAAAACATTCCACAAGGGACATAATATGTCTCGATCTGCTGCTCATTGTCACTTTATGAAAAAACAAAATAGAAAAAACTTGTGACGAAAAAACCCATAGATATGGAAAAACCACTGTCAAGTGTCTACTACGCTAATTTATGCAATACTGAGTTTAGCAAGACATTTGGCGCGTAATCCGCTTCGGCAAAAAAACCTGTTACGACGTGCCCGCTGAGATATTTGTGTCCGCTATTGTGTCCACTGTGGCTTGGTAAAATCGGAAAAATTTTGTCCGCCCTGGCGTGATGCGAGGGAAAAATGCTTTTTTTAGGCATGGCGCCAGAGCGGACACCGGTGTCCGCTGAGTCGCTCTTATGGGTGGCGTGCTGGGAAGTTTTATGAAAATTGGCCTGTCGGTGAATGTGAGAACTAAACCCTATCATTTATTATTTAAATCATATTCAATTCCTTTTAAAGAAACGGTATTCTATATTCAAAGAGCCCACTACTAATATTTATTAATTAAATCAAATTAAATCTTTCTCCCAACAATATTTATAAAAACAGTATTATATTTGCCAAGAAATAAATTCTAATATTTATTAATGAAATCAAATTAAATCTTTCTCCCAACAATATTTATAAAAACGGTATTATATTTGCCAAGAAATAAATTCTAATATTTATTAATGAAATCAAATTATATCTTTTAACTCAACAGGGAATTAAACTGTTCCTATTTCTAAAAGATAATTCGGTTTTTAAATTAAATAAGGTCTCAATATAAAACGTTTCTTCTATAAAAATATGAACGTAAAAACGAAACAAGGTTTTTTCACCTAACGGATTTATAATTATGAAAAATTTATCGACGGCGGACTTTTACTTTTAACTGGCTGAAATCAAGTCTATTAGGAACTGAAATTTTTAATTCAATCTCGGATCTGGTTCAACCGTCGATTCCCTTTTCATAGGCAGCTCGAGCGCGCTTATTTGTATTAAAAATGATAAATTAATATAAACCGATTCAGGAAAAATTGACTTCATTACAAAACTTATAAGAGTTTTAACTACACTCTGGCACTATTGCTCACAGCCCATTTTAAGTTTAGGTTTAAGGCTAGATATGAATCGTACCTTCCACTTCCGGTTCTGTTATAACTTTATATGGCTTATGGAAGGCGACGTCTCACCTCATCAGATCCTTCATTAGGTTCTATTTCAACTGTGCGGAGGCATGTCATTGTCATCAGAGCAACCTCATTGATGTAAATATCAAGGGAAGTGAGACCAAAAATTACTTTCATGGCTGGTTTTCCTGACTCCTGTTTTAGTTTGCGGATAGCTGCACCGTATGTTAACATAACTCTTATGATGTCCGTCTAAGTCCATGCAACGACTCTGGGGGCGAGACCCCAGGTGCGCTCACGATTCGACGTGTGTTATTCTAAATAATCAATTAACAGAATCTATTTCTAATTGGTCATATTGTTTTAACCAAAACGGACAATACATTAATGTGTATAAAGGATTCCATAGTGAAATGTTATACTGATGATTGGATTTACTTCATCAAACAGTTTTTAGCAGTTTCACGCAATTTTAATTAAACTGCAGTATTTTTTGAAATTGTAATTTCAGTCAACAGGTTGTTGTAACACTGCATCCCAAATAATCCAAATGCAAACACAAAATAATATGCTCATTCATGTATGAAAAAAGCATAGAGTATATTTATTTAGGCATGAAGATAAATTAGCTTGGCGTCAAGTAAAAAATGATTAATAAGTGTTTCATATTGTTTTGAATTGAGAGATGCGATGCGAAAATAATGAAAAAATATTGGTGGTAATGAGTGATATGAATAAAAATGAGCACCTACTATTTACTTCAATATTTGGAGTAGTTGCTGCATTCGGTATGAATAAAATGGCAAAAGCAGATGCTCAACAAAAGAGCATTTAAAAAAGATTTGCACTAGTAATAATTTTTTTTAGTCCTTAATTTGTGTCCAATTGCTTTAATCAAACGTTCTTTACCACATATAACTATTTCATGCATATATTAGTAATGTTTATTATTCACAATGGAATAATTATCCATTAGACTATAACAAGAGAAATTATTTATTTAAACTTCACATTTGAGTGTAAAACTTTAGTCAAAAATTAATGTAATTCGAAGAGAGCGACCCAAATAAAAGTTTGCTCGTTGAAAGAACTTTTCACAGCACCCAACTATTCCGAATAATTATTAAATTCTTTGTATTAAACTACTGAAAGTTTGTTATTGAAAATGTTTACGTAATTAGCCGGAGAGAACATTTTCAAAGATCTTATACTTCGAAAGTCCTTTAAGTACCTAAATATAATTTCAATATGATTTAAATTATTAGTTTACTTACGCAAGAGTTTAAAGAAAATAATACCATTGATGTTTATATAACATTCTAGCTATCTAGTAGCATTAAATGCAATTAACTAGTTCTGTGCAAGTAAATTCCACAGTACTTAAATGTGACGCAGACGACACCGAATGTAACTGAGATGCATTGGAAACATGCGGAATAGTTTATTAAACAAAAGAGTTTTAGATGTCTTAGGGCGGGTTGTACAATATATGGTAAATCTGAAGTTTGTAGGAAAATCTTAGGATTTATAACAATCAGCGTTGTACAAGTGATACTGCCACAGTAAATCTATTTTTTGGAAGAAACGTCAAACGTTGGATTGCCGATTATAGGTATTTATACATGCACACTAGAAGAGTGTATTAGAAAAGAGATTCATTCTGACCTAATAATATAAATATTTGTTCACTTGTAGTTTGTAGTTTACACTGTTTGCAGTAAATTATAAAAATGGATATTTTTGAAATATTTGAAGATATTTTATCAGATGACGAAGAAGTCATCGATATTATAGAAAGGCCTCGTCGGAAGCAGCTTTTTAAATATTTCAATAATAATAATTAATAATAAAAATAATAATAATAATTAATTACTAATAATACGTAAGCAGAAACAATTCAAAATCAAACAATATAGGCATCAAACATAGAACAAAATCTAAATGGCAGTTTTTAAAAGTAGCTACTGCAAACCTCAAAATCAACATCCCTCTTTATTTAATTCTGTTGTTTTCTTTATCTTTCATAAATACTATGAACATTGTATAAAGAACTATAGTAGGATAATCGCCATGTAAAAGTTATTGGAGGCAATCTCGCCCGACACCTACTGGTACAATAATTAAACTAACGATTTTATTTGCTGGTCAAATACGTCATATGTTAGAACTTTATTAACGACAATTCTGTCAAATTAATTGAGAATATATATTTTTAGTTATTGAAATTAAATATAATTAAAAATTAGTAATCAATAAATAATAGCATTTTACAAGATATTTATCTATATTTAGAAATAAATTGAGATTTTAATGAAACTAAAACCAATCTGATTATCAGAGTTAAAAAGTAAAAGTTTTTCATGGTGTCAATAACGGAAACTTAGAATACTCGCCTGTGAATCGAGGGGTTCAGAGTTCAAACCCACAAGTAGACACTTTTTTTATTAATTTTATTTTCTAAATTGGTAAAACTCATAAATTAATTTGATAACATTAATTTTATGTTAATGCCATCTAAATCTTCATGCTCAAATTTCGTCTTTGTGAGATGGCCACTCGGGATCATCAAATTATAATAAAATATTATAAGGTCCGGTAATTTTTTTAAAATCTTGAGACAATGAAACTAAAAATGTGTGTGTCTAAAGGAGAAATATACCGAAAATAACAAGTATTTAACTTTTGCTAATAAATTTGTAATAGGTATGTGTTTAAAGAAATTTGCATTATTTTGGATTTGAATATACAGTGTGTCGCAAAATGTCTGCACCAAGAAAACACGAAATTACATTTTTCTTTAATCTACGTAAAAAAGTGCGAATTAAAAAATTCTTACTGAAAATTATTAGGTACTTACAGGGTTATTCGTTATAAATTAACCACCCTTTATGCCATAATTATTAGGTATTGCATAATATTTACTTTGACCGAATTTAATTAAAATGTCATTAAAAATACAATGACAATATCAGTGGTGTGCATCTTTCACGGGATACAACATGAATAATATTTTTTAATAGGGATAGCATAGATATACAGGGTGGCTCACGCTCAACGGGACGGAGCTTTATGGGAAAACGACCAAAGATATAAAAAATTCGTTTGAGAGGAATACGTAGGTTACAGACGGCTACAATTTAAAATTTGTTAGATGTATACAGGATGTCCCACATAAGAGAAAATATACAAAGTTATATTATTTTTAATGGAACACCCTGTTTTTTATTTTAGAATTAAAAACTACGTCAGTTAATTAAAGGTTCCCTATTACTATTATTATTAGTTTTCGATTTATTTGAATTTTTAAGGAAAAAAAGTCTCCCAGAAATTAATTGTTTACTCTTGTTTGAATATTTTTTAATGAACTAATTTTTTTTTCTTATGTGGGACATCCTGTATACATCTAACAAATTTTAAATTGTAGCCGTCTGTAACCTACGTATTCCTCCCAAACGAATTTTTTATATCTTTGGTCGTTTTCCCATAAAGCTCCGTCCCGTTGAGCGTGAGCCACCCTGTATATTATGTTATTCAATTTTCGGAATGATATTTATTCTTTCTTGATTAATTAAACGTCGAATATCTTACTCGAGAACAGTCGGTATAAGATAGGGTTACCAATAATATTATACATTTTTGAAATGAAATATATACATATATATCCCAGCAAATTTAATAACATAGAGGGTATCCCATTTAAAAAAGTTTATTTGTATTGTATTCCGTGAAATCTGAATACGAATGTGTTTTTATGGTATATTTTAATAAAAAAAGTCAGTCATATCCACAAACTTTTATTTAAAGCTTTTTTTGAATATGCAATAGTGGTTATAAAAGGTGTCTTTAATAATGAATAATCTTGTACATGATCTCAGATAAATTTGTTGAAATTAATTTCATTTGTAAAAATGTCACTTCTGCTTCTCCCGTATTGCTAAAAAAAAATTATGTCCGGGTCTGGGATTTGATGGTAAATATTGATTCTAAATACATTTTTCAGTAGTAACACTGTATTCCTGTTTTTAGAAATAAAGGTTACTGTTTAGCCAAATTCATATATTTTTTTGGACACACAGTATATTTATATAATATTAAAAACTTCTAAATATTTTGTCTCAATCAAAGTAGATATCTTAAATTGATTATTGTTAGAAGAAGTAGAAATAATATTAAATATAATAAAGAAATTAAAAAAATCATTTAAAATTAGTTTGTTATTTTATTCAAAGAAATACATTTTTAGCTTGGACTTAAATAAAACAGTAAAGAACCACCTGAGAATAATCACTTCAATCTACCTATACTTACCAAGAATTATTCATAAAAATTACTTATATTTTCCAAACCTAACCAACAGGAATATTGGAAATATCAACAAAAATAATCCCTATAAAACCCATTGTGTTTACTTCAATATTAAGAATTCATTTATATTATTTACCAACCATCTTAAGGGTTTTTTTATTACATTGCTATGCACCAAATAACTTGTTATTTATGATTACTTCAATGCTAAGTACTTAGGTAGGTATCTACCTATGTATGTATTTGAATTAAAAATACAATTTTTCTCAACACTTAATAAATGTATTATCATAGCTATTATTATTATTAATATTATATAATTTATTTTAAATTAATTCGGATAATACATGTAAAGGAAAAGAAAAAGGAAAGCATATTTTCTATTTTATTAATTTCAAAACAGTTATAAATACACAAATTTTTAATTCTAATTTTAAAACAATAATTAATGGTTAACCAATGTTTATATAAACCATGTACTCTTGTTGGGAACTCGTCCTTTATTAACAGTAAAATAATTCAGTAATAAAAAATAAACACAACTAATTCACAATACCTATTACCCGTAAATGCACAATAACAACCATTACCTATAAATTAGTACAAACAATGAATCATGAGTGAATAAAATTTTATCTAAAAGCTAAAACTAGAAACCCTTTGGTCTCCGTCATCCGCAAAAATTTCAGCTCGACCTTCAAGTCCGCTCACTTTAAAACAAGCGACTTTCAACTTATCCAAATTCACTAGCGTCATCTATTTGTAGTATCCATTTTGCTCCAATGATACTTCCATAAGGTGATACTACTGTTAGTTCTCTATACAATGCTATGAAGTTGCAGTTTCACAAAACAGTATAGCCAACCCGATAAATATCAAGATTGTTTTAACCTTAGATTGTTAAATACATGTACACCCAATCTTCAGAAATCTTAAGTTAAGACTTCAGTTTGTGGTTCAAAAATATCTTCAAATTTACGGCAGATTGTACACCCCACCCTTAGAAGTACTTTGCCAAAGATTCTTAACTTTTTTATTTCAACTAACATTTGTAACGCCGTCGTATGACTCCCGGCAAATCAAACTACTATTAAAAAATTTCTTGAAGCTTGCGAACTCCAACCATAAATGATATCTACATGATTTAAGTTATTTATTAAATTATTAAATTAACAAATATGTATTTATAATTGATACACGTCAATAGTCAGTAAAATATATTCCAATCCTTTAAAACTTGATCCGGAGTCCTGCAAGGCTCAGTACTGGGTTTATTACTAATTCAAATCATTATAAATGAAAACGAGTCAAAGCTATTTCACGGTGTTCATATTTTGTTACAATTGACGTACAGAAAAATTTTAATTGCCTACCTGTAATGTTTAATAATTTAGTACGAAATTCGTGAAGCGATTTACAATATTCAAAGGGGAGCTTTTAGAAATTTTTCAAAGTTAGATAGTGCATATTTGTGCATTTATGTACATTTAATTGCATCTATGTGTATCTATGATTTGTGATTATTAAATAATATGAAAATTGTGCCAGGATTCCAACCCAGACATATTTGTTCTGTACACTAATGTCCTACCTCTAGACCAGGGATTTCCAAAGTAGTCGGTATTATTATTAATATTATATAATTAACACAAGTTCTTATTTGAAACTTTCAAGATACTGTATAAGTTGTGTTACATGTACCAACTTGTTATAAGAATGACTAATATTTTAGTAGGTAGTATCATTTTTGTACTTTTAAAAAACTCAACAAGTCGATAAGCATGCACAAGTCGTACAAGATGAAAAACTTAGCAAGTCAAAAAACGTCATGCAAAATAATAAGTTCGAGTGTACAAGTTTTTCAGACATGTTTTGACTTGCTATGTATTTGACGCATAAACGCGATTTAGGATGAACGAAATTATGATCAAGTTCAAGTACAAACACGCTCCTGATATTTTATTATATAACTAGCTTGCACTTAAGTTGAAAGTTCATTTGAGCAATAACACCATTCAGAGACGAATATACGATATGGGTCGAGACGTGGAAAATATTTTATGCAATTTCTTATAAACCAACAGATTCTCTCTCCAGTTGGACGAGTCTACATTACCTGGCAATGAATCTCTGTTGTTAGCATATGTTCGATATATTAAAGATGAAAATATGTGCCAAGAACTGCTTTTTGCTACATATTTAGAGAAGAATGTCAGAGAAGAATCGACCTTTCAGTTCATTGACGAACATTGTTTCTGTTGCAACTGATGGTGCACCTTCTATGGTTGATCATCATCGTGATTTTATACCTCACTTAAACCGACAACTGTCTATGGTACAGGTCATTCACTGTGTGATTCACAGATAGCATTAGGTAGCACAAAATCTAAGTCCTAGATTGCACCAGTCTTTACAATGTTATAAATGCCTGTCAACAAGATTCGAAGCAATTTTTTGCTGGCTATCAAGAGGCTTCTGCTTAACAATATTTTCAGTTATTTTTGAATCTGTGTTGGAGTTTTTAAAAGAAAAAGATCCGAATTTGATATAAAATCTGAACAATTGTAAAACAGATATTTATTACTTCACTGATATCTTTGGTACGTTTAACAAAGTTAATTTGCAACTGCAGGGTGACAACTTGATTAAAACAAAATCAATAATATCGGCATCAGAGTAAAGGGGCTAGGGGAGTTCTAGCGCAAACCTTATGAAAATTAACATGAAAAATCGCTAAAGTTCATTCTGCCAATTTTTGTCCATATCAAGGTTACTCGTTATGACGTACGTGTCATGTCGTCACCAGCCAACGTTGTTGCTAACCTAACCTGACATTACCTGTCAGCTATACAGAAGAGCCTGATTAGAGCCGATCAAAGCTGATTAAAATCTGATCAAGACCTGATCAACAACAGTATAAATCTTGATTTATATTCGTTTATATCTCATCGATCTGTTTTTAATCAGATCTTTTGATCGGTTTTTATTGCTTAAAATATTTATTTAATGTCTGTATTTGCCGTATTACCATATCCTATTAAATATGAATACAAATCAGTTATAAATGTATTTATAGAATCAGCTGGACTTCTATATACAGCTTTTAGTTTAATATATTTATTTAATGTTAATTGGATACTGTTTATTTTTTCAATTAAAAATATTTCATGTTTAAAATTAATGCCATTATTTTGATTAATATTGCCCTTATTGTATATTTGTTTATAACCGTTTAAACTCAACAAGCCTGGATCCACTAATTGCCATGTTTCTGTGAATACTATACAATCAAAATCATGTGCCAAAGAGTGTAGGAGTATTGTAAATTTATCCATATTTTTATTTAAGTTTCTTGCGTTGGAATGGAATAGTTTTATATTTTCATTGTCGTTACGATCTTTAGTTTTTAGTTGCGTAAATTGTATATATTCGTTTGAATTTTCTAATGCGTACGTCTCTATATCTTTTGAATCAAATTCTTTTAGGTAATTATCCATTTAAAATTTCATTTTAAAACAATAGTAAATAAGATGAGAATACGTACCCTTAACCTAACAAGCTTATTAATTTAAATAATACTTAATAACTATAATACTTAAATAGATAAATACTTGCTTAGCGATCTCGTATGGTATACGGATGGATCTAAAACTAACAAGGGAACAGGCTCTGGCGTACATGGAGTTAAATCCAAATGCGACATCATCGTCTCACTGGGAAAACATGCCACTGTATTTCAGACTAAAATACATGCAATCGAATTGTGTGTACGAGAGAATTTAAGAAGGAAGCACAAAAAACAAACCATCCTAATTCTCTCAGATAGCCAAGCAGCCTTAAAGGCTCTTGATTCAAACAGAATCAAGTCAAAGCTTGTCTGGAACTGCCTTGGAATACTAAATGATCTGGCAACTCACAAAAAGGTAAAACTAGCGTGAGTACCACGGCACAAAGGTATCCAAGGAAATGAAAAGGCTGATGATTTCGCCAAAGAGGGATCAGATCTACCATTCACAGGACCCTAACCTGTATTTGATAGGCAAAACCTCTGCTCGACAGGCAGTGAACGGGTAACCACAAAACACAAAATTCACTGTCACAGATAAGAGGGCACATAATCAGTAAGCTCATGCTAAGGGGACCAAACCCACGCATGGCTACTGCTTGCTGAAACACCTTTATGTGATGGAATTACACAATGATACCACTACGTGTAGACTCTGGAAGAGGAAAAAATCTCATACCACATGATCTTTGAATGCGAAGCTCTTACTAGGCGACGTTTCATCCTTTTCGGCCTAGAACCGGAAAAAACGCCCAAGGAATACTTGGTAGGAAACCTATTAAAACTAAGCAAAGATACAGGACTATTCCAAAGATAGTACCTGAATACGGGGAAAGCAGGAGAATACAATAGAGCCAAGAGACCGCAGTGTTCTGAGCCAAACCTGCCTGCTTACAACCGATAAAGATAATACTTATTTGAAGTACTAATATATATATTTGAGAACTGTAACCAGTTCTCGGGCGCAAATTTTTAGTCAATATTATGTTAGGGTTCTGTGGTATTTTAAGAATTTCCTTTTTGTTTCTTAATTCTGATTTCTTTATTTCATTTATTTCCTTTTTCCTTTTTAAACTTCTTTTTCTTCTATGTTTATTTCAATTTGTTTAAACGGGTTTTCTTCTTTATCCTCACCTATTAATTATTTTACACTGTATTCGTTTTCGTCCAGAAAAAGTTTGTTTCCTTTGATGTAGCACTTCGTGTAGTTCCCACTTTTTAGCCCTTCAAACAAAGCTTTTGTTAGAAATTGTTGTTCTTCTCTTTGTCTCGCTGTTAGATCGTGTGAAATGCTAATTGATGTTCCTTTCAGCTTTTTACAATCAGCCAGGACTTCTTTTTGTTAAATAACTGGTAAAACCAATTTTAATCGGATTATCAATTTTCCCAAATTATAGAAATTATTTATTTTTTGTGCCTCTAGACTTACTCCTACTAGTTGTATTAGTTAGGCAGATTTCTTGAAGTAAGTATAAAAATAAAATTTTCCCCTTTTTATTGTTCTAACGTTTCAATTTGTAAATTTAAGACCTCTTATGGCCTTATATTTGTAATCTTAATCGAGCCTATTTTTTGCTTGGAAATAAAAATCTTCAAAAGACACCAAAATACCCGTGTGTCAGGTAGTGTGGGACTTGTAACCACTAAAAAACCTCCCTTTAGACTGAAGTCACGCCCCGGAACCACTTTCGCATTACATTGAGGCGGATGCTTACTATTAAATATTTCTTGATTTTTCATCCTTTTCATCCTTTTCTCTTGTTCTGATGATTGTTACTATATATTCTATTATAGTTAACGAGTTATTTTTTGCTAGTTCGACCCCTATTTTGATATCCAATAATTGCTTTCTCTTCCAGATACCTTTCACAACTGAAACTGGAGTGTTCGGCGTCATCTTGTTCTCCATCGCAATACCGACAATCTTCTGAGGACGCCTTGCCTATAACATATAAATATTGGTTGAAGCAACCATGTCCACTAAGAAAATGAGTAAAATAGTATCCTACTTCCCCATATTTTCTTTCGTACCAAGTTTCTATGTCTGAAATAAGTTCTTTGGTCCAATGACCTCTTTTGGGTTGCCTCCATGATTGCTGCTACCTTTGTATAGTCCGTTTTCTTTGCTCTCTTGTATTTCTTTCGTCTTTAGGGGTGTTGTATAGTCTGACTCGCTCTTCAGCTATTTCTTCTATTGGAATTATCCCTGGTATAACCACTGCCGCTTCTCTTGAGATCGTGCGATATGCACTACACACTCTTATAGCTACTACTGTTCCTTGAACTGTTTGGAATCGAGCTAAATAGCAACTATATTTAATTATGGCCTCGTTCCAGACTGGTACTGCGTAAAGCAGAATTGAATGTACGACGCTGCATATTGTTTTTCGTTTACTGGCCCTTGGACCACCTACATTGGGCATAAATGCAAGCGCCGTCATTTTTCTATCTAGCCCGACTCCCAGGTATTTAAGAGAATCTTTAAGAGGTATCTTTACCCCAAGAATATTTATCGGTTTTAATTTCCGTTTTAGTGTCAGAAGTATGCCTTCTGACTTCTCCGGCGCAAGTTGTCGCTTTTTCTCTTAAGCCAGGCCGCCACGTTGTTAAGCGCTCTATTGGTTATTTTTTCTAAGTCTTCACTAGAGTGTGCGATTGCTATAATTGCAAGGTCGTCCGCGTAAGCAAGTGTGTTGACTCCCCTTGGTTGACGAATCTTAAGCAATCCGTGGTACAAAATATTTCCCGTCTTGGTCCTCGATAATGATTTATCTGTCACTCAGGTAATTACCTATAATCCTCCGTAGATAAGGTTTCACTTCTGCAGTGGGATTCTCATCTTTCAATTCGGCACGTGTTGAGAAGCTTCTATCTTCGTTCCACAGAATTCGATTTGTATGTAATATCTCTCTCTATTTGATTCGTTACGTGTTGAGTACGCACATTAGAATCCCTATCCTGTTTTTTATTTCATTTATGATCTCTAGCCATGATACGGAGTTGAAAGCATTCTTAATATCCAACATTACAGTGATACATATTTTCTTGTTCCTCCAATTTCCTGTTCTAAAGCCATATTGTGTGTCTGAAAGAACAATGTTGTTGTTCAATCTTTCAAACAGTAGTAGTTTCAACAATTTCTCCAAACTGCCCAGAAGACAAATTGGCCTATACTTCTCGGTGCCTCCGTTGACTTTTTTGTAAGCAGTACTAATCTTGCCTTTTTCCAACCTTTAGGAAATTGCCCTGTGGTGATTCTATTGTTCGTTACTTTTGTGACTAAGTGGAATTGCTTCGACCATTGCTTGTACTGCTTCTGAGTTAATTTCTTCTGGTTCAGGGGATCTCATTTTTTTAGTCTCTTAGCTATGACCTCTTTTTCACTAAAAGCAGGAATGTTTTCAACTTCTATTTCATCTCGTTCTTCAAAATCATGGGTTTCGCTTTCTGGAGACTTAATTTTGCAAGTCCTGCTAGTTTCAAGTTCTTTGTAGCTATCTTATATCCCTTCCCCCATATGTCCTCATCAATTTCGTCGCATAGTTTATTCCAATGTGAGTTTTTGGATTTGAGAATTTCATGCTGAAACGGCGCTTGGCCCGAATTAGCACATCAAACTGCCGGCTAGGAATCTCGTCAGTCAATGTCTCGATGATCTAGAGGTAAAGCAATTGCGTATAAAACAAAGATGTCTGGGTTCGAATCCTGGCGCTGACAAGCTTTTTTTCAAAGTATGTGTTTCCACCTTTGGGGTTCGGGGATGGTCTTTATAATTCGTAGGGGGATTTTTGAGGTTTGTTTCTGAATTTTCAAAATATTTTAATAAATAATATGTTATTTTAAAATTCGTTTTATAATAAAAAAATTATTTGATAATGCAATTAGTATAATTCATTTTTGGATAATGCCACCCAACGTCTGTCTTAGATTTTATGGCTTTTGGGTTTAAATTCGTGAACCCAACTATATAGGTATATTTAAGATCATAGTTATTAAACTCGTAAATCGTCTTATACCCTTTGTCATACATCAGAATTAAAGCCACCCATTCGAAATCGCTTTCTGGTATCCGAATTCTAAAATCAACCTTTATTATTTGATACAATTTCATATCCATTTTAATTAAACTTATATGCCTTCTTATTTGAATGTTATTATTTTGATGAATTGAAATGTTTGAAATACCGACTTTCAGAGATACTCCAATAACAATAAGTTTTATAGAATAAGACGATAGTCAAAATGATGAGGTTTCATGCCGTGTACAAGAAATCTTTACAATAAAATTTGTGTAGGATCTTCACAAATAAATGGAAAGATAACAAATTATGTAGATATTTTTAACGAAGACCATATTTACTTATATACGTGAAAAGAACTTGTTGGGAACTTGTTCAGATGCAGCTTTTCTTGGAGTAAACTCTTTGGTATTTTAATTATTGTACTTTTACAATCAATAAAGCTCCTACAGAATTTTGAAATATTTAAAGTTCGCTCAGTGGTGTGTGGTGTACTAACGATTTATCTTCTATTTTGCTGTAGAGCTTGGCCATCTTTATCCATATCCATATACATATTCATAGATTGTCCCTTGTCCCATAATTGTCTATTGTACTTAAAGATTTATTTATGAATGACATCAATAATACTTTATTACACTAAATATATAATAATATACATGCCTATCGGATGATGCGAAGCCCAGGTTAAGGAGGTGAGAGGAGCAGCTTTCAACTATTTTTATATTTTTATATATCTATTAATTTTATGTATTTTCTCAAGTATTGAGTGTTTTAGAAAATTACGCTTCCTTTTACTTCTTTTTATATTTATATTGTTCATAAAATTAAAGTAAAATAGTTATTATAATAATTAACCTGCCATCATTTGGATTAAATTTATTAATTTAAAATTTTAATTAGTTTCTATAAATTATTAAATCATTGATGTTCTCCTTTTTGATGCTTATTCAAACTATTGTTTTATTATATTACTTTTAGATTGTTTAAAAAATATGTAAACGTACAATAGATTTTTGACTTTCTATACATTTTCTGAAAAGTAGAAATTAAATTTCTATTTTTTTTTCTAAAATAGATTTGTTTACGAGGTTTTTCATTATCAAATAAAATACGTTAACTGTAAATATAGAGCTCCGACGTGATTCTAAATATATTTAATGGCTCTTAATGTACTTATAACTGATTTTGCTCTTTTCTTTCTAGATGTATAACTAATAACTAATTATTGCACTACTCAAACAAATACCGTACAAATCTGATTAAAAATGGAGGGGTTAAGGGGATTTTAAAACTTTAAAATAATAATCATAAAACAAAAACTAAAAACAATATCGACTTGAAATTTTTAGGAAAAATCGAGCTTTGGAAGATTTTTAGCTTGACTTAAATTTGCCAAGAACGTGTGTAATTAGTTTTAAAATTATTAGTATGATGTAGATCACTAAAATTTCCTTTGGATTAGAATAGGCGTTAAAATTATAATACCTAAAATTCTGATTTTGAGGACGAATATATTTGAAAAGATACGAGTTGATGTTAAGAGTCATTTTAATCCGTATACTTAAGACACGCCCTATATATGAATATAATCAGTTTTTTCGAGTGATATCAAAGCAAGTCGCGAAATTATCGCGGCGATAATAAGTTCTTACTAAATATGGTACATCTAGGGTTACCATATTCACACCAAATTAAACTTTAGAAACTATTAACTCGAAGGACCATCTCAACTTTACGGTGTTAGGAAATTCTTCACATTTAACCCTTATACTATTTACAAAAATAAAAACTAAGCGCGACTCTTAACAACTGAAGCCTAAAACCCAACTACCCTTCGAGACATTTTAAGAAACATTCTCGATGAGCGAGATATCAATCGCATTCATAGTGCACTTGTCATTTTCAGAGAATATCAATTTTATTCTAACATTTTTCAAGAATTTGTAATACAATTGTCGTCCAATAGAAATTTGATATACAAACTTAAAGTACTAGTTCACAACTTTTTATATAAGTTGTGACATTAATTTACATACCGAATAATTTACAAATAATTTATTACTCGAGAGTAGTTCAAAGAATTCGAACAAGTATTTTTGGTTATAAGTCAAGGTAAATTTCTTTCTTCCATTACCCATTCAGATACCAATTTTCTTACCTACGTTCTAATAAATTCTTGGTCTTTCAGGGAATGCCTGCATGACTTTATTGCAAAAGGGCTGCCATCTGTGGTAAAGTTATCTACAGGAACATGTGATTTAATAAGACTGCATATCTTTAGTGACTGTTTAGAGCCACCAAATGATACTGCTAGGTACCCTTTCGTGATTTTTGATTGAGTCTTGGCCAAATATGGAATCAGCACACAAATTTTTAATTATTAACAATTTACCATCTTTGTGGATATTAGTATTTCTAGTGATACAACGCAAGAGCCTTCAACTTGTGAAATAAAGGATAATGAATCGTTGTATTCGACGGCAACGTTTGACAAGCTGTAGATTAATAAAGCTACAGCCGGAGATGCTGGCCGCGAGATTGGTGTGCATTATCGTTCTCGCGGCAGTTAAGTCACGTCTTGGATGTGTGACCACTGGACCGACTAGCGATTAACCATCGATGACGTGGAATGAATGATGATGAATAGGAAGGAGTAGGGCATCAAAATGGTGACACAATAGGCTAACTGGGCTTCAGTGTTGTCATGCGAACCCCAAGAGGAGGGAAAGCAGGCTTGACCCAAGCATATTTGAGGGGAGAGCCAGTGGCTAGACCCAAGCCTGATTGGGGAGAGTCTACCGAAATCCCTCTGGGGGGAGCAGAGTGATACCTGAAAGGGTAAAAAAAAATTAAAAACAAAGCTATAGCTACTAAATTATTTACTTTTAATGGCTTTTCCAAATCAAAAATATGAAAATACAAATATTACTTGTGCAAAGTTGTCTGTAGCGTGGTTTTACACGTTTGGTTTTTGCTTTGACACACTTTAGAAAAGTGATCACGTTTATGGCACGTCACTCTTGTCTTGTCTAGTGTTTGCAATCTTCAAAAAAGAAATATTTATAGGAATATCAACTTTAGAATCAGCAGTAATAGTCGATTCTGTTAGATAAGAGTCATTGGAAGAAGATTGGTAATTTACAAAAGATATGTAGGGTGAAAAACTAGCTGATTGAACTTTCAAGGGTGAGAAGGTTATTGTAAACTGTAAATCGACAGTAGATTCTTGCGATATTCTTTCGCGAAAATTAGAAGATAGTCCTGCTATAAAAGCATCACGGATGTAATCTTTCTTATTCTCTTCTGCCTATACAGCCCTAAATTTGCAATCTCTTAAGAGTTACTATTTGTCGAGCATATGGTTTTATGTAAACATTATCTAAAACTTCAAAAGCATCTTCTAAAGATCTACATCATCATGGTTGGATTTCGGAGGTCCGGGTTTTCCTTACCTATTAGTTGAATGTTACTGTCAGTTATCTGTAAGTCGCTCCGGAGCGCCACGGCAAGTAAGAGTAATGGCCGTTCCTTCCCCGGATGAGCTCAGTCAGCTTTTGGGTTTAAAATTCACTCGTAAGGGGATGAATTATAGGAAGAGGATTATTATTAATCATTTTTATGATACGAGGAGCAACATGATTTACAAATACTAGTAATAGTATATTCTCTGCTGTTAATTCAGATTTTCTCTATTTAGATATTAAAAAAATTATTGCATGTTTGCTACCAATTTACGTAATCACATGGTGCCTGAGGAGAAGTATGGTATGTGTCAAATCGTACAGGTACCCTATTCTCGAACTCATGAGAGCTTACTTTTACTTTAGAAACTTTATTTACATGTTTAAAAATCATTGATATATACAACTTCTTTATAAAATAAAAAACACAATTCCCGGAGGTTTTGGGTTGGCTTTCACAGTTGCCTGCTGGGCCCTATGGTGATACTTTCACTCATTTTACAAGAAGTTGTTTGTAGTTATGTTTAAGGTAAACATAGCAGCCCTCACTCCTTGCCAGAGAGGTATTATTGAGGGGTTGTGGTATTTTTGAAGTCAGTAATTGTCATTGTTTAGAGATTTGTCGTGGATTAATTTGATCATTGTCCCCTGAAAAAGCTAGGAAAAACAGGGTTGTCAGCGGTGTACGTTGGTCTTTTGATAGTCTTGGTTATTGTGACAATTCACAGGATGATTGACCTATAAAACCACCCGAAAGAGCCAAAGTCGGGGAAGAAATCGCCTTACTTACTTACTTAAAATATTTATTCTTAAAAAATTTGCATATTTACACATTTTTTATTAATATATTTAAAAGATTGCTTCTTGGAATTCCAGGAAGCTTCGTCTGCTACACCTAAAAAAGAGTAGGCCATGGCCAATTTCATAGCCGAGAATATTAATTGCATTATTTTATTAATTTTGAGCTTTTAAGAGACATCCTTGCTTCTATAAGCATTATGAATCTGTTCTGGCTTGCTTGCTAAATCGGCAGTGGAGAATGTATATAGTTTTTATTTGATTTTACTTATGTCTGTGTCTTCTCTGAAAAACCAATTTCGAAAAAACAGGGTTGTCTTTGTAGCTGTGTGCATCACGTTATAGTTTGTCCTAGGTCAATCCAAATCACGAGATTGCACAGTTTCACCATCAATTTGCCCTGGAATCGCGGCTAGTCGATTTCAATCGCGGCTAGTTGATTTCACTGCAAATCGATGACGTCACCGTGCAGTCTTCCGTCCGACCACAGCTGATAACTAGTGGTCGTTGTGATTTGGTATTTTAGTGAAATGTTCGCTGCTGTGAGCTCGTTAGTAGCATCAGTCAGTCTACGTCAGTTTTGTATATTTGTAGGTTCTGATGCAAGCATCCGTGTTTTCTAGTTACACCGTCCCTGTCATTTTGTGATAATATGTCTTCCTTTAACGTGGAAGGAAGACAGTTTCTGTAGAATCTCTCAGCTGAATTGATTATGTCGCTCGGGCCAGCTTCCTGGTGGCTTCTTGTGCTGATTTTTGACTAGAAAAAACACAGATGTCCTCGGCGTACAACGCCGTCTGTACACCATTATCACCCATGGGTAAATCACAGGTCATAATCGTGTACAAATGCGGCGAAAATACTAAAGTTTCAAAAATAATTTATTTTTCTTGTAATCATGTAATCCTTTCTGATTTTGATCTTGTTTTTGTATATACATTTTTAAAGATTTATCATATGTAGATTTAAAACTTACACATTTCACGTATTTTCGTATGTAAAGTGCCAACTGGTAAAATTTTCTGAAACTTTGGTATGTTACTGTACTCAACCTAGTAAACAAAAGTGTAAATAGGCTCAACTTAATCCTATGACTAGTTTTCGAAATTAAAGTTTAAAATTGCCTAGTTTTTCGAAATTTTTATTTTCAAACTTTCGAGCTAGATTGAATTTCTGTTGTATAAACACATGTTTTAGTAATACATTAGTACATACGTACAATTAAAAATATTTTTAGTTACAGGGTGATTCACAAATGTATGACGGTAGTTTTTCCAAAATCTCACTAATTTTACTGTGACGTCAGGAAAGAATATTTTTAAAAAATACTAAACAATATGGTATTTTAGCAACAAAATATCATACATTTCCTATACAGGGTGTTCTAATGGAAACAGTTATATTACTCTGTATATTTTAAAATCTTATGGTTACATACCTATACCTAATTTAATGATATTAACTTACTCAAAAGTCACTAAAAAAATGCAAGATCGCCTTTTTAATAATTTCAAAATATTGGTGTTTGGCTGGATGGCCACCCTGTATAAAAAGAAATTAATGAAATCATTTCTCTGTGGCGCAACTGTAGTTATTCAGTGTTTGCAAAAATATATTATTATTGTGATTTATTTGTGAAGCACCCCGTAACAATTATTTTAAACCATTAGCGGCTTGTGTCTAAAATATTGGGGTTCACAAGTCGCAGATATTTCTCTAAGCTCCTTCATAACTGAATTTTATGTTGAATACATTGTAATGAGAAACCAGAATGGTTGGCTTTATTCAACATAAGATAATGCATACAAAATAGAATGAAAAACTAAACATTAATATGACAATAATTAAATATTTTATCATAGAAACCGATTTGAAAAAAATGCCGCTACTTCATTCTATTATACTATATTTTTGGAACAGAACAGTGTTCGATATCTTACGAAATTCCAAAATAAATCCTTAAAGAATTACCAACAATTAAAACTTTCGTAATTTATTTTCAGCATGTCTTGTCAGCTACGCCACTGAAACAGTTATGCAACTTTGTCATGGAAAGAGGAATTGCGATCTTTCAGCCGATATCAGCACGTTTGGAAGTCCCTGTAAACCCGAATCCCGGATGTATTTGAAAGTTGTTTACACATGCGGTAAGTTATGCAACTATTTATATAAACTTTTGTGGTTAGTTAAGGGTATTTTTGTCCAATCAGGTAGAAAATTGCTAGAACCCGGCAGAATATTGTCGAATTGAAATATATTTGTCCCAGTTTGGCTATAAAATATATGTGGTCACTGTGAACAGGCAGAGTCAGTGATAATTAAACGAGTATCTAGGGCAGTAACGATGCACATTATATACAGGACGTTTGTTCATTGTAATCAGGCTTGTTTATACATTTTTTAATATATAGTTAGACTCTAATCAATATTGCATATTTCTAAATCTTTAACTGCACAGAACAAAAAATAATGCAACAAAACATTGTTTGAATTATTGATGTAATTTTCAAAAATATAAATAGAAAGTTTTGTCAATATTTTTCTATGAGAAATAATAAACTACTCTAGCTAAATATTCAATTCGATCATCTGCAAAAATACTTTTCAAATGTTTATTGCAACATAAAACTTTTTCAGTTCCAAGAAAAGTTTTAAAAGAACAGTACGAAGGTACCCTGGCGCCGGATGAAGTTGATGAAGAACCATCATCAGACGACGAAGAGGATTTCGATACTTACGACGCTGGAAACGAATACATCCGTGAATCCGCAGCATCTCCCCCTGCCCCCAATATAGAAGGCGTTGCCAAAGATAATTTTACCAAAGATCTCGACGATTTCAGTTCAAAAAGTCCCGCTCACAAATCGAATGGTTTAGATTTTGGTAAGTAATTTTAATTTGTATTTTAGTTAGTATTTGTGCTTGGTACATTTAACTGATGATAAGGGATATGTGCTTGCTTGTTTTCTGTTAGATTTAAATTCAACTATACCTGGATAAATTGGAAAATATAAAAATTGTTTGTGACAACCATTCCATTAATCCTACTAATATTGAATTAGATTTTAGAAATAATAAGGAAGTGATTTTTCCATTTATAATAGGATATTTTTTTTAATTTAACTCAGTTTTTACTACATTAAAATTAAAATAACTGATTCTTCGTTGATTTTAATCTTTTACTAAACATTTTTTCAGTTTTTTCAATGTAGAAAATTAGAAACATTGATGAAAATTCATAAATTAACCACTTTTGAAAATCAATATCAAAGTCTAAAATTAAAAAAAATACTGTAGCTGTTATTTACTTTCTATTATGTAAGATTCAAATTACTTATCAAAAGAGAAAGAAAAACTGTATCTACTAAATTAATTTTGTCTTTCACATTATGTGAAATGAGCTTCTGGAATCAAATTACATATCATGATAAATTAGCAACAATATCTGTATCTGTAACGTGTGAAGGGTGGGTTTAAGTGCCGTGGATTAACCCACCCTCGTGCCAGCCCACAGATTTAATGTAGATTACAACGTCGCCAAGGCGTACTTCTCTTATATCGGCCGGTGTTAGCCAATTCTTCCCAAACACAAATATTCTAATAAATGAGAGCATCGGGCAATCGTAGAGGATAGGCTCGATGGTCTCATCTTCTTGTTTGCGCCCCCTGCAGAGTGCGGATTCTGATATGGCGATGCTTTCGTAGTTGGCAATGTCCAGTCAGAATGCCTTTGATCAGACGCAGATTCTGTCTAGTTATAGTCAAGTATCTCGCTGTAGTATTGTCAAGATAATTTAAAAGCTCCCTGGCAAGTCAGCAGCTTCTTGTTTCATCTCATCTTTCCTTGAATTTCAGAAGGAAATGTTTTATAATTAGGTTTGTCACTACCGATATTGTTAGTCCAGTAGAAGGGCCAGGTCCAAAAAGTATTTGGTTGGCTGCCTTCTTGGCAAGTGAATCAGCAAGACGGTTACCTTTCGATGTGGCGTGACCTTCGATCCATCTTAAATTGACCACATTCTTGATGGATACTTCGGACAAAGCTTCGTGACATTTTAGTAATAACCCCGAATAAATTCGTGGTCTGTCCAGGGTGAGTGGTGCTTGTCTGCTATCTGTATAGATGAAGATGTTTCTTCCAGTGATATTATTTCTGGTGATTTCTTTGGCTGCTATGAGCCCCCATTTTTTGTTTAAGTTCAAGGATCTGGAGTATATTCCACATCCTGAGCCTTGTTTTATTTAAAACCGTCGGTGTAGATATGAAGCGTACCTGTCACTTCCGGCTCTTGTATTTGTTTTGTTATAACTATATATGGCTTATGGAAGATATATCTCGATGAGATGGAGTCCATGTTCGCTTAAAGCAGTGGGAGCGTATCGAGCGCCTCCTGCCAAATTCAACATCTCGCCTCACCAGATCCTACATCAGGTTCTAATCCAACCATGCGGAGGCATGTCATTATCATCAGAACAACCTCCTTTATGTAAATATCAAGAGGAGTGAGACTAAGAATGACTTCCATGGCTCTAATTAGTATGGTTTTCATAGCACCTGTTATGTTGACACATGCTGTTCTTTGACTTTGTTCTAGTTTGTGGATAGCTATCAATTTTTGGGTTTTTGGTGCCCAGAAAACTACTGTACGTTAGCAGGTCCTATGATGGCAGTGTAAGTCCGTGCGACGACTCTGGGGGAGAAACTCCAGGTACGCCCCACGGTTCGACGACATTGTTCATAAGCAATTTATGCTCCTTTTCTATTTTCCAAGTGCGAATTCGATGTTAATTTTGCTGTCAAAGGTGAGACCTAGGTACTTCACCTCTGTTGCAAAGTTTAGCTTTGTGTTTAGGAGTTCTAGAGGTTTTAATTTCATTTTAATCATATTCTTTGTGAAATGGACCATTTCTTTCTTCTTGGGATTGATAGACAGTGAAAGGTCCTTGCACCTCTGTCTTATAATTTTGAAAAAACTACTTGCATTCTTTCGTTGAGTTTGTTCTCAAAAGTCCCTGTTTGCAAAATGACCAGGTCATCTGTATACGCTATTGTGTAATGACTGTCATTATTGAGGCATCTGATGAAGATGTTGAGGACCATGTTTCACAGCTGTAGAGGTGATAGCATCCCCTCCCTGTGGACATCCCCTGATCCACTGATCGCTTTGAGCGCATGTATTGTATCCACCCACTAAATATTTGTGGAACATTCATGTTGTTTAGTGAGTGTATTATCTTTGGGAAGATGTAATGACCACGTACCTTATGTACCTTTCGTATAGCATTTCCCATGTCTTCATTCAAAATGATGTCAGGCTAATTGATCGGTATGTTTTTGGGACAGTGTAATCCATCTTTCCAGATTTGAATATAAAGACTACCTTTACCTATCTTCTTTTTCCAGACCCCTTGAAGTAAGGCTGGAAAGATATCGTCAGGGCCTGGTGATTTAAATGGAGAGAGAGAAAGCTAGATATTGCACATCTAATTTTGTCATCGTCTACAATGTGTTTGGCAGTTTACCAATCGTAGACAGATAGGTTGTTTTCTACATCTGCCCAGTTGTCCACATCTGTGAGCAGCAATAACAATAAGTACTTTTAATTAAAATCTTCAAGTTAGGTTGGATTGGACAGTAGCGCGTCTCTTACTATTTTGCGACCCCAATGCCGTATCTCGTGGGTAAATTATAATTCAGCGTGTATTCCACATCTTGTAATGAATATAATTGTAGTTTGGTGAGATTTTAGAACAATTAATATTATGTACTTTCAGAATTCATATCTAATACACACCTGCGAGTATAAGTTGAAGCAGCTACCTATTAACCTATTAAGCTTTTCGACATGTACCGCACATATTCTTCGACATCCAAAAATTTAATATGAAACTTCCATCGAGCAAATACCAGCGAACGTTATAAGACAACTTTCATCTTACTTCAATTATTTCTCCCTTTGCACTCTCATTCCGCTTGATCGCTGTTGTCCAGTGGCGCCACTGTCAGCAAAAGGAAAGATTCATAGTATTTGAAAAATAATCATGTGTTTTTATAACTATTTAAGAATCTAATGGATCAAAATACCAAATCCAACTTTATATAAAAAAATTAAATTAGACAAATGTTTGGAGGAATTAGTCATGAAAATTGGAAATAGAGAAAAATGGCTAACTGGGAAGTAAAAGAAAGATATATGGCCAGAGAAAATCACGCGTGAACCGGGAAAAATTATTACCATAAAAGCTTGATTTGAGCCACGAAGTCAAACTGTTTAAAATAAAATATAAATATAGTAATAGAAATATGCACATCTCCGGCAACTTGTCTTTACCAGTTGGCAACGTTTAATCTTTTAATATCCTCTTCAACCTCCTTTCCACAGCTGTCTTTTGGTCGTCCTTTCCTCTTCTTCTCTCCTAGTTTACTATCCAGTATTTTTCTCTGAATCCTATTCCATGGAATTCTAAAAATATATATTCCTTGCGCTTTGATGATCCCCACTGTATTTGAGTATTTATATAGCTCTCTAATTTGGTTTTTCTTCTTCTTTCCCATAACCCATCATTTTTTTTTACCTTCAAATATTTTTCTAAGCACTTTGATCTCCCATATTCCTAGTATCTGTATAATATATACATATTTGTCTTAATATCCAAGTATTGCTAGTAAAAATTACTATTGGGCAGACCACTGTTTTATACACCCGTATTTGTAAGTTTCTCAATACATTCTTACTTTTGAACATGTTACTGCGAACAAAAATAATATTATCGTTCATATGTCTAGTAGTTTGTATCTCTTAGATTAGATTACATTTGAAAGGAGTTAGACATTATTTGTCCTTCAGATATATTGTGGGACGTTATTTGGAGTATGTCGTCCAGCTTGGTCTTTTTTTATTAAACTTACTAGCTTTAACAGTGGCTCTCGCATGAAGTTACATGCTTTTCTTTGCCTAGTGTTAGTCAATCTAGCCAGACCTTTACACTGGCATAGGATGTTTTCTGTTTTCATTCATACTACTTGCACAATGTTGCTTCTTCTCCTCGATTGATGACATTCAGGCGACAGTGTCCGGTAATAAAACCTACCGTTTTCCTAATGATTTGTCATTTTTGATTTAAGAGGTCTCAATCGTACATAGTTGTTTCACCATTCCTAAGACTCTTTTTGCATCAATTGTTTGGTGGATACCTTGCACAATGCTTTAGTAACTCCACAGAAGGCCTGTCATTGCCCTATATGAGTCTTCTCATTGCCCTCATATCCTTCATGGCCTCGTACCAAGGCTAAGGCACTTGTTGTTGATGACTTAGCTCTGTCAGGTCTTCTAGACACTCTTTCACTGGGCGTGATTTAATTTTTTATAAGAGAAATACCTTTAGAGGTGCTTGGCTATCAAAGTAGATGGCAGTAGTTTTGCCTGATACTTGCCAATTTAATATTTCTTTTGACTATTATTTTGGCCTGGAACATTGTTGTGAATTCTCTTAGAGTCAGCGAAATCTTTGTCGTCCAAAGATTCCAGCACCGGCTCATTCCTTGGTTTTTGATCCGTCTATGTACCAGACGAGTTCAGCCTGAATGGGAGGTCCCTGTTTTCATGATTATTGGAATTTGAAAATGTCTTTTAAATTTGTACCTGTTCCTAAGATCCTGGATTTTCAGTGACTGTAATCCCATATTTGAATGGGTATACTTTCTCAAAACTGTAACTTATACCTGCATCTGTGTTTACTATAAACTTGTTACCCTCGTGGTATTTCTTATGAAACCAATTCATGTACTTTAATCTTTCGTTGTTCATTTATGTTCAATTCTGCTTGTCTAGCTTTTGTACAGTTTCTCTTTTCGTTTGTTTTTCTTGTTAATGCGGCAATATCATCTGCGTGGACAAAAAAAACTGATGCTTGCATTTCTGATTACATCCTCTAATAATTTAATATTACTGTGGACAGAGGGATCGATCTTTGAATTGATTTTTTTTAATTCTTTCCCATTAATCTTTACACTATCTTCTGCACAATTTATATATACATACAAGTTTTTTCCGATTCCTAATTCTATCATTGCTTTATACAACTCATTTCTTCTTAACTCTGTTGTAAGCTTACTTTAAATCAGTAAATAATATACAGGGTGTTTCAGAATTAAACTAATTATTAAGAAAAGCTGAATATAATTGTCCTGTAAACATCACAGTTTACATTCTAAATATATAATTTTCTAAATATCTTCCCTTACGGTAAAGATTTCAACTTAAAAATACGTATGTGTTAGTTAATCCTTATTATTAGTCGACATACTTTATTTCGATAAATTACGATAACATATTGGCGTGGAATCAAGAGGTTATGAAAACAATTTTCATCCAAACTTTTTGAACACAATATATTTCATAATAATTAAGATTAGTAGTTATTCCTCGCACAATTTGTCACAAAGAAATGGGACTTTTGGTTGATCACTGTAGAACATTCCGTTTCCGTTTTTTTTTTTTCAGTTTTATTCCTACTCAAACTTAAAGTCTATATATACAATTTTTTCAAGAGTCGATTTCATAATGAATATTAAAAGGTCTATTAACTAATGGGACTAAGATTTTATGGACTTAATGGTCCCATCAGTTAATAGACCTTTTAGTATTGATTATGAAATCGGCTCTTGCATTTTTTTAATTTCATAATGTACATAGATTTCAGGTTTGAGTAGGACTGAAACTAAAAAAATTCGAAAATGGAATGTTCCACAGAGATCAACCAAGAGTTTATTTTTTGTAACAAATTGCATGAGGAATAATTATTAATCTCAACTTTTATGAAATATAGGGTGTTCAAAAAGTTTGGATTAAAATTGTGTTCTTATCCCTTGATCCCTTGATTCTACGCCAATGGGTTATCGTAATTTATTGAAATAAAATGTATTAACTAATAATGACGATTAACTGACTTATACATATTTTTAAGTTAAATTCACTTTATCATCCTGTAGAAAGAAAACTGGGACATTTACAGGAAAATTATATTTAGCTTTTCTTAATAACTATTTAAGATTACAAATCTCCCAGTTTACGGTACTTTATTCTGAAACACTCTGTATACCGATATTCTAATACTATGATTATACTATATTTAAATCCAGATATCTGTCTCTAATTGACTTAAAGGACTACCTTTTTTACGGATGTCACTGTGTAGCAACCTTAGATAAAAGAGACCAGAGATATAACATACACCGGTTTTAAACCTGCGCAAATGTTGCCAATTTCTAAAGAAGGGTTAACGGAGTGGGGGAACTGGGCGGCGACACGCGGCGACCCGAACTCTGTGACAGGGACCGGACTTTGTTTATTAGCATCTTAATGAACTATTAGGTTTATTTAAAAGGTGTTTAATCGAATTTTGTATTATGAAATAAAATTAACGTGATTTTTTAATATCAAACAGATGCCACGACATTTTATGTAAAGAGAAGACCTTTTATAGAATATTTAGTTAGCGTTTATTTACTACGGACTTTTCTGCAAGAGATTACAGTAAAATGTTGAAGTAGTATATTGTTAATAGAGCAAAAAATGTTACTCATTGTCTACGAGTATTATAAAAATAGCATGTGCGCAGGCTAATACTGCAAATCTACCCTTATGAGTTGAACATTATATTTTTTCTACGGCTATTACATATTATTAAAAATTAGTCAAAATGAGAAAATGCTGTTTTGTATTGTAACCTCAGAAAAAAGTATATTAAGGCTTCTTTCTTTAAGAATATTAATTATTATAAAGGATGAGTCACATAAAACTCTAGAAATGCATATGTCACATTTTAAAATTTAAATCTATTAAAAGTCATAAATAATCGCCTAATCGAAAATAATCAATTAATTAAGAAGCCAATTCTATGATAAATCGATTATTACCAATAATCTATTTTATTGTATTTCAAAAATAATCGATTAATTAATAAGTCGATTAACTGACAAATCGATTTTCAAAAAAAACAGAATGATCGATTATTTTAAATAATCGATTATTTTCGATCAATCGATTATTATCAATAATCTATTTTTATTGTATTTCCTTTAAAATCGATAATTCGATTATCTTTGAAATACCAAAAATAATCAATAATTCCAAAATAATCGCCTAATCGAAAATAACCAATTAATTAAGAAGCCGATTCTATGATAAATCGATTTTCCAAAAAATAAAACGAATTATCTATTATTTTCTAATAATCCTTTTTTCATATTTCCTTTGAAATTGATTATTCGATTATCCAAAATAATTGATTATTAAAAAGCTGATTATCCAATAAATCGATAATTTAAAAAAAATAACAAAAATATCGATTATGTAAAATAACCGATTATATTCAATCGATTATTTTCATATAATATCTTCGAAAAATCGAAAATAATCAAATAGTTAAAAAACCGATTAAACGATAAATCGATTATTTTGAATAAATCTACTTTTTTTGTATTTCCTTTAAAATCGATTAATACATTATCTTAAAAAAAACGAAAATAATTTATTAAAAACAGCGGATAAATCGATTTTCATTAAAAAATATCAGAATTATCGATAAATCGATTATTTTTGTAACCCCTATCGGTCGCTTGCTTTTATCTGAGCATTTAGCTCCAAAATTTAGAGATTCGGATTTTTTGATCCAGTTATCTATGAAATCGCATTCGATTGTATAATAAATAAATATTGCTAAATTTTGGATTTTTTTTAGTAAACGAAAATTATGTTCGAGTTGTTTAGGGGTTTGTAATGTAACATTTTATTAACGTGACTAAGGGTCGATTCCACCGTTGTGTTAAACGAAGTTTAAAATGACATTTTTATATTAACACTGTCATTTTAATCTCCGTTTAACACAACGGTGGAATCGGACCTAACTCCTGTAACTTTAGTATTTTTTTTTGGGCTTATACTAGATTACTTTGTTTTAAGACTGAAAATTCAATGTCACTTTCGATTTGACCGCAAATAAGATGAACCTTGAAATTTTAAGTAGGTCATCCTGTATTTCATCTAATATTCTTATAAAAATACCTTATAAAAATACCTTATAAAAATACCTTATAAAAATACCTTATAAAAATACCTTATAAAAATACCTTATAAAAATACCTTATAAAAATACCTTATAAAAATACCTTATAAAAATACCTTATAAAAATACCTTATAAAAATAAAATTTAGCTAGCAACTATGATTCTTTACCTCTTATTTATTTACCAAAAAGGGCTAAAAACTACCTTTAGAAAACATTCTTATAAAACTACTTTTTAAATACAAAATTTCGTTAGCAATAATGCCTATTTACTATTTATTTAAATTAAATGTTCAAAATTTTAGCCTTTTGTAAATTTATGTAAGTAATATGAAATTTCTGATGCTTAATATTTATTGAAACCCCTTAATGCGGATCTGAAGTATTCAGCCCAGAGAATCATGGCGCTTTATGTCAAAACGTTAATAAATATTTACCGCTGAAAAAGAATATATTCATAACAGTAGTACTTGTATTATAAGTACATACAATTTTTCAAGATACATCGTGACATTTTGAACTTGAAATTGAATAACTAGAACACTTTAAATTGCTAAAATACCAACAAATAAATCAAAAAAACAGCTGTCAATGGTGATTAAACTCAGGTGGAGGTGATCGCTGAATGGAAATCGGAGCAATTCGGGTGGCGTCGTGCAACAATGATTTTCAATTGGTGGGTTACTTTGGCTTAAAATAGACAACATGCGCAGTGTGCAATGTTACATCTTCGGTCTCTTTAATCTAAGGTAGCAACCAATAATATAACTTCTTTATGTTACTGCCAAAAGGAATTCATTTTCCACTTTGGAAAACGTTCATGTTCAAACTTCCGAAAGATATAGATATAGAACAATCTTGTAGTACCTACCCTTCCATGTTCCCAGTCAGGGACGTACCCATGATTATATTGGTTCCAAAAATTAGTTTTAATAAATATTTCCTTCATATATCGATTTATATGCAAGCGATTAAAACTAAAATGTTAACTAACTCGCATATATAGCATAAAAAATACATTATCATAAAAAACACCCCTCAAATTGGTTTGTATCTCGGCAACTCGCAACAAATGATATTTCAAATATTTCCAGAAATATTTTCCCTTTTCCCCGAGCTTAAACAAATATCCCTGTTTGATCTAATAAAAACGTAAAAAAATCATATCATTTTGTCGGATTGCTCCGAGATTAAGATATAGCTGGTTTACAAAATTGGATGAAATTAATAACGTGGAAAGAGAAAGCAAAGCCGAAAAAAATAAAAAATAATCTGGAGGTGTTTGGAATAGGGGCAGAAACACGATAATTTATTTTAAATGTGAATCGGTGGAGAAGTGAAATAAAATTTGCATAACGAAATAAATAATCAGCTTAAAGCAAAATATGTTTCTTTTGGATACAAGGGCTGCACTCTTTTCATTGAATAGAGTTGTCCATAAAACAAGCATTTATCCGATTTACTTTATTAATTAGAGGAAGCAACGAAGATAAAATTAAATGAAGAAATAAGGGAATATACAGTATGTAACAAAAATTGCATCATAAATTGTGCCATATAATATCGAATCAAAAAACACCAGCGCTAGTGGAGACATATTTTACTATAAAAATACCTTCTCCGAGCTTCACAAATCTGATTTACTTACTTGTTACGCAACAAATCTATCTCTAATTAAAATTGGCATCCTTAGGGATTACAAAGAACTAATGCTCTCCTTGCGGAACATCACATTCAATATCGATGTTGACAGGTTATTTCCATCCCTGTTTGAGATTAAATGGAACTGAGATTGAACCTTTTGTTAGTAGTGCCCAGAATATATTAGAAAATTACTGACTTTTATTTTTTTGTAATGACATTAAAATTAGTCATAGTAACAATTTCAATTATTTTTTATAGTCTAGATGACAATTTAATTGAAATTAAAGTAAAACTAAAACTATTTGTAACATTCTCCCGCGCAGCGTTAATCTAAATTTAAAACACAAATTTGAAACTACTCTTCTAAATATACCATAAGTAGTCTTTACATTGACTACTCTTATCTTCTGGTTTTTTCCAGGATAAGAAATAAGCTAAGTGACGTTTTTTTCTTTTTTATTCTCGTTTTTTTGTTACCAATCCATAGATTCATAGTTTATACTTTATGAAGACTAATTATGTTTTAAATACCTTTTTTTATTGAAGTTATTGTTTATTCAACAATTTAACCTTTTGCTGATTTTTATTTAATTTTAAACCTTTGAACAGATTTTCTCGAAACTCTAAAAATGTGAGTTATCTTGTTTTTGCAGTAACCTGATGGGATATATTTTTGGTTAGTGTTTATTTATTAGAGGTTCCCACTAACTAATTTTAAATGGATGGATAAAGGGTAATCATTCAAAAATATTGCGGCCCGTTAGCAAACATACGTATGTGGCCCGAAGGAAAAAAAGGTTGAGTATGGCTGGTATAAAGCGTTCCCATACCCCTGACATATGTGGAGTTTCTGGTGGCTGAAAAAACAATTTTGTCTTCATTGGTGTTAAACATCTGTATAAGTCATTCTGATTCCAATCTTGTAATGTTACCCTTAGTTCTTTCTCTGCTACTTTAAAATTTTATCCATTATTCGAGTATAGTTCTTCAGGAAAGCCTCGTATGCATCCATATTGTGGATATACTTGAATAAAGCTCTTCGTTAAAAAATCTTGTGCTATTTCAAGGGGCACGGCTCTAGTTACTATGCACTACTCCGTTGCGTTTCTCGTGGGAACTTTTAACTGTAACATAAAGAGGCCCGAAATAGTCAACTCCACATTTTATGAATGGTCGAATTGTTCTTTCTAATCTGCATTTTGGAAGTTGGCCCATTCTTGGTACAACAGGACTACTCTTCGTTAATTTACATCTTTGGTAGTTATAAGCAATCTGTTTAATTGTACATCTAACTTTCACAATTCAAAATTTTGGACTTATTAAATTTAATACTGTTTCGGTTCCTTGATGTTAGCGTCAATAGGCTTGTTATAACGTGTTTCTGTTGGAGAATAATTGCTTTCACTTCTGGGCATGTCGGGGAATTGCAAATGTGTGAATTTTCTTCAATTCTTCTAACCATAACTGCCAATTCTGGTTTAAGTTGTCTTAATTGGATTGTCTTACTCTAGCTTGTATCGCCAAATTTCTTGCAAAAAGATCTTTCCATTATTGATGAAGTTGCTTAAAAAATCAAGAGGATCAAACACGGACACTACTATTTTTAAAATTTGTCGTTAAGTAGGCCTTTTTTGATTATGTCAGATGTCAGATCCCATTTTGTTTAAATTTGTTTTGAAGCAGAAGGTGTCATTTTTGGGATCCCACCACAGGCCAAGTATTCTTTCGGGAATGGTTTCACTACTAAATATATTTTGATTCATGTCTAGTTTATGATATTTTATTCTGAAACACACTGTATATAAAATAAAATTAAAAATTCAAATAAATTGAAAAATACAGATAAAAATTATTAAGAATGATTAGTTGTAGGTAATTATTATACAATCCTGAAATTCAAACAAATTAAAACAAACAAGAAAAAACAAACAAGAAAAAACCAACAAGTTTGGCAAATTGATTCAGCTTCCGCAGACATGGCTCTCGAACCTCACACAAATATAAGTTATGGTAAAAAATATTTAAATGGTTGTGTATTTTTATTAAATTGAATAAATACAAAAAATATGTATTTCACAATAGTTCATTCGTTTCAACATAGAAAATCGAATATTTTGGAAAATAAATGGTGTCTGTTAAAATTTATTTGCACCTTAAACGATTCTATTTACCAAATCCACTATTTTTACAGAATACAATGATACATTTATATAAAACCTCAAAAACTAATAATCCATCATAGAACTGCTAAAAGTGGGCATGTAGGGTTTTTTGCCTACTATTTGTAGTTGGTACAGGGGAGGTGTGTCAACAACATGTACTATATTCTGGTGGTGGGAGCTGTCGTGACCTGTCAAATTCAAAGTAAAGTTTATCGATGGATTTTTCGTTGCAGCACCTCTATAAATGTTTAGAGGATAAACTAAATATATACATTTTCCACATACAACTAACTCAAAAAATGTTTCTATAGATATTCATTTAAAACGAAAATACTGAAAAATTTAAATTTAGCACTTTTCCTCCAATTTTTCCTTTATGGTCCATTTTAGAAAAATCATGTATAAACAATAAATTATAGAGATCGATATCGCAAACAACTTTTAGTTCAACAATTTTCATAAAAATCAGAATTTTGCACATTTTGTCAAATTTCTCGAATACGGACCATTTCAGGAAATTTTGACATAAAGCAAAAATTATAGATAATAATATTAAAAGTAACTTTTATTTGATCAATTTTCTTCTCCAAACTTAAATAACAGATGTATTCCAATATAAAAACGGCCTCCCATAAAGTACCCCCCCAGATGTTCCGACTTAGTCCAAAATCTAATCATTTCACGTCAGGCCGAAATAAAACTTTAATGTTTTTTCTTTATCCGTTTTTGAGTTTTCTTCAAAATTCGAAATTTAAACATTTTCTCCAATATCTCGAATACGGTCCATTTTAGAGAAATTATGTATAGAATAAAAATTACCGAGAATTATATTACAAACAACTTTTATTTGAACAATTTTTATAAAAAATTATTTTTTTTACATTTTGTCAAATTTCTCGAATACGGACCATTTTAGGAAAATTTTGTGTAGAACAAAAAACATTGATAATAATATTATAAGTAACTTATATTTAAAGAATTTTCTTCTCCAAACCTAAATAACAGATATATTCCATAAAATATAAAAATGACCACCCATAAAGTACCCCCCCAGATGTTTCGACTCTGCCCAAAATCTAACCTGTTTACCTCAGGGCGGAATAAAACTAATCTGTTTATTGGACGCCGAAATAAAGCTCAAGTTTAAAATTTGGTGTTTTTCTTTGTATCGGTTCATGAGTTATGGTGGACACACAGACATCATCCCGAAAATAGTCAAAACGGATTCAGGGGACCCCAAAACGTAAAAATCCGTCGAAAACTGTAGGTCGAAAAAAATCATGATTCCTATACTTTCCTTATATCTGTATACAGATAGGAAAGTAAGTAAAAAGTATTAGATTTTAGCTCGAGGTTGTTTCCCGGGGAAACCCTTTTTTCCCGGGGAAAAAAGTAATTATAAAAAGTGAAATTTTATTACCTGACAAGAGAGATAAAATGTCAAACTTTTTTCCCGTCACAGGAAAAAAAATATTAAAATAGTCTTATTTATGGCGAATGGGGTAAAACTACTGAATCAAAAAACAGGTGACTTTCTGTCAAGTTGCAAATTTTTTTTCGTCACAAAAAGTGCTTGCAGTATCATCTTAGATTCAGAATAAACACGTTTAAGCTTTGAATTTCATTGAAAAACGTACATGTCCGCTCAGGTGGTCGAAATCCCTTTACCGGACGACAGAAAATGCTTTCGCAGAGATTTTTTTATTGTTACAAACGTCTATAAAAGCATATATTTCAAGGCCAGCAAAGAATTATAAAATTATTTGAAAAGCAGGTCACCGGGAACAGTACATGTTGTTACCCCTCCCATGTACCCAACTTCAAATAGAAAGCAAAAAATACACCGTGTCACTTTTTGCAGTCGGATGGGGACCTAGAAAGTCTGGCCCTCTGACCCTCTTGGTAGCCAATAAATAGGTGCATTAGAGCTTCTTTCAATCCAACGTACAGGGTACTACCGGAAAATATATTCTCTTATTTGGTTACTGTAATATACTGAACCGCTCTTATAGAAACAACATATTTTGTCTAATTACATAATGTGTCTTCTAAGTTATCTGGAAACTCGTTCTGTAAGAACCACAATCTTTTTGAAGTACTAAGATGCAAAAAAGTTTAAAAAGTATTATGTTAAATCAATGGTGGTACAAGAATAACCTATTTATGATGTATAAAAATTTTATTGATTGCAGTGTTTTCGTAATTGGTGACAAGAGGTTTTTTAAACAGTAGTAAAACCAATGGTCGTATTGTGTGACAAGCAAATATGTCCGAACTTCATAGGCTTGCATGCCTGGCCATCATTGGCGCAATATTTACCAGTCAATCTAATGAGGAATTGCGATCGAAGATGGGACAGAGTTTATTTTGAAGTCTTGACTACTTATACAAGAAAGCTCTCTGTTTCTCTCTTTCTCTCTCGCGCATATTTTATATACCTGTTTGGATCTATAAATAATTGGCTGGTAACTTTAAAACTCTCATCTAATTCAACCATGGCATACTTTATAAACATTATAATACAGCTACTTGCTAATGATTCCTATTTTAATTATTTAAAATCAGTAACTGAGCGGAATAGTTTATCTCTTTTTTTTAGTACTGATTTCAATCGGCGGGCTTTTTCCATCCGTTTGAAATACTCAGGCAAACGCATCTGCACATATTTTTAGAATTAATGGAGTGGTATTCGACAATTCGATATTAAAAGTACAATCCCTACTTTACAGTTATTAAAATGGTTTGTTGTAAAAAGTATTTAATGTATTATACAGTTTTATATTTTATATAAAAATGTAGAATGAAAGGTTTAGTTGAATTAAAAAAAAATATATAGAAATAAAATTACATGCATGTGCTTTGTAGTTACTATAACAAAGCTTTTGCTCTAATGCTTTTTTTTTTCTCTAAGCTTGATAATAGATTAATAAGTGTATCCAATGATTATTCCAGAAAGAAGTTTTGAAATAATATTTATACTTTTTTACATAAACACTAGTGGGGCTAGAACTCCTTTGTGGACTCTGGTCGTACAAATGGAGATGGTGTCCTGTCCTATCTCTTCTGCAGTTCTTGTAGATAGCAGCTAAACCTTCTATCTGGATGTGGTGTTACTCCTCTGTACACTGGTGTTCTTTTGGCCGATTCGTGTGGTGTGTTACCAGACGCTCCTTCTGTCTTAGAAGGCACATACAACCGTTTTTTTGTATGCCAGTGCATCCTGGATTTCAGTTGTACCAGAGCAGTTTCTGTCGACCTTCCTGGTATGTGTGCTGGCTGTCGTGAAGTGACACTCACCAATATTTCTATCCTAATATAATACTTTTTGAATAAATGTGACTGTGGTCTGTATATGGTATGTATCCAAGTTCTAGACTGCCCGCTGAATCATGATAGTAAATATTTAATCCATACCTATAAGATTTAAATGTGTTTTAATTGATTGCTGCAATATGTGTATTTGGTCACTGCTGCGGCCTTTCTAGAGGACTTGTGTCCCTTATTGAAGAAGGCGTTTTGACTAAGAGGCGAGCTCTTTCTTCCCACATTGTAACATTAGTTTAATATCAGATTCCTACCTAATCTTATAAAAAGTAGTTTCCTAATATGTATTTAAGTTAAACTAACTGTTTACTGTTCTAATGATTCGTAGCAATTTTTTTTATCCGTATAAATATAATTTGTTTTATTTTATTTTCTATTCTGTATTTCTCAAAAAAAAAAGATTTAGTATCAGTCAAGTCACTCATCCAACGAGGTATGCCATATATGCGCGTGACTGGTGACTCACAATTTCGATACTATATCGTTTCATTTCGTGCATATGCGAACGTTATTCATTATTCACTTTAACACAAGGGAAGTAGATCTAAAGTTTTGATCTTGCCAGTACTGTACCTACCTATAATCATCTAAGTAATTACCTAATTTGATAAAAATAAATAGAAAACATTCCATTTCCTAAATTATTAGATTCTTGTGAAGTTAAAAGGCCGCATTATTTCAGTAGAAAAGCAAAATATCAGAAACTTCAATCGGTAGCTATAGAAAAATCAAATTAATTAAATATATATGAGATCTGCCCGATAACTATCCGACTTTAAACATTATCTTGAAACGTTAATATACTATTTTCGTAAACAGGTATCAGCCAGTTATGTACTTTCATATTTATACCTGCGTGAAGTTGGCCCTACCATGTTATGATAATTACACCAAAGTTGTACCAATATTTTGCAACTAATTTGCAACTTTAGGCAACCGGTATTTAAAGCTGTATTCATTCTATTGAAGCCTTCACAAAAATTAAAGATTATTGTTGAACTTGATAAGTTTGTTTTAGAATTAATATTTGAGCACCTTAATTCTTCAATAGCTGATGGCACATCTTTTAATAGTTTTGAAATAATACAGGGTGTAACTAAATAAGTGTAAAACATTTAAGGGGGTGATTCCTCCCTGAAAAAAAGATAGGATCTTTCATATAAAGAAACTTCATTGGATCATCCCTTGTTAAGATACAGCCCCTTAAAGGGGGTACATAAAATTTGTTTAAAAGTTTTTTTCACAAGCACTAAACAAGTTACAATATTGAAATTAACCTGACATTTTCTACTACCAAAAAGACACTTAGCCAGTAATTTATTTGGTTTACGCCATGGTTGTAAGGGGTGGAAAACGCAACCCCTAAAATTTTGTTCCAACATAACTTTTTGTCTTATCATTTGTTTACCATTTAAAAATTTATTTCCGATAGCCTGTTTCATTCTAAACAAAAAATGTCTCTTGAATTTTTTGCCCAAAATAAACCAGTTCGCAGCAAATTTTACGAACAACTACAGAGATACATCGTCATAAATGCGAACTGGATTTATTGTTATTTTGTAGTTACTACCTGCATTAAATGATTAAAAAGGGGAATAAGCAAAACTAATTTATTAATAACAAAACATACAACATGTAGAAATCATAGTAAATCTTCAATATGTCTACCTTCAGACATTACGCATGCGTCTAGACGTCGGCGCATTGAGCCACGTATTTGCTCAAATAATCCTGGAGTCTCTCTAATTACCCTGCACGCATCGATGATGCGGTTTCTTAAGTCCTTAAGTGAAAAAAATTGTTAAACAAATTTTATGTACCTCCTTTAAGGGGCTGTATCTTAACAAGGGATGCTCCAATGAAGTTTCTTTATATGAAAGATCCTATCTTTTTTCCATGAGGAATCACCCCCTTAAATGTTTTACACTTATTTAGTTACACCCTGATGAAATGTTACATCTAGCGTCGATTAGTTTGACATTAGTTATTCCATCAGATTCTTCAAAAATATTTTTTAAAATATGAAGTCTCTTCAAATACATTATTTTGGAACTTCCATGAATAGCTGTCTTTACAAAACTGGAGTAACTAATTTTTTTCTGTGTCAATAAATTGTTTATATTGATCATTATCAATGTAAGCCATAGCTATAATAACTGCAATTGAGTCGAAAGGGCAAGTGTTATGCAATAAATACCTTTGCTTTGAGATTTTTAGTGGAGTGATAATATTTCCATTTATAAGCAAACTATTTAAATTTGAAAGCGTTGTCTTTTGTGTCAATATATGTTCAATGTCTGGCACTGCATCCATATATGTGGTCATTCTTAGTTTTTTTCTCTTAATTGGCTTTTGATTGATATTTACCACAACTTCGTTATTCTCTCCCAAACCTCGCCAATTGTCAAATTTCAATTCTACCTTCTGATATTTCTGATATAATCGACACTTCTGAATCACTACATTCATCTAAATTTTCAAATAATGATCGTTTTATATTTTTTACTGGTGATTTTTTATCTAGAGTAATATCGTCCGTGGTGGGGTCGCGTGAATTTGGCCCCCCTTCCAACCACGAGGTTTCAAATATTTTCACGAAGGTTGCCTTAAGTTGCAAATTAGTTGCTAAATTATGAAAAAGGTTCGAGGTCAATACAACGATGTGGTGGGGCCGCTTGAATTTGGCCCAATCAACTTAGAGAGTCGTTTCCGGCGTAACCACGAGGTTGCAAATTTTTTCACGAAGGTTGCCTTAAGTTGCAAATTAGTTGCTAAATTATGAAAAAGGTTCGAGGTCAATATGACGATGTGGTGGGGCTGCGTGAATTTGGCCCCACCAATTTTGTTTTAGCGATTAGAACAAAAATGTAAGGTTGCAAATTTTTTTATACCGGTTGCCTAAAGTTGCAAATTAGTTGCAAAATATTGGTACAACTTTGGTGTAATTTTCATAACATGGTAGGGCCAACTTCACACTCGTCATATTTATGTAGTGAAGATTGAGTTTGAATTAGAAATTCTAGATGAACTTTCTTCTGCTATCTGAAGAGTCCCAAATAAGGCCAAACCGGTCGTAATCTGTTAGTTTCTCAAAGGGTTTGTTGTGTTGTATTTGTAATTAAATGTCCAAAGGGGCATATAGCTCTGGAAGTTGTTTTAAGTCATAATTCAGTTTTACCTTTCCCGACTAACAATCGGGTTGGAGTTAATCACTTATATTTTTCTATATCTATTTCCGTACGTTTTCAGTTTAATCCTTACAAAGGACCTGTGTTAATTAATGATTGAAATAACTTTGTAAAAATGTGAAAAAGAACTCGCTAATGGATAGCGAAATCTATTTTCGATAAGGGTTATTAAATATGCTCTTTGTTTGCAAGTCCTAACTGAAAAATACAATTTTTAATAACGAAAAATTAATCTACCATTCTACCCTGAGATTAAACTAGATTAAAATGTCTTATTTTACTTTTTTATTAAAAATTAGTTCGTCTGTTAAATTTAACAGAAAATACTTTTCCGTAGAGTTGGAAAACTTTATGTATTGCCAAAAAAAAAAGGATTTCAAACGATTTCTTTCAATTAAAGTTCCAAGTTCTAATTGAGTATGTGAAAACATAAGATCATACCTGATGTAGGTAGTAATTTGAATTGTGTGAAATCTGTAATGTATTAGAGATTTAGAAAATCTTAATTTTCTCCATTTTTATATCTAAAAAATAACACGAATCTATAATTAATTAATAGTAACAAATTCACTTTAAAAATCTTTAAAAATATATATATTTTATGGCTCTTCTACGCTTTTATATCATATTAAACTTTTATCAAATAAAATAAATTAACTTTACGGTAGTCCTTTTAAATTCTATTATGTTTTCCAGTGATTTCCACACAAATACGAAGTAAAAACGTTAAATTTGTGGCTTAGACTTTAAAGCTGAGGATAAACACACTTTCATTTACACGATTTAAGTGTTTGATTTGACCGTTCCGAGACAAAAAAGATCTCTAAGAACCTCTCTTTATAACCTTTCTTTATAAAATAGGGCGCAACTCGACTAAAGCTCAAGAGAGTGAAATAAAGGAATGGATTGACCTCAACTTTTCAATATAAGATTTGCCATGGAACTTTATTATTTCATTTAAGTTTTGTTTTACTTGCGGCCCTCTGAGTCTGCTCCATTATCCTTAATATATTGGAAAATTAACTTTGATAAAATATTTACTTTTTATTTGATTTGACTTAAACAAAGTTGGTTAATTTTATTATCAATATTTATTCGTTATTCAGAATAATGAAGATAATGTTGTTATTGGCTTAATTATCAAAACTTGTTGAAGTTTTTAAAGTAAAGATAAATTATAAAAGAGAAGCAATATTTAGACAAGACCATTGGGTAAAGGAATTAAATTATTTGACTTCAATGCAGTATTTCAAGTCGCAAAAGTTATACAGATGGGGTTCTCAAACCTGAGGGAATGTTGATGCTTCAGGGAGAGTGTGACTACAGAATGACTATAGGGAATTAAGGATTTTGAGACCTTACGATTCCATTTTAGTATCTAAATTAATATTATCTTGTATAGTTAAAAAAAGTTTGATCTTTTATTATGGAATAATATGGTCACCATCAATCATCTGTAAGTCGCTCTGGAGCGTCACAATAAATAAACGGTCTTCTTTCCGATCTTTAGGGATTTCTCCATATCTGTAACATGAGGAGGGACGTTTAGGCCTTACTAGGCCCATTGTGCATCCTCTTAGCTCATCAGCCAACCTACAAATTTGATGTAGTTCACAAAGCCGTCGAGAGGTGCTTCTCTTATATCGGTCGGTGTTAACCAATTTTCGCAGAACACAGATATGCTTGATAGTCTCATCTTCTTGTTCGCACCCCCTACAGGCATAGTCTAGTATTTGTTTGCTGTAGTGTTGTCGGGATAACTTAAAAGCTCCCTGGCAACTCTACAGCTTCTTGTTTCATTTCATCTTTCCTTGAATTTCACAAGAGAATTTTCATAAATTAGGTTGGTCATTATCTATGTTGTCAGTCCAATGCAAAGGCCAGGTCCAAAAAGTATTTGGTTGTTTGCCTTTCGAGGTAATGTGACCTTTGATCCATCTTATATATATATAGTATATTAATATTACCCTTCAAATCCTGCGATTATTTGCTGGATTCTGAATTACAGAAATACACCCTTGATTATCCTCATTAAACATAACATAGTCAATTCTAATATCGAAGTCAGCTAATAATTTTTTAAACCATAATCTTTCAGAAACTGTTTGGCTTGTAGCCCAACTTATCGGATTATCAAACAATTTAATTACAAAACCAGTAACTGACTTTCTGTCTGAAATATCATTTCCCCAATCAGAATCTACAAAGCATGATTGTAATCCCATATACTTATTATTTTGTAAATATCTCAACGTTCTTTGATCCATGCATCATTAGCTTTATGTTGAAATCGACTAAAAAAATTAACTGATATACTTATATCAGGGCGTGTCCCCATAACCAAATACATAAGACTACTTACTAAATTACGGAAAGGTTAGTTTCGATAGGAGTATTAGCACCTTTACAGTTACTCATGTTGAATTTATTTACAATTGCTTTTATATATTCTGTTTGGGTAATGTTCATAATTCCTTTATCCCTGTCATATTCAATTTCTAAACCTATTTTTTTTAATTTTCCTCTATTTTTCATTTCAAATCTTTTAGTTAACTTCAATACAGTATTTTCGACATAATTTAATCTATCTTCCATTATTATGATATCATCTACATATAATAGTTTATTACCTTCTACAAACTTGTGATATAAACAGTAATCATTTTCGGATCGATTAATTTCTAATTCTAATTCATCATTCCAACATTTTGACGATTCCTTAAGTCCATACAACGTCTTATTTAGCTTTAATACACTAGTTTTATTACATTAAAAACCCTGGTGGATAAATATATACAGAAGTAAGTTTTAGGGGTCACAATGAAGCAAGTAGATCCGCCAATCGAAGAGATTACATGGACCTTCTAAGTTTTATAGCAAAATACGATGAAACCCTAAAAAATCATTTTATTGATTCGACGACTTTCCGAGGTACCTCAAACAAAATCCAAAATGATTTAATTAAATGCACTGCCGACGTTGTGATGGATGGATCACATTAAAAGTAAAATTAAAAAAGCACCTTTCGTATCAATTGCGCTTGATGAAACCACAGATGTAGCAAACTTAAGTCAATTATCCATTGTTGTGCGATATGTATTGGATGGCATTCCTCAAGAGCGATTCTTAGGATTCTTGCAATTGAGGTATTTTCTTCATTCTGTTACTTTTACGTGCTTGTTTATTCTTATCCAATTCATTCCTTCGTGTATTGGTTTCATCATATTCATTTAATTCACTCCTTTGTGTATTTGTTTCATCCCCTCCTTTTTTGTCTATCTGAATCATTTCATCTAATTCTGAATCATTGTCAATACTTATTTCTCTCATTGCTTTTCTTTTAAAATAAAATTCTTCCTCATTGAATTTAACATCTATGAATATAATTATTTTGTTTTCCTCTATGTCCCAATGTCCCATAACCTATATCCATATAATGTGTAACCCACCATTATACCTTTTTTAGATTTTGAATCAAATTTGTTTCGATTTTCTTTTCTTATATGAAAATATGCATTACATCCAAAAACTCTTGAATTATTAACGTTTGGTCTTTTTCCATGCCATAGTTCAGCTGGAGTGATATTTAACCCTTCTACTGGCCCTCAATTTATTATATAGTTAGATGATAAAATAGCTTTTCTCCAAAATTCTGTAGGTGTTCCCGATTCATCTATAATTATCTTAGCCCTATCTACTAAGCTTCGATTTTTCCTTTCAGCTTTTTCATTGTGTTGTGGCGTATACGGAACCGTAGTCACACCTTAATTTTGATAAATAAAAGCCGAGCATTTTGTCATCTCAAGACAAAAGCTTCATTTTTATTTTTAATAGATAAATTACTGTAAAACTTGAGTACGCGTCAATGAAAGTTATAAAATATTTTTTTACTATCATACGAGACGGCAGAAATCGGACCACATTTATCTGTGTGTACAATTTGAAGCATTCTATTACTTTTTGTTCTTGAGCCAAAAGGCTTTCTGGATATTTTACCTGCAATACAGGATTCACAAAATTAAACCTCACAAATTTTTCTAAACTGAAAAAATTTAAATAGGCAAACCTCTTATGTCATAATTTAAAATTGTTTTTATGTTAGCAACATTTTAACATTGCCTTTCATGTTTTATTTCAAAGGTAATCTCATATAAATTATTTCTTTAACCTAAACCTATTATACCCTTACTACCACTCTGTTTTCAGCTAGAATTATTGTATTCTGAATTTCCAATTATAATAGTTCTCAGTATCCAAAGGTTCAATGAAAAAAGTTTTTCCACTAACTCCAACATGTGCCATTTCGTCTTTTTGACCTCACTTTTTATTTCTTGTCTTTTGGAAGCTCTGGGCACATAACCTTTTAACTTTTGGCTGTTGGATAATCCTTCTGTCTACTATTTTTTTTTATATAAATTAAAACACATACATATTCCTATGATTATTATTTTTTTAACCGGATTAACTTTTTAACATAACATTATCATTCTCTTATCTACGACAAGACAAGTGACAAGACACTCAACAACCGTCAGTATTTAAGTGGGCGGGCCTGCTCAAAGGAATAAGGACGTAGAAGGTGTTTTCTAAATGTTGGAAAACCAGCATCTGGTATAATTAAAAGTATATTATTTTAACATAGATCTATTCTTATACTAAAATTGGCTAGATACTGCATTAGTTATCTGTCAAATTCGGTTTTTTTTTTTTTTTTTTTAATTGGCAGTAGTCAACTTTGACATGGGCTATTTTAAGTTTTTAAATAACCAGAGATGATTGCCCTGTAACATTTTTTTAATCGTAATTTTTTAAAAAATGCTTATATGGATCCAACTTTATGACAAACACTGTATATATAATCAATTTCTTACCAAAAACTAATTGAAAATATTATAGTTTAAAATAATTCTTAAATGACTGAAAAATTTGTGCATAAATAGTGGAGATGGGTACGATAATTGTTTTAACATTAACATAATTATTACAAAAAAAGTATGTAGAAAAGATGTTAACTAAAATTTTATAAATAATCTATTTCTAAGCAGTTTTTCATAATTTAATAATTTAACATCCTGTACAAATACTACCTATCTGCTAAATAAAATATTCCGTTCAAACACTTACTTAACTTGAAATATTCGTATATATTTAATAATTTTCAAAAGTTGAATGTAGATTTAAATGGATGTTTTTTTTAAGTTCTAACAGGAATGAAGTTTAAATAAAACTTTTTATGCTCTAATTTCTGCTATATAACTTTCATACTTTCTATATTTATGCTAATAATATTCTTTTTGCGCGAAACTTTTAATATAAAGTTGAATAGAATTTTTAATATAATATTTTGTGATTCTCCTGTCAATTGTTTACTGGAAGAAAAACTCAGACACTAATAATAGTAAATAATAAACATTTATACAAATAAAAATAGTACACAGATTGGACGACAGGAATGGACATAAATAAAATCGAAATATTCTTTAACATTTTCACCTAACAGCTTGACGTGATGAACCGCACGTTATGCTTAGTGGAAGACGAGTCTGACTGTAAGATAGAAAAGTTAATACAGTAGACTAATTAAAGTTCGAACAAGAATATTGTCGTATATTTCCACGCTTTCTACAATTATCTTAACACCAGCAATATAACTAATTCTACTAGTTACTTGCCATTTCATCTGGATACCGATTTGTTTAATACTACATTTCCTGACAGATTGTCTCTAATTTCTAAGTCGACAGTGTATCGAAATTTAGGCAAGTTTAACGAAACAGGTAGTGTCAAAAATATTCCTGGTAGTGGACGAAAGAGGAAAGCTACAAATGAGGAGAAATCACTTGATGTACTTCTAAATGTTCATGAAGAACCTAAAATTTCCATAGCAAAACTTGCATTAAATAATGATATTAGCCAGAGTTCTGTAAGAAGGATACTGATAAAAAATCATTTTCATCCGTATAAAGTTCAATTACATCAAGAAATAAATGAAGATGACCCTGATGCAGTTTTGCCAAGAAATTATGGATCGAATTAATAGGAATAATATTGTGTTTTCCGACGAATCAACGTTTTGTCTAAACGGATTTGTCAATCGGCATATTTTCCGGTATTGGTCTGATCGGAATCCACACTGGATGATAGAAGGTCACACACAATATCCACAAACGCTAAACATTTGGGCTGGTATAGTTGGAGGAAGAATAATTGGACCTTTTTTTCTGAGACAAACTTTAAATGGTGATCGCTATTTACAACTTCTGCGAGAACAAATAGTTCAAGAATTAATCCGTATATTTCCCAATCGTGCTAATCATTTACAATTGTCAGAGGAAATATGGTTCCAGCAAGATGGCGCCCCACCTCATTTCTATGTTAGGGTTAGGGAATACCGCAACACAATATTTATGCAGAGATGGATAGGCCGAAGAGGATATATTGAGTGGCCGGCAAGGTCACCAGATTTTACTCCACTGGATTTTTTTCTTTGGGGTCACTTAAAATCTGTAGTTTATAAGAATCTACCTCAATCTCTGGAAGAATTGGAAGATCGAATCAGAGCGGCTACTCAAGAAATAACTCAAGAAATAACAGTTTAAGATCATTTGTTGATAGATTAGGATATTGCCAGGCAGCCGAGGGCTTTCAGTTTGAACATCTACTTTAAATAAATGTGTCTTATTAAAGTATAATCTAATTTAATTGTTATTATAAGACCGTAAGTCTGGGACCCACTTAATGTACCATTGATGAATTCAGACAGATCATACGAACTCGAAAAACAATATAAATACAGGGTGATCTATTTAAAATATTGCCCGATGACGTCATATCTTGAAAACGTCAATAAATAGTACATAAAATGTACAAAAACTTTTATCGAAGTCAAATTATCGTACAAATCATAATTAAGCCATAAATCAAGTATTCCGCCCATATAGAATGACCCTGTATAGTATTTCTAGACACAATCCATCACTGCATAATAACCGACCAGCGCTGGCTTCACAAGGGACCGCGCACATGGGCGTACCGTTTTTAATATTAAAATTAAATTATTAATTAGGTATAGTTCTTCCATTATCAATAGCAGAATATAAAAAACTCGTTCCGAACCCTTACCGACATTTTGTTTGATCTGCCATAGGCATAGATACCTCATTTTATAAATTTATTATTTTTATAAATACTTTTAAAAATATATCATATGCTTGAAAGTATTCGTTAAAAGGCAATAGAGTCATTATAAATTGGACTAGTCCTACTTGAATTTGTAGCATTCTTAGCGCTTATAACGTGAATTATTACGCGCCCCCGGTACAAACGCTTGTGTTGGATTGAGTCTAGAAACACTATACATCCACCTACTGGCTGCTCATTTTAACTGACATCATCACAACATCAGAACAAGCAGATTATCGAAAGAAAAGTAATCCACAGCTATCGGCTCAACGATATCGGGAAGCTACTAATCAACAAATTCAGATCTAGACAACTATCAATGAAATCCTCCAAAATTTTCTGATACGACAGTTTCGTCCGTCGGAAATCCTGACATCTCGTTGCAGGGAATATTGGCCCAAGAATTGTATAACTTGCCATGCATAACAGAGAAATAGTCGCGAGTTTAGCAAAACTGAAGGAAATATGAACTTATAGAAGCGACTACGATACTGAATGCGGCTTGTAATGATTACTTGATGAATGGACTGCAAATTGAGTTGCTAAACATTTTTCTTCACTTCACAATCTATAATCTTTTATTATAATAAATTAACTGGATCTGTGTATGTAATAACGTTAACTTTTGTATGATAAGTAGTAGAGGACCACTTCCGAAATTTTAATAATACCATTTTGTGATACTCTGGCCAAGAACGTCTGGAATCTGGATACGTGAAAATGGATAACAACTAAAAGAATTGCTGTTTTTAAGCTTAAATAACAAAAGGCAATATATTCTTAATAATATGTGACTAAGTACCTTCCATAATTAATTAAAGATCTGCAAATGCAGGGCTCATACTTCATCATGATAACGCATACTCTGTCACAGCAAAATTAACAATTGATTTTTTTATGGAAGTATTGGAACGTCCACCGTATTCACCGGATTTGACTAAGTCTAAAAATTGTAAATCTTTTTTATTCTGCCTGAACGAAAGCACTGACATATCCGACATCAACCAACTTGAAATTTTCATTTGAACTATTCAAGGAGATGCTTGATCTTACTCCTCTTCTAAGTACAACTAAGGAAACGAATATTTTTGAAGCTATAAATAAAATGGTATTGTCACTAATGGCACCAGAGCTATAATAGGAACTGAAATTAGATTTGTAGTACTCTTAAAACAAAACAATATCAACTGTCCTGTAATACTGCTATGTGGAAACTTCTTCCGTCAAATGAAAGTCATGAAAGTGGTTGTTAGAATAACTAGTATTAAAGATGAGGCAATCGTGCTTTGATTTACAGAAAGTTTTGTGATTTTTTGGTCGAAATAGATGCTACGTTTTAGTGAATTCATTATTTTCAGCATTCAGTTTTATTCTTTATGACTCACCCTGTGTATAATAACTTATTTAGCGACATTTACTTGTAAATTAACATTCCTCTGTAAAAATTTCCCGACGTGTTCCAACTCCCTTATCCCTTAGTCAACAAAATTCCCTAAACTAAGTAGTCCATGGAGTGATATTTGATTACAGTCTCAGGCTCCGCTCACCACACCCCTCGTTCCCGCTTTAACCCCTTCGTCCGATTGCGACCACCCAAGCAGAAAACCAAAACTACCAAAGATATGCTCGGGGATGATGTTCCGGATCCAAATTGTACAATAACGGTATACGTTGGGACAGCGGGCCAGAATGAGAAAACCACTGTTATCGGATTTGTTTCTGAGTGGATTAACGCCTACACATTCGTCTCACGTAAGTATTTATTTTAGATGCATACAGGGTCTTCAGAGAATAACTGTGCATAGCAATGATTAAATTTTCTTATATATTGTCTAAAGTAATTTATAATAAATTATATTGCCTCCTTTAAAATTAAATCAGCAATAATAATTCTATAAGTCAAGGAATTCAGGTAAGTTTGGTTAGAGGAGACCGCCAGTATAGTTAAAGCCTTGCGATTATATATCGCAGAAATGGCGGTTCCGCAGCTGCTGCCATTGCGGGCATAAATCGCTATGTGAATGTGCGCTCTTATTATACCTTCTTTTAGTCCGATCAATTTAGACATCCGAGGGTACAAAAATTCCCACCCAGCTGAAAATTGGTAGGATTGTTCAAAACATAAATAAAACCTAAAAAGTCCTTATCAATCCGGCACCTGGAAAAAAATTTACTCGGATCAAAGGTCACAAAAACAGATTTTTCGCGATTTTCAGCAAAACGGTAAGTTTTATCACAAAATTAGTCCAGACAAAAACTGTAGAGCAGATAATTATCTATAAAAAATGTCTATTTTTTTTCCTAAGAGCCACTGTTTCCGAAATATAACGATTCAAAAAGTTAGAAGAGTTGTAATCGTCGTAATATGCACACGCAACCTTTAAGGTAGTGTACGTAGCGCGTTTTTTTTAACGTGGTTTCCCCGGTAGGCCTATTCTACGGATCTGTTGTGGCTCTTTTTAATTTGAAACTATTGAATAATAAAAGATATTGACAAGGGTTGAAAATGATAAAAGCAGTGTAAATAAAAAAATAGGGAAATGTATTCGTCGGAATCATAATTCTCAAATATTTCTGCTTCCTCTTCTACTTGTTCTTCTTCTATTGCATTTAGAGGTTGATCAAAAGTCACAATGCATACAGTGTGGCCATACAGTTTTGCATTCTCTAATGCACAAAGTAAAGTCGTGTAAATAGTATTATAGTTACTTACTGGTTGATGAATAAAGGGTAAAAATTAAATTTGAGATTTAGAATAATTCATATGATTGTTTGTTAAACGTTCAGTAAAGCCATTCCAACTGGGTAACGACGTATTTTTCCATTTCCCATAAAACCGTACTACATCAGCTTTTTTGAGGAAAGATACTGTTTCAGTCCCATAAGCAAAATCTCGAACATTTATTTTACTGTAACCTACAACACCGTCATTTTGATAGATCTGTATTGGCACATGAGCTTTTGCCTTGAAATCTTTTGCTGAAAGGGCTTCTTTTATTCGTAGCATAGGTTCTTCTAGTAAAACGGAATCTTATGGAGTAACAATTTGAATAATACCAATTATGTGGAGCGTGTTATTACCGTCTAGTGTAGGTATTTACATTAATATCAGCATTGTCTGCAACGTATTGAATAAGTGTGCCACTTTGTGGTGGTAGGACGATGAAAAACTGATGCTGCCTCGTACATTATTGTATCATTATAAGATGCACACAAACCGAAAGATGAAAAAATTTGCTTAAGACGTTTAGACCCAAACCGTCGATGAAAAAAACTGACCTGACCTTAATGTAATTTAGACTTAAAAGACCTCGGTCGAACAGCAGTCTATGGCTAATATTTGTGCATATTAATTTTAAATGATCTAAATTTGATCTTTTATTTTTTTAAATCACTTGCTCCAAAAAATGTGTCGGCGACTCTGGGATTTCGTTGTTTAAATTTTCAAATATGCGACCTAATGGAGGGCAGTTAGAATTATCTAACACTGTGGATTGAATATCTTCGCGGAGTCGTTTTTTTTTATTCAATTTTTTCTTTTCATACCAAGCTTGATTCAAAATATCATAATGATTGTCTACTAAGCATATGAATGTTGATGTTCCCGATTTTTCAGTGATAATAATTTTATAACCATACTTTAGCTTTAATCGTACCTTTAGCATCCGGTTATCTATAGTTGTAGTTATGCAAACATTTCTTAATTCGTTCAAAGTGAACTGATGGTCCTCGCTATTTTCGATTTAGGTGAATATTTTCTCCATTGACAGATTCGTAGTTTCATCTTGAGGACGACCGACTTTAACCCCAGTGGGCGGTTTCAAGAAGTAATTAAAGCAATCATGATGATACTTAGCTTCAGCAGCAACTAATTCGTTTTCGAATTCGAGTCGAGCAAGAACGGCTTTTGCCATAGCATCAGAACGAGTCCGAGCTGTTTCCAGAATCGAATCTTACTGGTTTAATTTTACGGCGAGAATCCAAGGATTTTCTATTTCATGCTCTTCATTCAATTCCTGACTGCAAAATAAGCATTGTTTTTTAAAACAAAAAGCTGATTCACTTACACGTGCTCTAGTTCGAGGAGGACCTACAATAGATGTACTGGCTTCTTGTTCTTCATGTTGTCTTTTAATAGCTGCAATAGAACACTTTCGAGTATAATTTTTACGACACTCCACATGTATGGTCACAGATTTCTGCTCTTTAAGATATTCTGTAAATTCATCAGCTCTTTCAGTACTTGCATTGATTAATGTCTTCATACCACGTTCTACAGAAACAGCTTCACCTTCAATTAAAAGTTTAGAACAAATAAAACAATACTCTTACAATTTTTGTTATAAAATTTAAAACAGCACAAAAGAGGTTAAAACATATAGGTTAGAATAAACAAGTGTTTTCACTCTGGGGTAGCGCTCAAGACTAATAGTAATAGTAATGCATGTATTGGGTATTCTATCATAAAGCAGGTATACGACGCTTGCCATGCAGACAATTGAATAGGAAACAGATTTTGCTCATGGTTACACTGGCGTATAAAATGAGGGACTGGGTTTTTTTTTACCTGAAATTCTCATATTTATAATATTTTATATATGTATAAGTTACACTGACCGATAGAATAATATTTTTACTTGTATTACAGCTTTAGTGATGTATATACGTGGTTTACTTATACATATTACGACGATTATAACTTTTCTAACTTTTTGAATCGTTATATCTCAGAAACGGTGGCTCTTAGGAAAAAAAATCTTAGACATTTTTTATAGTTTTTGTCAGGACTAATTTTGTGATAAAACTTACCGTTTTGCTGAAAATCGTGAGTAACCTGTTTTTGTGACCTTTGACCCCGAGTAAATTTTTTTTCAGGTGCCGGATTGATGAGGACTTTTAAGGTTTCATTTATAATGGTGTTTTGAACAATTCTACCAATTTTCAGCTGGGTGGGACTTTTTGTACCCTCACTCCTATGTTTTGGTCAAATTTGACCGGACTATTAGTCCTTTGCTTTCATACTGTTTACTGTTTGGAATCAACTTGATTTTTCTCTCCAATTTTTTTTTGTCGATCGTTAACCTATTAATATGTTCCCATTGCATCCCTTTGTCTACACTTCTCGAATTGGGCTCGACCAGGTTCTCTACGTTCTTCCCCCTTCATTAGTTTCTTTTAATTTTATCAATTTGCCAGAATCTACATATTTCATAATTGTGCCAGACTTTTTCACGTTAATATATTCTATAATATCCTATCTAGTGAATATTATAGATCAGTACCTCTTTCCTAAATTATTTGGTTCACTTATTGTTTGTTCTTACTATAATCGTATTATTTCTGTATATATATTTTGTCGATTTTTCTTTTATGTAATATTCTCCATATATCTTCTTTTTAAACTTAATCAAATGCCTTTTGTAAGTCTATTAAAACATGTGTGCAACACCTAAGAACTTTATTAGCTTCGGCGCTTTTGATTACAATGGTCAAGTAGTTTTCGATGACTACTCAACAAAACATTGAACCCATCTATTAGTAATGAACGGTTATAAAATTAGATCTCCCTCTATTATTAAGCTATACACAGTTACTCAGTGAGCACTTTCAAATATATATATGGTGTATCAAGAAGATGTACAGTAAATTTAACCACAGTTTCTGGGTTCGAAAATAAGTTGATTATATAAAAAAATTGTTAGTAAAAAGATCAAAAGTGTTACTCTAAAACGAATTAACCTATTTTTATGAAATTGTACTTGGACTGTTAGTATACGGCGACCATTAAAATAGAGTTAGTGGCATTTAAAATTGTTTTAATTCTATTAGTTTTTGGAAGGGTCCGTAAACTTTTAACCCCCTACTTAGACAATGAAATTCACTTTTTTGTGAAAGACTTACCTAATTGCTCCCAGAAGGAAGGTCATAGTGAAAAATACAATGAAATTTTTGTTCACAATGTTTTTACTGTTTTTCAACTTTTTGGATGATTGATAATACTTATAAAGACATAATTGTAAATATGTCTAGTTATTAGAGTTACCTCGTCATTTAAAAAATTTCATTTTGGGTATTTTTAACTATAACCTTTCTTCAGGGGCCTATCACTCAATAATTAAATCTTTCAGGCACAAATACTAAAGCTACCATTTGGGAAGGCGCGACCCGAGATCGACTTCAAGCGTAAGACGACAGCGAGGAAGACCGAAACGATCTCTTCACGTCTGAAAACATTTAAGAAGGCACGACAGACGACAGTAGTTTTAGCACGGTAGGATTTGCTGCTTGTTACCTGTCGTCTGTCGTCTACCTTGTCGCGCTGTTTCCAAGTAGTACCTTAAGAGCAAGAAAAGTACAAAACAGAAATAGGATTTCAGTGGCGTCCTGTTTTTAACCAAATTTCATTGCCTAAAAAAGTAGTTATCAAAGGAGTGCGGAACCCATCTAAAAACCTGTAGAATTAAAACAATTTTAAACGCCATGATGACCATTTTATTGGTCACTTTATACTAACATCCTATATAAATATTCATAAAAATAAGTTAAGTTGTTTTAGAGTTAGAGCAAAAAATAACTTCCCAAATTTCAACTTTAACTCCCTGTAACTTATTTACTATCCATTTTGTATGTATGTAAAACTGGTTAAATTTACTGTACATCTTTTTGTTACACCCTTTATAATGAGGCTTTTAAAATACTGATATATTATCTACCAAAACTATATCTTTAATAATTTATATAACTTATTTTAAATTTCAAAGCTTGTCATTTTTTTAAGTACACTATAGCTAACCTCTTTGCATCTTATGAATTTGTTATAGCTGCGCTACATAAAGGCTGTGTCATTAGTTCGAAACCTATGTAAAGCATTTTTTGTTTTTAATTGCATTGCATGTACCAATCTGTTTGTTGTTCGTTGGCCTTTGAGTAGAAAAAAAACAGTGCAAATAATTCAATAGTTTATTGCAGGTAGAAAAAATCGATCTCATAAGATACGGTATCGGCTATCGAACGCTTGCCAATACACTGTGCAGTGCATGCAGAAACCAAATAATATCTGCGTTGCCAGTTCATACGGCCTGGCCAACGTTACAACGATATTCCTAATGCTAACTCTCTCTAGTTTTCACATGGACTTGTGCAAAGCGTATTGGAAAACGTTGAATGCCGAGACTGTATGTAGAATGTTCATATACTTTACAATTGTTGTTTCTAAAAAGTTATGTGTAACTATTTTTTAGGTCTTACTGAAAATATTCTTTTGTTGTTGGTAAAACATTATTATCCAAAAATATCTTTAATCAAATTACGGACTTTAAAAAAAGTTCCAAAATCAATATCAAAAACTAGTCATAGGAATGAATTGTGCCCTTGGACACTATTATTATTCAGTAAGTTGATAACTGCATAAAATATTCAGGAAATTTTACTTAATTGCATTATAACTCTACATATTACCCAAATTTTAAATTAATCTCACTTCTATTAAAGAAGATTCAGGGTTTTTGGAGAAACGCCTAATATTTTTACTTTCGTCACCAATGCTTCAGATAAAATTGTGTGCCAGACTTCCTTAAAATCGGCCCAGTAATCTCATATTTGAGAATATCATCCCAAACTGAATATTATCCCGAAAAACATTGTCTCAATATCTAAACTTAGAGTTTATTGACAAAACATTTGAAATAAAACTGATGAAAAAATTAAATATTTATAAATCGAATGAATTACATAATTTTATTCTTTATCCAGTTTTAAATAATTATAGTACCAAATTAACATAGCCATTTTAATATGCAAAGCTTCATTCGTTTATGTCAGGTTATCTAGTAAATAAAGAGTAAATAAACCGTTTTATTTTGGTATTAAAATTTTACTGACCTAGACATTCATTTTACAGAAAACCAAGAACGCTTTTTTCTATACCTGATAGTAAGCGTGGCTGCGGCGCTGGTACTTCTTCTCAGCTTTCTGGTGGGCCGTCTCCTTCTGCAGCGTCACAGAGCCAAGAAAGAAGCCAAATTCCACGCCACTAACGTATCAGACAACACCTTGCCCAATGGATTCACAGATGATATTAGCGAAGTAGACGCAGATATAGATTTAACTACTCCTTTACCCTGTCCAGCGATTCCATCGGTTACTATCCATTCACCGCCCATTGGAAGTATCGCAGAGGTAAGAAGACACAACTCATAATGATATTTTGCTTCATATATAACAACAAATCCATAACTTTTAACCAATTTTGTTTATTAAAGAGGGAATAACTAATGCTAAGTGGAAATATCAAACGTGTTTCCACTTAGGAAGAAAGAGTAACAAACGATTCAATGTTCTAGAGACAAAAATATATTTTGATATTTAAGTATGTGAGCTGATAATTGGCGTACTTATTTGTTTTTTTTTTGTTTGGAATATATTTATACGAATAAATGTCCAATTTGTTAAGTCCGATTTATAAAAAGATGTGAATAGCATGTGTAAGGTTTTCAGCCTCACTTGACCCATTGTTCATCCTCCTAATCTGATAGGCCTCTCTTAGCTCATCAGCCAGCCTTCAGATTCGATGTAGTTGACAACATCGTCGAGAATTCCCTTATATCGGCCAGTGTGAGCCCATACTTGCCGAACACAAATCTCATCTATTGTTCGCACCGCCTGTAGAGTGCGAATTCTTCATGTCCAAGAGGTGCTTCCATATTTGGCAATGACCAGTCAGAATTCATGTGATCAGACGCATATTCTTTCCAGTCATAGTCAAGTATTTGTTTGCTCTAGTGTTCGGATAATTTAAAACGTTTTATTATTATTATTAACTCTACATCTTCTTATTTCATCCCGCATATCCTTGAATTTCAGAAGGAAACGTTATTTAATTAGATTTGTCACTACCGATGTTATTAGTCCAATGTTAATCGGTAAGAGTTACTTTTCGATGTGGCGTGACCTTCGGTCCATCTTAAGGTGACCACATTGTTAATGGCCAAAGATTTGTAACATTCTAGTACTAACCCTGAGTAAATTTGTGGTCTGTCCAGGTTGAGTAGTGTTTGTCTGCTATCTATATAGATGAACATGTTTCTTCCAGTGATATGTTTCTGGTAATTTCTTTTGCGTTATTGCTCACAGTTCACTTTAAGCTTAGGTTTAAGGATCTGGAGAATATTCCACATCCTGAGCCTTGTTTTGTTTTAGAACCGTCGGTGTAGATATAGGTAAGTCGTGCTTGCCACTTCTTTATATTTCGATCTTATTCTAGCAAGAAAATTCCTCTCTAAAAATTTGTTGTTTCGAGATAATCGAATTATTAATTATTTTGGGCAGACATCTGTTACATTCTGAACGTTTTTTTTTATTTTAAAAAACTTAAAATTGCTAATTTTGCATATAGGACCTTTCTTACTAGGACGGCAAAATATTTGTAGCTATTATCCTTTTATTCAATTAATGTTGTCTCTATTTTAGGTGGTGCGGTATCCTCACATCCATAGTCACATCCCAGGTGGTACGCTACGTAGACCAACCTTAATACTGGAAAGCGACCTTCCTCGGAGTCTAAGCACAGCTTCAAATACTCATTACTATTACGGATGACCCGATTGCCCGGGACGCGGGTCGACTGTTCCTCAGTCGCCAACAACTTCCGCGTGCCCGGGCCAACGCACGTACTGCTTCTAATGCTGGAACAGCTCAGCACCAATGCTGGCCCCTCGTGCCATAATGTTGACTCTCAGTGCACGCTATAATTTCGATGAACCAGACCAAAGAATTGATCACCTCTTAAATACTTAATTCAATACTATTTATTGTTACTTTAGAAATCGTTTCGGTATTATATCCTGTCATTCTTGAGTATGAAAATCAAACAGAGCTCATTTAGAGACATTTCAGAAGAAACTGAGATATTCCTATGGTAGTTATATAGTTAAGATAGTAATTGAAATCATTATTAGATACAATGAATTTTTTATTTAATGAGTTGTAACCGTACTGTATATATTGGAGTCTGTGGTGTTATTTAAAACGATTCAAATTTAATTCAATTTTTTATATTATCCTTCATAGTATTACTACTACTTTCAATAGCTTCTAGGAACACGCGTACATTTTACTTGAATACATTCAGAACAAATGCTCTAAAATCTCCTGTACAGGATGTCCCATTAGTGCAAACAAGTTTTACATAAAAGTTATATGGATTTGAAAAAGACATACTTTAAATTTTTTTTTAGATATACAGAGTGTTACGCTATTGTTTGGCAAATAAAAATGTATATTTTAATTTCAGATTTAGAATAAAAATATTTTTGAAAAATATTACAGGATTGCCAAGCAATTAATTTTTTTGTGAAATTGGAGAATGATGGAGACCCAAAATAAAATTATCATAATTTAGGTACTTAGATTAGTAATGATTTCAAAATGATCTAAATTGCAGATTTATAAGGTGTTTCAAGCTAACGAAATGTGATTGACTCATATATATTATTTTAGCATTAAATTCGTTATGCCCATAATACCAACATGTTAGCTTATTATTTATCTACAGTGTGTCGTATCAGTGTGTAACTGATCGATAGCTGTTTTATTATTGGAGATACGAAGAAATTTTTAATACAAAAGTTGTACTATATTTTAAAATGATTTTTAAAAATTTTTGTTAAACTTATAATGTTTTAAACCAAACACCCTATAGATAATTAATAACTCATAAGAGATTTGATTGTTTTCACATCGTCAAACAATTTTAATAATATTTGCTATGATGTATATAGGGTGTGTCAAAACGCGAGGTTACGATATTATCAAGTTATCCTATTTGTTATATTGCCAATTTATAGATTCATTTATTTATTTTTATTTTGTTTGGCACGCGTTTTTTTATTTTTTTATTTTATTTACAGTGGTTTACGTTACTTGTGACGTCGGGGGAATAGAAAACGATCCTTTATTTTCAACAAATTAAATTTGCATTTTACCATAGTCAATATTTTCAAAAGCCAATTAGAAAAATTTGAAGAAATTATGTAAATTGTTATAATAAAACTATTAAAATCTTGAGAAAAAATTCGTTTGGATAGTATAATATTGTGTATTGTATTTGGGTTGTGGGTTCAACCATCTTTGGTATGCTAACAATGTTACAATAATAATATGTATTGTGTGCTGTCTATCTAACAGATAGAAAATGCCAAACAAAATAAAAACAAAAAATATATAAATTGGTGATACAACATACAAGGTATTACACATGAAAAATTGAGGATATCGTAACCTCGCGTTTTTACACACCCTATATACATTCTCAGGAATGTTAAGTCTTTTTAAACTGTTTGGCAATATGATAAGAACCAACCAATTCCGTCATTCAAAACTACCTACGTGTTCGGTTTAAAAAAGTATACGTTTGGTTCGCTCCTTCATTTATGGACTACCCTGTATATTTAAAAATAATTTTAAAACATGGTCGTACAACTTTAGTATTTAAACTTTCTTCCTATCCACAAATAAAACGGCTATCGATCAATTACACACTAATGAGACACACTGAATATAAAAAATAGGCTAACATGTAGATCGTTGCATAAGTAAATTAATAACAAATTTAATGATAAAATAATATACAGGGTATTGCATTTGAATAATTGAGTAAATAATTGAACTTAAAATGAGCCATATTTTTGACAAGTTCCAAAACACTGTATAATTCAAACTTGGAGTAGCCATGTGTGAGTTGGTTGGATTAAAAGGTAGAAAAGATAAAGGCCCTTTATATTTCACAAAGAAATTTAAAGGACCTTTTACTCTGTATAAAATGAAACTGTTCTAGCATCACTATTCGTTAACTTGATACCTTATTAGTTTGTAATTTAAATCATTGCTAATCTACCCAAATTATGATATTTTTTTTAGGATCTGCATTATACTCACATTTCACAAAATATGTATTGCTTGGCAATCCTGTAATATTTTTTTAAAAGTATTCTATGGTTGAATACAATATTATCAAAACAGTCTAAAACTGAAATAAAATACAGGGTATTCAAATTAAAAAATAATTATTTTTATTTGCCAGGCAAAAGTTTAACACCCTGTATTTACAAAAATATTTCTGAAATATGCGTTTTTTTAAATCCATATATCTTCTATTTAAAACTTTTTCTGCTACAAAAATTGAAAATCGAGCAATTAGTCACTAATCGTACACAATTATACAGGGTGTTTCAAAAAGGTATGTCATAAATTATACCACGTATTCTTGGGTCAAAAATAGAACGATTAAACCGTACTTACCTATATACAAAAGTGCACCCAAAAATAGTTATGAATTTTTTTAACAATGCTCTTAAACCGTTAGACATTTTTTCATGAAATTTTATATGACGAGTTGGAATACCATGACTAACAAAATCGAAGTAAAGGCAAAATATTTTTTTTTATTTTTGTAGGATTTTGGAGGGTGTCACCGCCCCTTTCTCTATTCAACTTTTTTGTAGTATAAAATTTAATTACAAATGAAACGCCACTAGAATTATTTTTAAAAACAAAATCTTTAAAAAGGAAAATGTATATTTGCTGGTTAGGTACATAATCCTTAAATTTCACTATACGTCTTTGGCGTTAATAATTACCAAAATAATTATAAAAAATATTCAACAAAGAGAAGCTATTACGATAAAATAACAACAAAAACTAATAAAATCTAATTCTGAAAATCTAAATCTAATTCTTATTTGATAATAATAAAAATACCTAGTACTTCATTAATTTTGTAGGCTTATAAATCTCGTTTAAAATACATTTTACGGTATTTACAATATATAATGAAAAAAACCATGTATTTACCTGTATTGCTAAGCTACTTTACTAAGAAGGCGATACTACAACCATTTGATCACTATGTAGCTTTTTCTACACAGCTCTATGTGACTTGTTGATCCATCTTACTCAAGAATAACACTTTTTGTACCGAAAATATACCTGTACACATTTTTCTGGTGGCAAACTTTCTCTTATATTATTTTCTTGTATATCTCAAAATGTTTTAAAGATATAAGACGTTGTATGTTTTTTCTTCATTATAACATTTTCAGATCTTTTTTTGTACTGTGATTAGTGGGTACCTATGTCTACAGATACTAGGTACATATTCCGAAGTTTGCCATTTAAATATATTGTAAAGATCTTAGACTGACTATCTTGCTGATAAACGTGAAAATTTATTTAAGTCAGAATAAAAGACTGAGGTTAAACCATTTAATTACTTATCAAAAAGATAAACCAAAACGGCAGAGATTTTTTTAACTGTACTGCACACATTATACAACCAGTGTTTCTTTTGCATCTGCTTTTTATTTTTATTGACAAATTTATGCATGCATATCCATTTTGCAGAATTTCAAACTCATAAAAAGACTTTTTTTAATATACTGGTAAAGTACAATTCATTTGGTGTTTCAAACTCACTAAACCGCTTAAAATTATTAACTGTTAATAACATTTACAAATTTCTTTATTCTGACTTAAATCATGTAAATATTGTAATATTCTAATGTTCAATGTTGTTAGATTTTTTACAAAAAAAATCTGCTTATTGGGTAAAAGATTGGTAGTCTGATTTGAAAAAAATATGTATATTAAAAAAAAAAACGAAAAACCATGCTGAAACTATCACAAAATTGTTAACTGTTCTTGTTGTTAAATCAATTTAAAAATAATTCTCCGTTGCTGTTTTCATTCTAAACAAAAACTTACGTATTATTTGAATTTAACATACCGATACCTGATGTGTATTACCCATTTCCAAAGGAATGTTTTAAACCAAAAATACCTACAAGAGTACTTTTCAATTAGGTAATCATTTTTATTATTTATTCTTTTAAATTGTATTTATAGTAATATATTTTAATATGGTAAATAATATAATTAGACCAGTAACATTTTTTAAACTTGGTGAGATAAATTATTATCAAAAGATTCGAAATTAGCAGAGTTCGCAACTCGATACAGGGTCGCACATTGTTAAAATGTCAAAAAACCAAAATAATTAATTGCCTGACGATCAAAATGGAACAATTTGATAATATTTTCATTTCAATTTTTAAGATCTGAAGCGAATAGTATACAGTGCTTTTCAGATAAAAGTATCCACCTTAAGTAACTTTTGAAGGACTGATTATTACAAAAAACAAAAAAATACGTCAATTAATATTCGAAGGGGGAGATATCGTGCCATATTTAAGTTTGCTAAAAAAGTCACCCTTTCACCCCTACTATCATCCCTTCAATTTTTTTATCCATTTTTGGATTGCTCTCATTTAACTGATTTCAAAAATGTATAAAACATGGGGATTAAAGTAATTAGTTTACGATCTACAGAATTTTAAATTAAAATAAAATTGAATTGTGCAAAACTTTTATTTTAATGATTTTGTCACAAGCGTTTCCAATGACAAAACGAATATTTCATTTTCAAAATTTATTATAAAAATTGTTCAAAATGTCCACCATTTACTTCCATACAATGGTATAACCTAGATTGAAAAGCCTCCCTGACATTACCGAACACGTGTGCATTTAAATGTAGGCATTCATACTCTATTCTTTGTCGTAAATCTTCTAAAGATTCTGGTTGGGTAGCATAAATTTTTGATTTTAAATAACCCCATAAAAAGAAGTCTAGAGGTGATAAATCCGGTGATCTAGGTGGCCACTCCATCATCGAGCCTCTTCTACCTATCCAACGATTGGGGAAAGTTTCATTTAAAAATTGTCGTACTGGCAAAGCAAAATGTGGAGGCGCTCCATCCTGTTGAAAGACAAGCAAATCTTCAGAAAGATTATGATCATTTTCTATTATTGTTGTAATACGTGGATCAATTACTTCTCTCAATAACTCAAGATATGACTCTCCATTTAAGTTTCCGTCTAAAAAGAAAGGTCCGACTATGTGGTCACCTAGGATACCACACCATACATTTAACTTTTGAGGATTCTGTGTGTGGTATTCACGCACAACATGTGGATCACTCTCAGCCCAATATCTGCAATTATGTCTATTAACTAAACCATTAACTGAAAATGTGCATTCATCCGAAAAACAAAGGTTGTGCAACAAATGTGGATTGTCAATCAAGCGCTGACTCAATAGTTCACAAAATTCAAGACGACGATCAAAATCATCTTCATACAACTATTGAACCAATTTAATTTTTTATGGATGGTACTTATGCTTGTGTAATATTCGATAAACTGTGGAAGATGAAACACCTACTTCTCTGTGCTTGTTGATTTTCAAGACTTACTTGTCCTAAAACTGCGACTTCAATTGCTTCGTTATTTACGAGTTCCAGTCGGTTATGTTTTTTATTGCCAACTGACCCGGTTGATGTAAATTTATGCATAAGATCAATTACATACTTATGATTTGCATGACCTCCTTGGTGTGTTTCGTTAAAAATTCTAGCAGCAGCTCGTGCAGAACTGTTATTTGTGTAGTATAAACCTACAAGTTCAATTCTTTCTTATAAACTGTAAACCATTTTCAAATCAAATAAGTAACCTCAACAAATCAATGTGCACATACAGTATGGTTCAAATGAAAGGAATAAATTAATTATAATGGAAGTAGGTGGTTTTTCAAAAAAATGCTCGGACAGGTCAATTTTGTTTACTAAAAGCGCAATTTTTTAAATAGAATTTAATTTTCCCCCACTTCCCATTTTTGGGCAGTGACGTCATTGACAAATTTTTTAAATAGTAACCCCAATTTTTTTTTCTTGATTTTGATAGATCTTGCAATTTCCTACTCGGAACCATATTTGAAATATCTGATATAACAATTTTTTTTTGAATAAAAATCATTTAAAGATCAGACACATAAATTTTATTTTATTTTGAGAACACAATAAATGAATAAAAGATTATTTGTAATTAAGTGCTTCATCTAAAATAATAATAATAAAAAGAATTTAATGACAATTTCACAAATTCTTTTTTATTATTATTACTATTATTGATTATTTTGTTAGATTAAGCACTTAATTACAAATAATTATCTTTTATTCATTTATTGTGTTCTCAAAATAAAATAAAATTTATGTGTCTAATCTTTAAATGTCTTTTATTCAAAAAAAATTGTTATGTAAGATATTTCAAATATTATGTTTCCGAGTAGGAAATTGCAAGATCTATCAAAATCAAGAAAAAGAAATTGGGGTTACTATTTAAAAAAATTGTCAATGACGTCACTGCCCAAAAATGTGAAGTGGAGGAAAATTTAATTCTATTTAAAAAATTGCGCTTTGAGTAAACAAAATTGACCTGTCCGAGCATTTTTTCGAAAAACCAACTACTTCCATTATAATGAATTTATTCCTTTCATTTGAACCATACTGTATATCACAATACACTATAAAAGTAATTTAAATTCATTTTTCAAATCTCCAATACCTTTACCATGTATCATAAAAAAACTCCAACAAGTTTTTAGCGGTACGATTAAGGTATAAAGGGGTCTATTCTGTAACAATTCCTTTATATTTAACGGCCTTTAAAAATATTGGCGGCCTTTAAAATATTTTCGTATTCGTTAATTTACTTCTGTCATTACTTAAACAGATTTCTTTAAGATAGTTCTTTAATGTATTTTAAAGATCCGTTTAAATAATGACAGAAGTAAAGACGAAAATATTTTTAAAGGCCGTTAAATATAAAGGAATTGTTACAGAATAGACCCCAATGTATTCTAAATCCAATTTTGCTGCAGTCAGTAAGGTGAGATGTAAAAATTTGTCACTCAAATAATGGAACCCTGTAGATCATAAACTAATTATTTTAAACCTCATGTTTTATACATTTTTGAAATCAGTTAAACGAGAACAATCCAAAAATGGATAAAAAAAAGCCATTTAAAAAAATTGAAGGGGTGAAAGGGTGACTTTTTCAGCAAACTTAAATATGGCACGATATCTCTCCCTTCGAATATTAATTGACGTATTTTTTTGTTTTTTGTAATAATCAGTCCTTCAAAAGTTACTTAAGGTGGATACTTTTATCTGAAAAGCACTGTATGTGTAGCTGAATGGTAAATTTGCAGTCACTGCAAATTGAAGCAACATATTAACTCAAAAGTGGGAAATATTTACTCTCCATATTTTCTTTCTGTAGCTGCTTCAGTATTCGACCTTGGACGAGTCCTCGCCTCATTTGTAAAACAAAACTATTCTGCATCTTATTCATCTGGTTTAATGTGTTCTTAAAATTGAATTTTTTTGTAGAAAATGCATAAATATTGAAATTGTTTTGATCCTTTTGTATCGAAATTATAAAACTGGTTTCATATTTATTTACATTTCTTATCAACATTGTCTTCAGTTTTTGATGTTTTAATGTAACCCAAGCAGCAAGGATTTGTCAAATGTATGTCGAATGTATGGTCATCACCAGATGTAGAAGTACGTCGCAACATATGTTCGATATGAATTATACGACAAAATGTTGTAGTCGAAAAGACATCAACCTATGACGTTTAATCGACAACACAATGTTCCTATGTTGATAATGTCGTATAGACGTAGTATAGACACAGAAAAAAAAGGATTCAAAATGGCATTTTTAAAACTATAAAAAATATTCAATATATAAATAAAATAAAACAAACCAACAAACATTCTTAGCATATTCTTAGTATATACTTTTAAGAATACGCGTATACTGAGAATATACTTTATTTGCATTTAGTACATTCTCAGAATATACTAAGCATACTTTACGTGACGTTGTTTATGCAGATACTGAGAATGTCCTTCAAGTATGTGTACAGTATGCAATAGGTATCTACTTTAATTTGAGAGTACGTTCTAAGTATATGCTAAGTATTTAAATATAGCATATACTAGACACCCTAATACAGGATATTTAATTAATATTGAACATTAAAGAATAAGTGTATATAATAAAAGTCGTGACCATTTTTTTATCTTTATTTCAAAAAATTCATACTTATTCCTATTTTTACTACAAACTCTTTCTTTGGCCTTAACCAACCAATATTTTATTGTATCAATGGCTTGAGTTTCATTTGCTTGATTCCATTGGACCTTCATTGAACCTAAAAAATAAAAAAAAATCAACAAACTTGATACATATACAAATTAAGTGTACATATCTAATGATATATTTTAAATATTTTTGTGGAACGTAAAACAAGAGTTACATAAATGATTATTATGTTTAGTGAAAGTTTAAATATATTTTTGTTAATTACTTACCATCTTTGTAGTTTTCGTCCTCCTTTATCTAATTTTCTAGTTCTTCCAGGTGTATTTCTGGCCTTACAGAATTTTTTTCATAGAAAGTGTGTATGTAATCCTGGTAACACTGTATTTTAGTTTCAATCCGCCATTAGTATTAACTCTATTAATAAATTCACACTGGCAATTAATATTTGGGATATCATGTTCTAACATCACTTATAGGTCCTAAAAACTACAAATACAGTAAAATTTGTTTATTTTTATATAGAACACAGGATGCAATTAATTTATATTAATTTACTTACCTATTGCAAACTAAACGAGATTAAAAAGATTTGTAGGAATTGTAGCTTATGTTATTCTTCTTCTTCTTCTTCTCTTCTATTTTAGGTTGTGAATGTTTTTTAGCCTAAATACTCAACATTAGTGCGTTTGCTAGCGAATTATTCATAAAGATATGTATATAAACGTGTACTTACATGTATTTGGTGTTAATTTTTAACTGCAAGCATTTAGAACATTCTCAGAATATGAGGTACATGCTGGGTTTATGACTTTTAGTATCTTCTAAGAATGTCCTGCTATAGCACGTGCTCAGTATATTCTTTTTGGAATATACTTTTAAGGCACGTACTCACTATATACTTTTTAGACTATACTTATATATTCTAAGAACATTCTAGAAAGAACATATTAAAAAGAACATAAACAGAACGTTCTTAGTATATTCATAGAATATTGATGTTATGTAGGGTATTTGTCTGCTGAATAAAAAATCATCTGTATCCCATATAATTTCCAGTTTATCATTTATTTCTATTTCAATTTTCCTTAAAATTGAATTAAAGCTTGTATTTTATAGGTGGCTAAGACATTTCAGTTTTTCTTGCTGTTAACCAAGCTAACTTACATTTTGGTGCCTGCGATTTTTTAACTGTTCCTGGGTAATTTTTGGATGCTTAATCCAAAATAACCATCAGATTTCGTTTATCAGATCTAGTTTTTGAGATAGACAATATTTACTTTTTTTAACTTGTATATATTTTAAGTTATAACTATCATTATTGCCGGTTGAAAAAAAAACATTTGAGTTAAGTTTGATTACAATTAGCAGATTCACATACATTCATGCTCACATTAGTCCCAAAAATTTTCGGCCATCATGTGGCTATCACATCGTCCGTGATACCGATCTTCCATAGTTTTTATATCCTGATGGAATTTTTCTTTCTGTTCTTCACTACAATCACCTAAATTTTCTGGAAAGCGATCTAGGTGGTTGTGGAGGTAAGTGAACTTTTATTCTCATGTTACAACCGAGAATATTAAAATTTTAAAGGATAGTTTCCACTAATTCTATGTAATTGTCTGCTTTATGATTCCTAAGAAAATGTACTAGTTGAAGAAAATGAAGTTGCCTTATTTAAGGACCATCAAATATACCAGCCTTTAGTTTTCCCGTGCTTATCCCAGACAACTAAACTAAAACAATTTCTGTACCCCCGTGCCAAAAACTTAATTTTTCAGGAAAGCATTTTTAATATAATCATTTTAGTCTTCTTGAAATTATGAAACACTGTTTTAACTAAATCTAGTCACTATTTCAAAATTAAATTAGTTTTAGACTTACGAATAAGAAGCTTAATACCAAATTTTTTATTTTAGTGACATATGCAAAAAACCCTCCATTTTGGATTTATCATATGTATTAAGTCCAAAGTGGTCTCTAATAATAAACAAATATATTTTTTCTTGTTGAATATGGTGTTGCTGATCATTCAAAAAGATGTTTAAATTCTTGTAACAGGTCTTGTAAATAGAAATTGTGCCGAACAAAAGACTCGAACTGTATGTTTACATTATAAATTGAACTTAAATTCAGAGGCAAATAAGGTTAACGCTACTTAACAATGTTTGCCTTAAGGAGAGTTGTGGAGTTGACGTAGTTTAAAATGAGCTATTTTTGTTATTTTAAAAGATACGCCAAAATGGAAAATACCGAACGATATTTAGCTATAATTTTTCCAATTTGGACTTAACATAGTCTGATTTAGTTTGATTTAAAGCTTTCACAAATTGCTTCATAAGCTCCAACTTGATATGAAACGGTGATAGTAAAATTTTTCTCAAGTAAACAAAGATTAGTTGATTACGTTTTGTTTTCCTTGAACCATAACATCTCTTAAAGGCCAATTTCTGTTAATCCAGTGCTGATTTTTAGCTCTGCTATCCCAAAGACATAAAAAACAGGGTTCTTCCTCTTTTATGGTAGTAGAATGATCAATAGTAATTAAGCCATATTTGTTACCGTTATGTAAAAGGACACATTTTAAACTGTCAGTAAAAAGGAGCCAATCATCTGCAGTGTATTCTGACAAAACAATTTTTTGTAAGAGTACATTTATGTCGTTACAAAATACTAGGTTGTTTTCCCGAGTGAAAAAGGCAGCAAATCCTTTTCTCTATTACGATGAAATGTAATATTAGTACCTGGATGAAGAAGGTTCTTTTCTTTTAACTAGATGCAAGTAATGCAGCAAACTTTTGAGAGGTTTAGGTTTGTTATGAAATCGTTTAGTTCTTGTTGATTGAAACGCTGAGTAGTTGTTAAATCTGCTTTAAATTCGCTGTCGTTTTCTGATTGAATTCGTTGAATTTCATCAGACGTTGATGTGTTTGTATCATCTTCCGGGAGTTCAGGAAGATTGCTGAAGGATGGGATAAATATTTCTTCCGGGTACAGTACAGGTCTATTTGTGTCTAATGTTTTTAACCATGCCTTTAATATTAACGAGTCAAAAATAGCAGTCATAAAGGTTTAGTGGTTGTCTCTAATTGTCCACTGTCGCAAATGTTTGACATATGTTTTACACACGACATGTGGCGCCCAAGAATTATCCTAAATGAATGCCAAAATAGGCAAGATAAGCCCTTTTCACAAAGTCAAGAATAGTTTTTCTACTTTCTAAGTGTATTCGCCACATACATAACAAAAACATCTGAATGTGGATGCAATTGTTTTAGTTTTAACACTATAAAAAGACGAATATTTACACAAAACGATAGCATAACTTTACTTGCAAAAACTCGATAATATAGTAAACCGAGAAGATTAATTAGTTAGGAATTAAGTAGGTATAGAAATAAATCATGTACTCTTGTTGGTAAAGTGATCTGTATTTTGAGATATTCACACTCAAAGGTAGATGTGGATATTCTTTATTTAAATTTCTTTTTTAATTTTGTAATTTTGTTTTTTTTTTTTTTTTGAATCCCCAAAGAGTACATGATTTATTTGAAATATATTAGTCCAAATTTAGAAGAAATGAAGGTGTACTTACCCATGCCGTATGCCACTGGCAGTTTATTTAAGTGATTTTTTGCTGATAGTGATAAATATGTCTTATGACACCAAAAACGTTTGCCAAATTTAGTAAAATTACACTGAATGTTTAAATAATTATAACCAATAATAATTTATAAATTTTCAAACTTTACCTCCCTATTTCATTATTTTTAATTAGATTGAGTTTTTTTATGTCCCGATTCCTAATGATATCCTATAAGTAGGTATTTTAGACCTTTTTCGACATCATCGTTCGACGTCAAACTTCTCAAATAACTTAACATCGATGTCTATTCGACTAACCCTTGATGTTTGTAAATTTAATAATTTCTTTAAAAAACCATATATTTATCTTTTATTGTAATGAATTTTAATTAGTTATAGTAGTTAGAAATGCTCCAACAATACAAATATTGGAAGTTATTTCTCCAATTCTTTTCTTTTTTTTGTATCAAAATTAAATTGTGTGTATATTTTAAATAAATTGTAAATAAACCAATTAAAATTTCACTTTTAAAAAATATGAAAAAACTTATTTTTTTTCCTTTTTCGTTGGAATATTTCTAGTCACAGCTAACGCCGATCCATTAAATATTCCAAGAATCGTTTAATTTTGTATCAGATTGAGAACTGAATATTTATTTGATAAATGAACTACAAATAAATGTATTTTTTTTTCCCATTTAATAATTCACTTGTTTCAAATGTATAATTTTCTTTCGATAATAAGAATTTTGGTAAATTTCCAATTAAAGCTAATTAAGATTTATTAAAGAAGGTAATATTAAGAATAGGACACAGAATAACTAAAGATTCTCTGATTAAAAATAAGATGAATAAACGAAACATTCTTAAATAAAATATCATTTGTTTCTGAAATACAAGATGTTAAAGTTGAAAATTCAAATATTATTATTAGGTATATTTCTCAGTATAATTTTAATAAAATCGAAACTTTTTTTATGTCTACACATGTCAGCCAAAAAAGCAGTTAAGTAAAATTGTCCAGTGGCGTACAGCATAGATAAGTAACACCTTCATCACTTTTAAATTTTACGCTCCTGTTCAAAAACTTATTTAGACTATAATTTTAATTTTTTTGTTATTTTTTAAATGAATCTTGTATTTTTATTGGGAACTCATAAAGTGATTAGCTTTCGAGATATTCACACTCAAAGGTGGAAATTATTTATTTTAATTTTGTAATTTTGGATTTTTTTTATAAATTTTCAACAAGAGTAAATGGTTAAAAAACCTCAAAACATTCAAAATTATAGTCCAAATAAATTCTTGGATAGTGGCGTAAAATTTAGAAAGGATGAATATTCATGCCATACGCCACTGGCAAAGTTTATTTAACTGATTTTTTTTAATTGGTGTATCTCATGGCATCAAAAACATTTGCTCAATATAATTTTCTAAAAAAAAAAATTAAAAAATAAATTAAAATGAGTTATGAGTTCCCTACAAGAGTACATGATTTATTTTCAAAAATGAAAAATGTAAAAGTATAGTTTTTGGACAGTGGCGTAAAATTTAGAAGGGATAAAGGTGTTACTTATTCATGCCGTACGCCACTGGCAGAGTTTATTTAATTAACTGTTTTGCCAATAGGTGTTCAAAAATGTTTATCGAATTTAGTAAAATTTACTGAGAAATAAAAAAAAATTATAGCTATTATTGATTTTTGAATTTTCATCTTTATTTCGGAAACCAGTAATATTTTATCCAAACATGTTTCGTTTATCTTCTTATTTTTAATCAAAGAATATTTAGTTGTTTTTGTCCCATTCTTAATGAGACATCCTGTATAGTTGTTTAAGAAATAATTAAATTCAATTAAAACGTTAAAGCTGAAGACATTAATATCGATAAGAAATGTAAACAAATGTGAGAACAGTTTTATAATTTCGATACCATGACATCATAACATTCAACATTCTACAAGAAGTTGCATATCTACGAACACATTAAATCAGTTGAATAAAATCCAGAATAGTTTAAAGTTTTATAAATGAAGCGAGGTCTCCTTCAGGTAAATAAGCGTAATTGTTAAACAGACGAAACTGCGCTGTTATTATTGCAAGAAAATATGGAGAGCAAATATTTCCCATTTCTGAGCTGATTAAGTTAATTCAGTTTGTAGTGACAGCAAATTTACTGCTCAACTACGCATATACTCGTAATATTCGAATTAATTTCAATTTTGCAAGTATGTTTACAGAAATATTAATTTTCCTTTGATTGTAGTTAATTTGGTTTGTTTGCCGATGTCGTGGGCTGTTGTCAAATGAATAGCATGCATGCTTAACTTACGAATGCAATCATTTGCAATCAATATTTGCACATGTTTCAATTTTGCCGAACCATTTTTAGATCAAACAAAAATGCATTATGCAATCAGTGTCGGATTGGGACCTCCAAGGCCTACCGGTCAGGAGGGAGAAGAGCCCACCTTTTTTCATTAAAAAAAAAAATGGTCCTCTCAGGTATTTAATTGCATTTAATTTTTTCTTCTCAAGGCCCACTGTCTGAACGAGGGCCCACTGCTTGAACCAGGGCATACTGATTAAACAAGGGCCTACTGATTGGACAAGGGCCTACTGATCTTTTGACCGGTAGATCGACGGCCCAATCCGACACTATATGTAATTATCAGAGAAATTTGCAAATTTTAACAGGCATATAAGGCGATATTAGCACTATAATCAACCTAGTCTTTTTACATAAATTATTAAATGGTTATTTGGACAGTCAAAATGTATTGAGTCAATTATACAAATATTCATTATCCATTACAAAAAAATTGTCTTTGGTTTAACGTACTGTAACCGCCCACTCCCCGGTCTTGTAGCTAATTATTTAAAGCCCGTATATTAATTCAGCTACCTCCCTCCCCTTTTGAAATTCAAAGTAATTCATATTTACTGTATTTGGACTTTTTTTGTGTGATTGTCTAGTTAATTAATTGATAATTTATGTACCCACGTTGTGTTAATGTTAATTAAAATAACACAGGATTCGATGCAAAGTTTGGTACAAATTTGAGAATGAAATAATGCTCAAAAATATATTTAACTTTATTTTTGTTCTCAAATAAACTCAGTATGTACAAAATTTCTTTTAATATTGGGTAATGATAAATTATATTTCTCACCTAGACCTCACATGTGTCCCGCCCAAACAAACAGGCCACAGGCCACTTGCCATCAAATATATGTAATTAAAAAATTCTTGAGAATAGACAGTAGACGTCCTCAGAATTGCTGAGACACAGTCGTTTCAATAACAGACGGATATCCCTTATGTTTCAGTCTCACCAAGGGGAATTTTTTGTAGCGTAGTCCTACTATAATAATGCTAGATCGATACCAGCGAACTACCCCTTATGTTCAGATCTACCTACGGTGCGAAGATTGAGAGATAATTATCTAAGATAGTCCAACCCTGTAGTAACATCAAGTATAATCGGATAAAATGTAAGTCTAGTCGCCCGATGCGTCATTTAATCCAATTAGCTGAGCTGTTATTTAGTAAATATTTGCGAGGGTTCATTGACAGTTCGGTAGCCAGAATCTTGTTATCTTTTACGGTTTTGTATTAATTTGAAGGCAATATGGCCCATAGAATACACATCTGGAGGAGCTAAATGCGATGTCGGTGAGCAAAAAATTCCTCAAATACAAAGGTTGATCATTATTGAATAATAATGAGTTACACAATAATACTCATTATTATTCAACAACAAATTCTCATTTTACAAAGTTAATTTCGTTGCTAAGTTATTAACCCACCATCGGATATGCAGACCGTTGGGTGTATATTATCATCTGTTTCTATTTCAGACATTTTATATTGTTGTATTCGGTACGGAAGCGTTATCTTGTGTCGGAATAGTTAGCAGGGACGTTGAGACGTAGGCGTCGGAATTTAGAGCAGCGTGACGGAGAGAAAGCGTCGTGACGCAGAACGCCAAACGTAGAAGGGTAGAGAAGTAAGAACGTAGGGCGTCAGATGAGATATTGGGAGTCGGATGAAGGGCGTCGGATAAAAGAGATGACGTCGGGACATCGAACGTCGAGCATCGAGACGTGGGAACGTTCGGGAGGTAGGGCTGAATAGCGTTGGATAAAGGTAGGATATGAACTGCGTGGGTTTAGGAAAGGTACTGAACTTGAAGTATACTAGATTTAAAGAATAATACGACTGAAGCTCGAAATCGACTGAACTGAGTTTGATTTCTTAATGCCTTTCGAGTCCCCTTAAATCGGATCTTTATACTCGATTTAATTACTTTTTTGTGACGTCAGTTTCTCGTGTGAACGAATTTGGCTAGATAGGGAGTGGCTGATTTATTACTTGCCTTGAAAGGTTTGTGCATCGAAATCAACGTTCCGATTCAAAACTGACTTAAGATAAATACGTTAAGTGTTTCAATGATTATTACTTCGTGACAACTTATGTTGTATTGTGGTTTTAGATCGGGTTCCCAGACACTTGTAAGAAATTGGATCTCTTACGGGCAGGGTTATAGATATTATTTATTAGGTGTCGTAAATAAGATTTAATTATCTGGTAGATTTTTCGTTAAATGAAGGATTTTAAATTTAATAAGAATGCAACTTTTCTTTAATAAAATGGAATTAATAAATTATTAAGGTACCTGGGTACGGTAGGTTACAGTACACTACGAAGGCATTTCTTGTTGTATTTTTGATGTGGATAGGAACATATAGAAGGAAACTTAAAAAATGTGATACGACTTTGTAGGATTTCCGTGGTTTTGATGTGGGGTTTGCTAGCGCTTTATTTTAACATTTTAGTTTTTCTATAAAATTTGTTTTGTTTCTTTAAATAATGCAAAACTAGCATAATTTATTAAAATTAAAAAAAAAATAATATTATTTTCTGATAAATAGAAATAAGTAAAAAATCTGCATTAAAAAAAAGTTCTTTTTAAATTCTTTATATTCTTTAACAATTTGTATAGTAGCATCTGTTAATTTCCAATCAAATTTATTAAATCAATAAAAAAATGTATATTTTGTGAACTACATCTGCCAACAAAACACAGCAAGCATGTTAATATTTTTATTACTAAATATGAGATCAAATAATGTTAAATAACAGCAATTATTACTCTTCCGGAGTCATAAGTTGCTGCAGATTTAGCCTCCTGTCTTAAAAATTGAAATGAAAATAATATCACATGTGCAGCTTTTGATCGTCCAGTAATCCATTAATTTAGTTGTTTGCCAATTTAACAACGTTGTTGACCTTGTATCCAGTTGCATGATTTTTTAGTTTCGATTTATTCGGTACTATCTTACATCGAAGTTTAAAAAATATTAAAATTAATGTTAAATTTTTTGTTTTGTACGTTTTGGCCTAAATTAAATTAAATTGCGTATACGTAGTTAAAAATAACAATAACTTCCATATCAAAGGAGTAAAATTACTAGTTAACCTTAAAATATTTTCAATGATACCTTAGATTTTTTTTTGTTTAAAAGCTATTCAATTTTAAATATTATTTACAACTAATATTTGCCGCAGCTAGTACTTCTTCCTGTGCTCCAATTTGGTATCCCAGATGATGTTCCTGTCCTGTCTTTTCATTTATGCCCTGTTAATAGTCTATAATTTAACTTCCTCCTCCATATCTATAGTTTATAAATACGATGCGGCATTTTCGAGACGATTTTTAGTTAGGTTATATATTTTTTAGATTGGTCAGTCTTCCGTCCGATTTGTAGACTAGCGTATTAACCTTTAGAAACTTTAAATTCCAATGTAAATAATGTACTGTCTAATGATTATTTTTGGTCTAAAACCAATTACCTTTACCTACTCAGTGGTGTACTTAAATAAAATTATGTAATTTTTGCCATAAGACATCAATCGTTGTTCATATGTAAATGAATGTAGATTATTTTAAATAATTTTAAGGGTGTTAAAAATTCTTATATTTTATCTTTGTTAGCAGCATCATAGTCATTGTCTAACTTTAAAAGCCATTTATCACGTTTATTTAAACATTTAAAAAATGGACACAACATATAGTTATTAAACAAATATGTGTAAATCTTTATGTTATTATTTGAACAAAAATATGTGTTTGTATATTAAATAATTTAACTCAAATTGCTCGTTTTTGTTGTTAAACCTTTCACTCAAATAGCAGTGCGTATGGAGCGTGATAAAAACAAATTAAGGTGCAGCTGATGTAATTGGAGTTTATGGATTATGACAACATTGATTTCATACTATTAAAGGTATAGCCTTCAAAACTTTTTAACAAAAAAAAAATTTGTGTGATTTTGGTGAACTCAGTTACTTCCTATCTATAAGATTTTTTTTTTTCGTTTTCCTCATTACTGGTTATTGAATTTATCTTAAGACTCACATTAACGTTCAGCCGGACAGATAGATTTTGCGTCATCCTAAATAGTAATGGCAGTTTGATTAAAAAACTTAATTTTCCCGCCCTGTTATTATGTTATCCTGACACCAAAATTTTATCAACGAAATTTCTACTTTTGGTACTCTGATCTTTATATCAGGATAACAGAAGAGCAAGGAGGTATGAACAATTTTTATTTGGGCTACGATCTCTATGAAATTAGTCACAGCATTACAGTAAGGGTCGATCTTTTCACCTCTGAGCAAGTAGTTACTTTCAACTTTACTCAGAGGTGAAAAGACTGACCCTAAGAAAATAAAAATAATTTATGGTGTCTGTTTTTCTCTTACTTCGATGTTTTTTGTACCAGTACGTCCACGGACAAACCCTAAAATGAAGTACGTAGGGAGCTCTATCGACCCATGCAAAAAAAACTAATTTTTTTTTATTTTTTCAAAAATTTGGTTACACTTAAAAGAGAGCACCTGTGGGGTGAATGCAGTTGCTTTTCATATAAAAAATTTTAATAATTCCTTTTTCTCGGTAACTAATGATCAAATTACTTGGTTAATTCACACACATGTAGGACAGATATATTAGAGGGCTCTATGCCATTCGTCTCTATCTTGAGTCGTTCAAGTTCTAAAACTTCAAACGCGAATATCTCGGAAACGGTAAGAGATAGAGCAAAATGACCAGTAGATCCACGGACAGACCCTAAAATGAAGTACATAGGGAGCTCTACCGACCCGTGCAACTAATTTCTTTTTAAAATTTTCAACATTTTTTCAAAAGTCCACTTTTCGTCGATTTCAGATTTCATTTCAAAAATTTTTTCGTCTCCTTTTTTGATGCAAATTTGGTTACATATAAAAGAGAGTACAACAACCTATGGGGTGAATTCAGTTGCTTTTGGTCTTAAAGATTTTAATTTTTCGTTTTTCTCGGTAACTCACATAAACGCTCAGCCGGACAGATAGAGTTGCTGCTCACCTCTATCTTGAGTCGTTTAGTAGTTATTAAAGTTAAAAAAATCGTCGATTTTGCGTTACCCTAAATGGTAATGACAGTTTGATTAAGGAATTCAATTTTCCCGCCCTGTTGTACTATATCCGAATAAGAACGAGTAGACATAAAAAATTGTTAAATAAAATTGCGTGTTTGTGTATTAAATAATTTAATTCAAATTTCTAGTTTTTGTTATAAAATCAATATAAAACTAATAGTAGAAGAGAAAATAAAATAAATGATGAGTTGGTGTATGTTGAAGAACTGGTCACACAGTAGTCGTTTTCCAATGTGTCACCTATTGGACAGAGACATTTGCTATTCCTGCACTGGTAAAACTCATTAAGGACTTTTGTACAGGATTCTTCATTCATACATGGATCTCCATATCCTAAAACAAACAAATGAATTTATCATGACTTTTTGATACCAAACGTTATACTTTTTATGACAAATAGGTAAGTTAAATTCAGACACATATGTTTGTGATAATACAACATATGTGTCTGCTGTCAATTTTGTTTAAAATATACGCAAATTTAAACGCGGTTCATCATGCCAAATCTATTAAGACACGAGCGGTAAGTGGGAGTGAGATGGGAGTGAGATGGGAGTCGTTTGTTTGGACGCCGCGCTGATCAGCCGGTCTTTATACCTTGTCAAATTTATTGTAAAATAGATGGTTTGCTTTTAGTTTTCCTGCAGTGTTGTGGTTGGGTCTGCGCCACTTTCGACTCTTACCATGTTTTACCCAATACAGTTACTTGCCCTTCATAAGGCCAACATAATGCTGGGCCTGTATCGAAAGGTCAAAAGTAGGCTTTTATCTTTAATTGTCGCATTTATTTTCCTTTAATTACAGCAAAAGGACAGCAATATCCCGACAATGGGTACATGGATATGCAAGAGTGTATTGTATGTACAAATTATACTGAGGGTTATCAGATTCCGGAGCCTTCAGGAGCACATTAAACACTCCATGTTAATTAACATAATAGTATTCCCTTAAATGAAATATTAAACGAAAACTTACTTTTAGATTTCCAACACACACCTTCAACGTCCATATATCCATCAACACATGTGCATTTTCTTTGCCTTTTATCGCATTCGGAAAATTTAAAGTTTTGACATTGTTCCGATACTTCACATACGTCATTCCAATTTTCAGCAACTATAAAGCAATAAATAATATGAAATAAAATGTACTGTTAAATAAAAAATCCACTTACTTTTAAGACATTGTTTCTTGTAATTCAAGTAGTTTTTATTACATTTACAAACACCTTGTAAACAATGGGAGTTTTCGGTTTGAGAACAGGACTGAATTAAACATGAACCCTCCAGGTCTGTAAACAAA